>CM042323.1:8962487-9429987 GCA_023566125.1 Zingel zingel
AAGGCACTGTAGCTACTGAACTATTTCTTTCCAGAAGTATCACAACTTGAAATAGAATCTATGTCAGATTATTACTATATTGTGGATCACATTATTCAATATCACTGTTTCCATTCCATTGCATAAAGCCTGAAGATAGAATTGCTGCAACGTGTTCTGTAAACATTTTTTGAGAGTATTTGAAGTATTTTTTAGGTTTGGATTGGGGTCATGGCTGTGCTTGATTATCAACCACTTAACAATTTGCTGTTGGCCTATCTACAATTGTGTATATTGAATCACGTTCATCAGTTAGGTTACAGATAGAAGATGCGTAAATCTGTGTTTTATTTCTTTCCGTACTTAAAATCTTAAATCATTATTCTCTGTTCCCAAAATGTCTCCCTGGGCATTCAAAGGAATTTGAGAAGTTTGCTAAGCTGTGATTAACCTGAAACCCTCAAACTCACCCTAGTCCCAATTAAATATCTCTCCATGTTGGCATTGAAAGGATATTATGTGCCTAACCCTAACCCTAACCCAATAAAAGGAAAGTATTTTAAAACCACAAGTTTTACTATAAAGAGGTTATTTTCTTAACTCAATGAATGTCTTTGTCTCTGCTCGTGTCTTAAAATGTGGGTCTGGCCAACTTTTGATCTTGACATCTGTCTACCCTTAGTATGACATCATCCCAGTTTCTCAATATGTAGACTTTTCATTTACAATAAAAAAAAGCTCTGTAAAAGTTTAATGTCATGCCAACAAAATCCAAACTAACTTAATTTTTTTTTTTGTTGGAATTTGACGTTAACACGATTTTCATTTCCAACAACAATCCAATGTCTGTTCTATGTTTGAGGTTGATGTCAATCCAAAGTTGGGTTTGACGTCAACATGATTTTTAGTCCCAACTAAAATCTAACATCTGTCCAACGTTGGAGGATGATGTCAATCCAACGTCGGGTTTTGACCTTGACACAATTATCATTTCCGACTAAAATCTAACGTTGGAGGTAGAAGTCAATCCAATGTTGGGTTTTGATGTCAACCCGATTTTCATATCCAACTAAAATCTATCGTCTGTCTAACGTTGGAGGTTGATGTCAATCCAACGTTGGGTTATGACGTCAACCCGATTTTCATTTCCAACAACAATCCAACGTCCATCTAACGTTGTAGGTTAATGTCATTCCAAAGTTGGGCTTTAATGTCAACCCGATTTTCATATCCAACTATAATCCAACGTCCATCTAACGTTGTAGGTTAATGTCATTCCAACGTTGGGCTTTGACATCAACCCAATTTTCATATCCAACTAAAATCAAACGTCTGTCCAACGATGAAATGATGTTGAACTGACGTCCGGTGCCTGCTGGGCTGTGTCCTTGGTTGGTCCCATGACTGAAGCTTACTGGTGCACGACAGAAGTGTTGGCACGCATTTCTCCCCTGTGAAGCTGTAGTGATGTGTCTGAAATAGGAGTGCAACCACATGATTGCATGACGCCTCTCCAGCAGCACATGAGCAGGAGCATCCATTTATCTGCACCGGTGCACAATCTATTCTGTGATAATACATCTTGGGGCTCGTCAGGCTTTTGGAGCCACTGAGAAACTAAATATGTATTCCTACCAATGATTGTAAATCATATTTTTTTGATTAATTAAAAAGGATGTTTTATCTGACACACGTATTACACTTATCTGACACATTCATGTGCTAGCTATATAAATACACTTTCACATTCAAGCTAGCTAGTGACAGTGTGTCAGCGGCCACTTACCTCTGTAATTGAAAATTAATTCCTGGGTGCCTGGTTAGCTCACCTGGTAGAGTGGGCGCCCATATATAGAGGTTTACTCCTTGACGCAGTGGTGGCGGGTTCGACTCCAACCTGCGGCCCTTTGCTGCATGTCATTCCCTTTCATGTTTTCAGCTGCCCTATACAAACAAAGGCCTAAAATGCCCCAAAAAAAATCTTAAAAAGAAAATGAATTCCTTCCTCAGTTTCTACTTGGGAGTGTTCATTTACTAACCAAACCGTAGGTGATGTCAGGCAGGTTGCGAAGAAACTTGGTCCAGCGGTACCTATCGGACTCCACCATTGTAAAAAGCTAACCGGAAGAGCCGTATCCCCACTCAAAGACGTACTTCCTCTCTTCAATTGTTGCGTGACATAGGCCTATTGTCCCCTTGTTGGCACATAAGTGTGTCCACTCCTCCAGCACAATCACCAGTCCAAGATTCTTCGTCGTCATGGTTATCTAGCAAACCCCTCATCCAGTGAGAATACCCAGTCGGGCTGACAGGATATACTTTCCCCCAAGGAAACGACGGGGAAGTCTCCGCCACCCAGTTCTCAACACTTTTCTAGCCTGGTCTCACAGAATTCCGTGAAATGATCATGAACTGTTAACACTGCATTATGCGGTGGTGGCACGAAATGTGTGAAAATTCCGTGTGGCCACCACGGAAAACAATGCCAATGTAAAGTCAATGAGAAGATGACGTAGCATTAGGAGCGTCTATGGTAGCAAGTAGTATGAAAGCCCAAAAATCCGCGTAGGGGAGGTTGGTTGGGGTGGTGGATGGGTCAAACACAGGACTTTCACCACAGGATCGTGTCCCGCGTGTCACGTTTCCTAAACCCAACCGTAACCGTCCCGTTATTGTTTTCCTAAACCCAACCATTTATTGTTTTCCTGAACCCAACCATCCTGTTCTTCTTTTCCTAAACCCAACCGTCCCGTTGTTGTCCTACGTGTCATGGAAACCTAAGCCCACCCATGACCTTTTCCTTAACTTAACGGGCCGTGTTCATTTCACGGAATTCTTCCGTGGGCCCATAACGGAATTTTTTGTGATTCCGTGAAACTGCCACAGATTTTGAGTTAAGGGGCTGTGTTCATTTCACGGAATTCTATGAGATCAGGTTGACTTTTAGATTGCAACCCTGTTGCTGAATGAAGGCACGTCATTGAATGTTCGTACGAGAATAAATAGTATCATTTCGCTGGTCGAGTGAGCTGTTGTATCCTTCATGATACAAGACATCCTACCGAGCCACGGAAACTCAGTGTCTCACCAAATCTGCAGAGAGGGTAATCAACCTCGTCTTTTTCGAAGAAAAGGAAGGACGTCACGCTTTTTTTTTTCTTCAAAGTCGACTGAACTGTTCCACTGCACTGCCCTGGAAGGAGCTGTTTCGTTACTCACTGGAAAGTGATTAACTCGTTTCTGTTCATTGTGGAGAATCCGTCGAACAAACCAACGGACTGCAACACAAAGAAAGAGGCTTATAGTTCTGGGCAGATGTAGAACAGTGTGTTTTATTAAAGGTCCAATATGTAATACATTTACTGTAATTAATCCAAAAATGACCCCAATGTGTCATCAGATATTAAGGATCAACGGAGATAGATTCTACACGACCTAAAGAAAACAGCATGTTTCTAACGGTTGCGTGACCAGAGATATCACAAACCCTGGGTAAATACTGGAGATGTATTTGAAAGATGGAGACAGCTTAGAGCCCAAAAGGACGCAGAGTTGGCTAATTTCCTCCTGAACAGGTACAAGGGATGGGCATTTTATGTCATTTCAACATTTGTGTACTCACATTGAATTATATAGCTAAAGTACCCGAGTTGGTTACTCGCAAAAACAACTGAGACACAGCCAGTAAAGTGATCCCGACTGGTCTTGGCTAACGCCGCCATGCTAACCCTGCTGACTGCTAGCTAACGTTACTGGAGGACCAGGCAAGTAGGCCACAGCTGTTTACAACGTGTAGTCTGTTCAGTGGCCGTAGCCGACAACGGTGAGTTATTTTAAGCCAAGAGAGGGGGACTATAAATCGGGAAGATATGACTGAGTTTGCAGTGTGTTTAGCGATTGTTGCCGTAATTCTAAGCCAATAAAGTGTGTCAGCTGGGTGGAGAGGACGGCAAGGTAGTGTTATTTTTAGCGGTTCTCACCGTAGTTCTAAGCTGAGGAAGCGTGTCTGTCCGTCAGGTGGAGAAGACGGCGAAGTTGTTGTGTTTTAAGTGGTTCCTACCGTAATTCTAAGCCAAAAAAGCATGCCTGTCAGTTGGTACAGGTACATTACCTAGCTCCGCGTGAGCACAGGCTTTAATGACTGTCAATATAGCCAGCATCTAACGTTAGCTACTCTGCTGTGAAGTAATGTCTGGCTATGTGAGACAAGCGTCTAGCAACATTGTTGTTGATGCTGCGGTCTCAGCCTGGCAACCAATGTGAACTTCGAGTCTGGAGAGGAGGGGGCGGGGGAGATGACTCTTTCCAGTATTTTGAATTTGTACTGCAGTAACTAAACACTTGCTGTCAGTATTACATATTGCACCTTTAATGAGTAAGTGCTATTATTAATGTGATCGGGACTGCCGTGTCCAATTTATTGCTGTGAAAGTACTGGATCACGGTACTTTGTTGATGATGTTGTGTTTGATACTGTAACCTCCTATGGGGAGATTTATAGCCATCACCTCTCGCTAGCATTCCATTGATTGCCATTCATTTTGGCGTCACTTTGACAGCGAAGAACTTTACGTCTGAAGCGTTTAAAGGCTCTATTTGTCCATTGTTTATTTCTAAAGAAACACGACAATGTATAAAAGGCTCCATTACCATGTATCTCATGTTATGGCCCCGTAGCAGCAGGTTTTGTAAATTGTGTGTGTGATTGTGTCATAACCATGCGACTTTCTATCGCACAGTAGATAAATTACCATATAGTCAGGAGAAGCTTGCAGGCAAGCGTGGAGGCATACAGTCAAGGGAGAAGCCCATAGAGAGTCCATGAAAAGCATCAGAACAAAATATTTCAGCAACGTTTTGATGGATTGGAAATACTTCGGTATGTGGTTTTGGGACCACAGCAGTGGGTTAAACATTATCTTTTAAACAGAGTCCTCAGAGCATCAAGCCTCTGAGACATGACCAACATGTGGCCAACATGTGGTCTTCCTGAACAAAAAGATTGGGCCTTCAAGAGCCCGAACGCCAAACTCCTACAAGGAAAAAGTTCTCAAAATGGCTGCAGGTCTGATTCTTCCCATTGACTGGAGGAACCTGAACGCCCCAGGGGGCCGTGTCCGGTGACAGAAACTATAAAACTTCCCATCACTCTCCCCTCCCCGTCTTACTCCTGTGACTTTGGTCGCTACAGGTTGACACACATGCTAACGTTTGTTTGTACTTTAAATATTTCATTTTCCGGACAAAGTGGACTATTGGTGGGGTTCTAGAAGCACCTTGGATCCTGAAGAACACCAGTGTTCAACCTTGCAGAAGAGGAAACACTGTTTTCTTCATTGAGTCGACCAACCTAGCTCCAATTGCTGACGAGCGATCCGGACTTTGTTCTGTTTTGCCGTGGAGAAACACGAACTAACGGACTGCAACGCAATAAGTAAGAAGTCTTAATCGTTCTGGGCAGTGCTTCTGGTGCACATCTGAATATTAATCTGATGGTGACCGCCGTGTCACATTATTTGCTGTGAAAGTCCTAGATCACGGGACATTGTTGATATGTTGTGTTGAATAATGTAGCTTGTGTGAAACTGTAAATGCTACATTGCTGTCCCCTGCCGCAGAGAAGCTACTGTACAGTCGAGGTAATATCGCCTCCCGTTAGTCAGTCGAACCACCGGTAACGCAGTGTGACGAGACGTCACCTCGTAGAACCTGTGTAGACAAACAGGCGCGTTATTATATCCGCGAACAGATCAGCTGTTTAGCTCACCAGAGGCAGAGAGAGATAAACATCCCCTCGTTAGCAAGCTTCTCAGACTCCGGCCATAACGTCACATTAGGCACAGAGTCCTGAGTGAACGAGAGGGTGGTTATCATCAGAACCTCGACAATCAAGATCCCAAGTCTGTTTTTCTCTCTAAGTGTCTTTCTTAGTTTCTTTCTTCTTACATGCTAACCGGACACATACACGTTAGCTAACGGCTAACCCATAGCCACGTGGTCCCCGACCGCCATCTTGGATCTCGCAGTCCGCCTCTTGATATCGCATGGTCTTTCTCACACACTCACACACACAGACACATGTCTGCTACATGTCTGTTTGTTTTGCTTTGTTATAGTTTGTAACGAGTATATAGAGGTTTATTTATTGAAGAACTATTGCTTGATAATTAATAATTTGGAAGTTAAATACATTCTATTATACTTTAAAGAGCAGTTGTTTGTGATTATTTGTGTATCTATTGTCAAAACAGCTAGTTGAACAGGCAAGTGCTCAAATTTCACCCTTCTTTTGTTCCTTTCAAAGATACCAGATAAATTAATCAAGATCTGTATTTTAAATGGACATCACCTATGAGTTCAGTTATTGGTCCCTGATTCCAGGGTGATGCCCCATTTTGATTGTTTGTCAATTTGGTAAAGTTATTAATTCACATATTCATAACTTTATTAATATTGATAGAACATCCTTGATAAATGGCCAATAATTGAATCTGTACCTTACCAATTCTCAACAAATATATATAATATAGAAAGTCAATACAGTCATATAGTCACATAGTCTGCCCAATGAGTTAATGGAGTGTAATGGTATCTCCTCTTTTAAAAAACATCTTAAATCTTGGATTAGGGACAATTACAATTGTAACCATACACCACATACTTAAGCTCATGAACATATTTTGCTTTTATTTATTTTTTTCTTTCCTTATTTATACTGTACTTTATACTGTAATTAAGTTGAGGATTAGATGAGGTGAGCAATATATTGTCTGTTTGAGGGTATATTAATATTGTTTTAAAATTCCTGCTGTATTTATTACATTGCTACTGTATTTCTTAAATTTATAGTGTATTTGTATTGACTTTTGTATTTTAGGGTGCCTGTTAAGACCTGGATAGGGACAACAGATGGAAACTAGCACTTGTAGCCAGTGGCGGTGCGTGGCAAATTTTACCGAGGAAGCCAGTGAGCTTAGTATGGAGATCATATTGCCTTACATAGGCGCCGATCTATGTTTTCCTCCATGGGTGCTCACGGGCGCACGCCCTTTAATTTCAGAACCAGGGCTCGACATAAAGGCTTGTCCACTTGTCCGGGACAAGTGGATTTTTTTTGTAGGGCAAGTGGAAGAGTGCCCCACTGGACAAGTTAAAACTCAAAATAAAATGCCATGTTACTTCATGTTATGTGCCACTCATTACGTCTATGTTACCGATTTGAAAGAAATACATTTTTTTCCCCACAATCCGAGGCAGCAGACTGCTAACGTTAGACCCAGCAACAGTGGGTCAGCGGACCGCTAACGTCGGACTGACCGCTAGCTGTTCAGCTCAGCGATGCAGCATAAAAGCACGGCGGAACCAGCAAGCCGGCCAGCCGGTGTTAGTTAGCTAACATTAGCTTGCTAACTTTTTAACAAGAAACTCAAGATCGCCATCCATTGTGTAAACTTGCTGCTAACTGACTGTTAGCTCAGCTGACGCCAGCCAGCACTGCTGCGTAGTAGCGTACTGTTACCATAGTTACGCATCTGTCTGAGGCATGTGATTGGTGAGAAGCCAGGTTGAACCTGGCTTTCCTGTTTTTTTTTATTTACGATGAATTGACCATTCAATGTCGAGCTCGGTCAAACCTAGCCTCAATCTGATTGGCTGAAAATATAAATTTATTCTCTAAGGGATCCCAGGAAAAGCTGGCCTCCTTTGAGCGTTCGTAGCATTTTACTGGCCACTAGACAGAGCCCAGACAGGACTGCACCACCCACGCAGTGGCAGAGGGGCACTGTTTCACTCTACCAGCTATAGAAGAAAATGAAAATGGAATGTTTTGATAAAGGAAATTACAAAATCAGTAAAAGATACAGCCGTAAATTTATAATAACTACGGTTAAAAATATAAAACATAATTTAAAGTACACAAATATATTTTAAATATACAAATATATATATATATATATATATATATTTTTATTTTATTTAAAAATGAAATTTATTTTATATTTTAAATTATGTTTTATATTTTTATGGGGAGGCCAGGCTTCCTTTGGCCTCCTAGAGAAACCGCCATTGCTTGTAGCTAACTCTGGCTTGTTTACAGCAAGTAATTTGGCTGTTGATCAATGAGCATTGTCCCTATCAAATAAATAAATTACAAATTACAAATACAATTGATTTGGTGTATCCATGTTTTGGATTTAGGCACTTAGCATATTAACTTTTATTTATTTCTTCACAGTAGCCAGACCCTACTGCAGCGCTGACACTGTCTGGCAATGTGAGACTAGGTTAAGTCTCCAGGGAATGAATGTAAGTCAGTGCAAGGTCATCCTACATGTGCTGTCTAAGGTATTTGTAATAGAGCAGTAAAAGGGTTATGTCATGTGTGCATAATTGTATTTAGTTTGACAGAGTGCAGGTCATCACCCTTATGTGTTCACATCCAGCATGGACAGTGCTGTACTCTATACTTAGTGACACACACTGCTAACCACTTGTCTCTGCATATATGTGCTGTTTAAGCTGCTATTACCAGCAGGGAAAATATTTCCAGTTAGTTATGCGGTGACACAGTGTTAACATCATCTGGCTACTCACCCAGCTGTGCTGCTGCAGGCTCGTGTACATGTTTATGACAGACATCAGGAAGAAAATGGCTTTTGAAAACATTTAGGTTCAATGGCATCTGTGGCTTTTGCCTTCTATAGCATTACTGTATCCGCTAACATATGGCTCTTTGTAGTTTTGCTTATTAAAAGCTAATGTACTTGCACTTGCTACTTGTTGTCTGGAGTTTGCAACTTCAAGGTTGAAAGCACTTAATTGGAAGTCGCTTTGGATAAAAGCGTCAGCTAAATGACATGTAATGTAATAATGTAATGTAAACTCTGAGATATTCTGAATACCAAATCTAGTTCTAGAAATTGAGGATTAAGAATTAGAAAATAAAATTTCTGTCTACAAATATTCAATACTGTGTCCCTAAATGCACTATTGAAGGCTCAGTCATCCAATGAAGAAGTCTGCCTGTGACGTCAATACAGTTATTGCCTGTGTAGATGTAGTAAATGACAGAAATGTGTGTGTGTGTGTGTGTGTGTGTGTGTGTGTGTGTGTGTGTGTGTGTGTGTGTGTGTGTGTTAATGAAATAATGATGCCTATCAAAATTTATTGACACTATAATAATCTATTACTATAAAGGAGTTAAATGATTTGCCCAAGTCTTACATTTTTTTTTAATTCTGTAAACTACAGACAAAACCTAAGTTAACTCCATTAACTGGTTAAGTGCCTCAAAACAATCTAATTAAGATTTAAGCTGAATGAATAACAGCTGAATGACTTCATTTTGTATTTAAACATGGACAGAAAACACAAACAGATGAGGGGAAGAAAGACATTGCCTGAATATTGATTATTGCACAAACACAGTATGGATGCAATTTATCTTAAATACAGCATGACAATGTTGGCAATGTTTATTACTGGCTCTACATGTGCTGTGTGAGGGGGTATATAGACAACCAGAGATGTATAGTAACGAAGTAGAACTACTTCACTACTGTACTTAAGTACTAAAAGGCTGTATCTGTACTCTAGTATTATTTTTTCTCCTACTTCCACTTTTACTTGAGTACATATTTTCGATGAGTTTAATACTTTTAATTGATACATTTTTTATGTGCTGCATCGTTACTCGTTACTGTTGTGATTTCCTCATGCTACGGAGACTGTGTAGGTTACAATGTGTGTAGTTACAGCTACATTAGTTACTTAAGAAATCCCCGAGATCAATTAGTGTTTCTTTTCATTTCTGTCGCCTATTCAGAAGTCAGAGAGAATGTAAGTTTGTACTTGTTATGGTTTCGGTATTTTGTCTTGTATTTTGTTCTATTTCTGTTGCCTGTATCATTATTTTCTGTATGTTCCCTGTTTTTGTTGGTTATCCTGTATTGTGTATGTTTTGGTCATCCCTGTATTCTGTTCTCCCTTGTGTTTAGTGTTGGTCAAGTTTCTGTATTTAGGTTATGTCATGTTTCCTGTCTGTTTTTCCCGGTTTCCTGTTTTATTTTGATAATCTGTTTTCTGTCTCGTCATGTCTAGTTTTACTTTGCTCTCCCGCAGTGTTGATTATCCTCCCGCAGTGTTGATTGCTCCCTTTGTCTCTTGTCAGATCGTTTTGCCTCATGTGTGTTCCCGTGCCGTCAGCCTGTTTGTTTTTTTTGTATCCCTCT
Organism: Zingel zingel; assembly: GCA_023566125.1. Taxonomy (NCBI): domain Eukaryota; kingdom Metazoa; phylum Chordata; class Actinopteri; order Perciformes; family Percidae; genus Zingel; species Zingel zingel. Next base: position 8,972,699 of record CM042323.1, read on the forward strand.
GCGTCCTGTTCCTCAGTTTTTCCAGCCTCTGTTCTGCTGATTTTTGTTATAGTAAATTCGTCAAGCTCACCCCATCTCCTGCTTGCTGTCTCTCTCTCCGCATTTGGGTCCACCATCTCACACCCTCATCACAGTACTCTTTTTATTTAGCTACTGTTAAGCTATTCCTGAGTTGTTTCAGTCTGCAATGAGTACTGAATGTTAACCGTTTTACCCTGTAATGTGAAGCTGTTAGTCTATCTGTATTTTGCTAGCTTGCTAACTTTCCTGATCATCACACGTTACTAGCTAGTGTGTGATACATTTTCTTGGGGCTTTAATCGTTACTGTGCTGGAGAGGATGTTCATTTTACTTGCACAGTGTGATTGTACATTTTATTTCAGTATTTGTTAGTATTTGTTATTTTTAATATATTATATATTTAATATTTGTAAATTCCTTTGGCTACAGCCTTGGCTAAATATTTGACATAATATAAACAATATATTATTCAAACTTTTGACTGCTTTCTTTAATAACTACATAACACAATACTTGTACTTATACTTTCAGTACTTGAATAGTACATTTTAAAATAAACTACTTGCAATACTAAAGTACAAAAAAATGTTGAATACTTTAGTACTTCTACTGAAGTGTGGTGCTTAAAGAGCACTTCAACTTCTACTCAAGTCACTTTTTTGATAGAGCACTTGTACTTTTACTCAAGTATGGGTCTGTAGTACTATACATGTCTGTAGACAACCCAGTCTCACGGCAGTTTGTGATGGCATCACGAAAAGAAATATATTAGATCTGCTCAGTTCAATACCTCACACAAGAATCTACCCGGTTCACAAGTTATGAAAGGGGCCGTGACTAGAGTATAGGGGACAGTTCACTATCACATGTAGACCACACATATTACGTTTCATGTAAATCGGATGTTTGTCATATAAGCTGATTTCCTGTTGCCAGCAGGGGGCACCATGACCAAAAGTCAATATTGGCCTATAGATGTCCTCAGGCCTGGACTCTTGTTTGTGGACAATGTACACTGTAGTTACAGCCACTTTCTTGTTCATCACTTAAAATGGCCACCATGCCACACCCACACCGTTTGACGAAAAGTTTAGCTTTTAATAACTTTTCATCGTTAAGGTCTTGAGATGGCACAAAACGAATTTGAAGTCGATCGGATGAAATCTCTAGGAGGAGTTTGTTAAAGTATAGCACCTTGACTTTTAGGCCTACTTCCTGTTGCCACTAGGGGGTGCTATGACTTTGAGCCAATATCGGCCTGTAGATGTCCTCAGGGTTGGACTCTTATGAATCCTGAAAAGTTTTGAGCCAATTGGTCAATATACTCATGTTACACCCACTTCCTGTTTCGATGGCAAAACGCACAAAATGGCCGCCATGCCACGGCCATGCCCTATGATGAAAAGTTTTTCTTTTAATAACTTTTCTTTAAGGTCTTACGATGGTACAGACTAAATTTGAAGTTGATGGGATGAAATCTCTAGGAGGAGTTCGTTAAAGTACGACATGTGGAAATGGCCAAAATCGCACTCATTTCGAACTTTCAATTCAAAATGGCAGACTTCCTGTTGCGTTAAGGGTATGGCTCCAATGAGCTTTTTTGTACGTCTTGACATGCTACATATGTGTACCAAGTTTCGTGAAGGAGCTTGCACACTGCTCCAACAAACACCAACAAACTCCAACAAACACAAACAAACACCAACAGTTGGGTCAGTGTGGGCCGGCCGTCTGTGTTTGTTTGGCGTTTGTTGGATGGAGTCGTTAGAGTTTGACATGTCCAGTCGGGTCTGGTGGAGTTGTAGAATGTCAGACCAATGTAGCTCATTTTCCGGCAACATTCTAACAGCTCTTTTCCTTGACAACTAGCTTTGCTTTTTTGGGGGGGCTTTTCCCTTTATTGTAACAGTGGATAGACATGAAAGGGGGAGAAAGATGGGGGATGACACACAGCAAAGGGCAGCAGGTCAGACTCGAACCTGCACCGCTGCAGGACTCAGCCAACATGGTGCGAATGCTCCCACTGGGTGAGCCAGAGGCCGCCCCACACTCGTAGATTTTACTTTGGAAACATTGAGGAAGTTTGGAAATGGCTGGTTTCTGGACCTAGGAACGCGAAGAATTGCTAATTGAATTATGGGAATGCTAGCGATTAAACACATTGTGGAGAAACTGGTAAGTAGCCTACCTAACGTTAATTTTGCTACTATTAGCCTAGCTAATACTGTAATTTTATTTTAGGCTAAGCAACGTTAACAGTATTCTACGAATGTCATGGCTGTACTGGTATGAATAATCAGTAATAACTGTTCTGCCCCCACTTTGTGTGTGTGGCTCAGCCTGTCTTGCTACATTAGCTCGGCAGATAGCTAACGGTTTCCCCAAGACAAAGAATGAAGCTTGTGTATCCTTTCCAAACTTTACTCAGGAAGCACTGTAAAACTACACAGAAAAAATAATACATCTAAGTATTTCATAGGGTTACAGACGTTGTTCAAGGACAATATTGATATAACTTCTATGAGAAATTCCATTAGAATGGAGGACGGTAAGGGATCCCAGGGAATGTCACCCGTGAACACGCAAACAAAAACAGTGAACACAGCAAATGAAAACGGGGAGACACAACACACAGGAAGGGAATACCACCACCCGGACACCAACACCACTACCTTCGGCTCTCAGCAACAAAAAGAGGCAAAAATGGGAAACGCGCACAATTAGAGGGGGTTCACTCAACCAAAAGAAAAATCAATATGAGAGATAATATGAGAGATAATAAAAGAACCAACTCAGAAACTTAACACACGATATAAAAAAAAAAAAAAGAAAACACTTATCGAATCAAAAACAATAATACTAATTATAACAAAACAAAAAAAAAAAAACTCAAATCTATCAATAGAAAAACTAAACTCAATAAAAACAATGGCCCACACATTAGTGTGGCAAGCAAGCTCCCACAGTTGCGATAACAAATGTTCAGGTCATGCACTTTAAGGGCAAACCACAGTACAGGCAACAGCCGAGTCTGTAGATGACTAGCGGGTAGGCAAAACAACAGCCGGTGGTTGAAATGCTAGGCGACTAACATGAATCTTCGGCGGCAACAGCCCGGTTCCTAGTGTTTACAGAAAATCAGAATTAGCACCAAATAACTAACGAAGAAATCCGACCCCATTTAGCCCACATACTGTTCGAGCAGAGTTTGAGTTGACCCAGAAGGAGGAAACTGCGGGCATGCAACCCACACAGACAGCTATAGTGTTACTCGTTTCGCATTAACTGTGTTCTCTGGAATGAACTGTGTTCTGGAGGAATGAAGCCGCCAACTAAAGATCTACAAACGTTCGATACATGATAAAATAACGGCAGCGAATGATGGTAACAAATGAGTGCAGAGGCAGCCAAGCTGCCACCTTACCTGTAGCCCAGCAGACAACTCAAGGAGTGATTGACAACGAGCGAGAAAGGCAGTGGGAGGACTACTAACTGTTTTTATACGGGGCCCCGCTGTAATGATTGGCCAAAAGGCGCTGGTAGTTACAGTGGGGCAAAAAAGTATTTAGTCAGCCACCAATTGTGCAAGTCTCCCACTTAAAAAGATGAGAGAGGCCTGTAATTTTCATCATAGGTACACTTCAACTATGAGAGACAAAATGAGAAAAAAAAATCCAGAAAATCACATTGTAGGATTTTTTATGAATTTATTGGTAAATTCCTCGTTAAAATAAGTATTTGGTCACCTACAAACAAGCAAGATTTCTGGCTCTCACAGACCTGTAACTTCTTCTTTAAGAGGTTCCTCTGTCCTCCGCTCGTTACCTGTATTAATGGCACCTGTTTGAACTTGTTATCAGTATAAAAGACACCTGTCCACAACCTCAAACAGTCTGGCTCCAAACTCCACTATGGCCAAGACCAAAGAGCTGTCAAAGGACACCAGAAACAAAATTGTAGACCTGCACCAGGCTGGGAAGACTGAATCTGCAATAGGTAAGCAGCTTGGTGTGAAGAAATCAACTGTGGGAGCAATTATAAGAAAATGGAAGACATACAAGACCACTGATAATCTCTCGCGATCCGGGGCTCTATGCAAGATCTCACCCCAAGGGGTCAAAATTATCATTATTTTGTTATTGACCAAATACTTATTTTCCACCATAATTTACCAATAAATTCATTTAAAATCCTACAATGTGATTTTCTGGATTTGTTTTCTCATTTTGTCTCTCATAGTTGAAGTGTACCTATGATGAAAATCACAGGCCTCTGTTATCTTTTTAAGTGGGAGAACTTGCACAATTGGTGGCTGACTTTTTTGCCCCACTGTATGAGCCGAACTCATACTGCTACAATCTACCCCACCTTTTTCATTGTCGCCCCGATGATGGACGAATAAAGCCAGAGATACCTTAGACTAGCTCCAAGGTCGAAAGAGGGCCACTACAGCGTTGGACACATTGTTGGGCGCGTTGTCCGCTGCCCCTACTGGTCTTGGCAGGTGATAGACATTGGAATGCTGGCCAGCTGTTGGCCGGGCTGTTCACCAACTGCCGGGTTTCTGCTGCCCCGGTAATCAAGGTCACGGGAGGGCCTTGCTCAGTAAATACTGGGGCAGATGGTGGGGGCTGCATTCAAGGGGTGGTTTGGGTAACCACAGCCACGTGAGTGGGAATTACCAAAGGAACCTCGGGCCTCACAACAACCAGGTCATCCCCGGACCACTCGTCCTCCAACTGAGGTGAGTCAGCAAGGGGTGAACAAGGTGGAGCAGCATTATTTGAAGGATGCACTCCAACCACAGCCTTCAACAGGGCACGAGTTGACTTGCCTGGCTTTGGTCGGTTCGTCCACAGGTGCAATCGTATATGCCGACCCTCCATCTCTGGGCACCTTAAGGACCCTATACTGCACAGGACCGTAAGAGTCACAAAGTTTATGATGGCCCAGTGCCGTAAAATCACGAAGACAAACTAGCTGGCCCATTTTAAGGGGGACAGCTCTCACTTGCTGATCGTAGTTATTCTTATGACGCTCTGCGGCAACCCGCAGCCGCTCTGTAGCACCTTCAAAGGCCAGCTGTAAGCGGGTCTGGTGCTCCTGAATCCACTCGTGGATGTATCCACCCACAGGATCCTGAACTCTGCTCAACAGGAAGTCCACCGGTAATCTGGGTTCCTGCCCGAATATTAAGAAGAATGGAAACTCGGCAGTCGCCTGATGGGGAGTAGTGCTGTGAGAGAAGAGGACCTGCGGCAAGCAGGAACTCCAGTCTCTTCCGAAACACTGGCAGAGTGCGCAACAAGTTATGGAGGGTCCTGTTAAACCGTTCGCATTGGCCATTACTGGCCGGATGGTATGGCGTGGTGCGAGACTTTTCAATGCCATGAAGGCGACAAAGCTGTTGGATAAGGGAGCTCTCGAAGTTGCGGCCCTGATCAGAGTGGATGCGGGCCGGGACACCAAACTTTGAGAACCACTCCACCACTAAAGCTTGAGCCACAGTGGGGGCTCGTTGGTCACGGGTGGGGACAGCAAGTATGTATTTACTGAAAACATCAGTCATGACCAGGACATTCTCCAACCCACTGTTGGGACCATCAGTGGGGTTAAACCTTATTTTAACCAAAAGGCCTCAGATTAAACTGACCTCTGGAGACAAGACACACATGTGGCACATGTGGACACAAACAAAGGGTTTTCGGCCTACGTGTTGAGTCCACATCCCTTGCTCCAAACTCCTAAATGAAGAAAAGGAGATAAGAAGGCCACAAAATGGCTGAATGACCACGAAGGAGTGGCCAAAGTGGTCAAAACTCTAAAAACTACAGCCTTGTAGTTCACACCTCTCAGAGATCTCTGGATCCCCATTCGCTTAACGGCCCCTGAACACAGCATGGGGCCTTAGCCTATAAAACCTTTGAACACACCTCTTTCACCGTCTTCCACCGCAACCCTGTTGCTGCAGGGAGCACACCAAGCACTTGCCAGTGTTTTTCATATCTGCAGGAGAAGGAAACAACGTTTATCTTCTCAAGTCGACTAAACTGTTCCCTTCCTGCTGCTATTCCGTGAACTTGCCGACGGGCGATCCGGATTCTCGTTCTGTTTTTCTGTGAAATCTATGGACAGAAACAAACAGACTGAACACAGAAAGAAGGCTTGAAGTTTTCTGGGCAGAGAAATGTATGTGTTTATTAATGTAATAACTGCTAATGCTGCAATCGTGTTATGACATTAATGTGATCTGATTAATAAGCGCTACTGGTGCGCGTTTGAGTTATTAATCTGTTTGGCTGTGAATGTATCTCTGATCCAGATATTGTTGAAGTCGTGTTGAAACTATGAACTGTAGTTTTTACTCCCCGCCGTGGGCAGTTAATTACTGAAATAGTCAGCTGTGCGCTCGCAGAAAAGAGCGTTGAAATAACCCTCTCTCTCGTTAAACAAAACCTCAGATTCTGCTGTAACGTCGAGTTAAGTTAGAATCTTGAGTAAACGGAGAGAGCGATTATTTCCACCACCACAGAGATCAAGGTTTTTAAGTGTTTTCTTTCTATCAATCGTGTTTTCCCCTCCTCTCTCTCTCTCTCTCTCTCTCTCTCTCTCTCTCTCTCTCTCCCTCTCTCACATAGCAAAGTAGTTTAGTGTGTGCCTTTGTGTCAACCACATTAGTCTGAGAGCTAACGGAGCTAATTGACTAGCTTAGTCACGTGGAGCCTGCAACGCAGCCCACTGCCACCCTCTTGGGGGATAAATAGCTTTTGTGCAGCTAACACCTAGTCTAGCTTCAATGAGCTAACGGCCAATCTGGGCGTGACCAAGCAACCCCCAGGTTTCGTCAACCCCCCCTCCTTACTCACACACACACACCCAAACACTGAGACATGATCACTACATGTCTGTCGTTTGCTTTGTTTTTGTTATGGGTTGGCTGTGTTCTCACTTCCTGTGTGTTTGTTTTGTTTCTCCTTTTTTGTCTCTGTCTGTGTTGTCTCGTCTGCACCTGAGGCTGCTAGAGGCGTGGCAATAGAGGATCTAGGTCAAGGGGCGTGGCCATTCTCTCCTGCAGTTCCCACACAGCTGCAGCTCATTCTATTCATCACCTCTGCAGTATATCTAACCGGGCTGTCCACCTCTTCAGCGCCAGATTGTTAAACTACTCTTGTGGTAACTTGGCTCTGTGTGTTCCTGCTCGTAATTCTGCTAAATTCTAAGTGCTCTGTTTAATCCTGTTCATCCGTTGTTCAGATTCTGCTCCCTGCAACTTACCTGTGTGATCTGCTACGCTGCCTCCCGCTGAGTCCTGTCAGCCATTGCTCTGCTGCTTTTCTCAGAACTGCCGACTTCCACCCTGCTCCGCTCCTTCTCATCCCCTCTGGATTCGGGTCGGTGAGTCAAGACTGGACCTTTTCAAAACTGCGTGCTCCGAACCTCAGTTATTCCCTGGATTCCTCACTGCCTGCCTGCATCACTCCTCATTACCATCCAGAAGCAACACATCCCAGACTCCCCTCTTTGCACAATTAAGTTTGACTGTTCAAATAAACATCTTTTACTGCTATCTGCCTTCGTGTTTGTTGCCTCTGCGTTCTGGGTCAAACGGCAAACCTAACAGTTTCTTTGTACTACAAAGAAACGTATATTGGTTTTAAATGATCAAAGGATTATTGATTGGCCATTGATAATTTTGAAGTTAATAAATTCTACTATACTTTAGTTAGCAGTTGTCTGTGATTATTTATGTACTTATTGTAATAATTGCTGGTTGAACACAGGTAGAGCTCGGATTCACCCTTCCTTTTGTGCCTTTAAAGAATCAGACAGATTAACAAAGTTAAGATCTGTATTTTAAAGGGAACACCACTAATGAGACTATTTCACAGTTCAATATTGGCCCCTGAAGTTTCAGGGTGGTGCCCCGTTTTGATTGTTTGTCGATTTGATAAAGTTATTAATAACCATATTCATAACTTTATTGATAAAACATCTTTGATAATTTGCCAATAATTGGATCTGTACACCTACAAGAACCCAACACCACTCTGGGTGGGTTATAGCACAGTATAGTCAATGGTTACAGTCTCGTTAGGCCGCGAGGCAGGTCGAGAGTCCTTGGCGACTTTGCACCTCTCACAGGCCTGACACCACTGAGACACGACCGAGGACATAACGGGCCAATAACAGCGCTGGCGTAGAAGCTCTAACGTCCTTTCTACGCCCTGGTGGCCATGCTCCTGATGGACCTTAGTCAGCACCTCTTCCTTTAGGGAAACAGGCACTACCACCTGCAAGACTACTTCCCCACCATCAGGATGAAACACCTGGCGATACAGGACACCACTTCTCTCAACCAACCAGTCCCATTGCTGAAACAACGCAAATACGGGCCGGGACGCCCTTTGATGCTCTTCAAAGTTGGGACACTGCTCACGTCTCCAAAACACAAGGGCCTCCTGGATAACTGGATCAACCTGTTGCAGGGCACAGATATCAGAATTGGTGTGATGAGGCAGGGCCATAATATCTTCCATATTTGCTGGGCCAGGGTGGTACTGACAAGATAGGGCATCCGCATTCTTGTTACTTCTGCCAGAGCGGTATTTTACCTCAAAGTCAAACGATGCAAGCTGGGCTGCCCAACGTTGCTCTGTTGCGCAAAGCTTAGCGGATGACAAGTGGCTAAGTGGATTGTTGTCAGTGAAAACCACACACTTATGGCCCAGCAGATACTCCCGAAATTTCTCCGTCATGGCCCATTTGAGGGCCACAAATTCCAATCTCATGGAACTGTAGTTTACCTTGTTGCGCTCAGTGGGCCTCAAGCCCCAGCTGGCGTAGGCTATGGGCCTGACTTTACTATCTTGTTCTTGCGATAACTCGGCCCCAAGGCCACCATGACTCGAGTCCACCTCCAAGATGAAGGGAAGGGAAAAGTCAGCATAAGCAAGAACCGGGGAACTTGGGAGCTTGGTTTTCAGTGCTTCGAAGCTACGATGGCACTCCTCTGTCTAGTTGTCATCGACCACTCGCTCTGCCCTCCTCTTGGACTTTGTGGGCCCCAGATGCACCACCAGCTTGTGCAGAGGGGCCGCCAACTTAGCAAAACCCTCCACAAAGCGGCGATAATAGCTGGCGAACCCAAGAAATGACCGCAGCTCTGAAACTGTAGTGGGGGACTGCCAGTTGGCTACCACCTCTACTTTGCTGGGATCTGTGGCCACCCCTTTACTGTAAATCACATGCCCCAGGTAACGCACCTCCTGCTGGAAATAGGCACATTTGGTGAGCTTTGCCTTGAGATTCTCCTGTTGCAGCCGACCCAGCACCACTTCCAATTTCCCCTAGCTCACCTGTCTGGATTGTAGCCACCCTTAGACTGAACAACCCCATACTTGTTCTTCTTCTTTGGATTAGGCAGACTAGACGCTGCAATGGCGTATTGCTGCCCTCTATTGTTTGTTATTAACAGTCTTCAACAATTATTTGTATTTCATTATATAGTCAAATACTGCTTAGATATTACATTAGCTTCTTCATCTCAGTCATCCAAGTTCAAAACAGATCGTAGAGAAAACATTTTTTCACCAGCTGCTCCCAAGTCTCTGAAAAACTTCCTCCGCAGAGAGTAGTTCTTGCATTGGACCTTTCTTCGGGCCCGTACCCCTCCCAGTCCAGAAGGTACTGACAGCCTCTCCCTCATCTTCTGACAGCAAGAAGCCTTTTCACGGTATAGACAGGGCCTCCATCAATGATGTGCGGAGGAGGGGGAGTGGGAGTATCAGGTACCAGGTGACTCCCTTGAACAGGTTTCACGGCTTACGTGGAAGGTCAGATGAACCCTCATGGTCCTACACTGTAAATCCGAATTCGCTAACTCAACCTAAATTTTCTTTTGGAAACGGCTTGCACTCAAAACTTTTAATTTAGTACAGTATGGTAACATTAAAGTTTTGAGTACACTAAACATAAAATAAATGTATCACATGAGTGTTATCTGAAAGGAAATTCATGTCAGTTTAACAATTTTTTTAGTCATGCAACAAAAATAATTAGTTTTTTCTTAACATATAATTCTACGTTATATTAACATAGAATGATCAGGTTGCTTAATGTGTATTTATATGTTTATTAAACACAAAAAGTGATGTGTCATAACTTGTTAATTTTATGTACAAACAACAATTAAGTATTGTAATTTTAAAGTCAAATTAACATAATAGTTTCATTATTCAGCTATATCCCAATTTGCTCACTCTACTCAAATATTTTTTGGAAACAGCTTGCACACAAAACTTTTAATTTAATACAGCATGGTAATATTAAGGTTTTGAGTACACTAGACAGAATAAATGTGTCACAATGAGTCTTATCTGAAAGGATAAGGATTTTCTTAACATATAATTCTACGTTATATTAACATAGAATGATCAGGTTGCTTAAAGTGTATTTTTATGTTTATTAAACACAAAAAGTTATGTGTCATAACTTGTTAATTTTATGTACAAACAACAATTAAACAGTTAAAACAACATAACCACATCTATAGCGGAGATAGCATGAGTGTGGCCACCCAAGGGCCCCATGCTAAATAGGGGCGCCTCTAAAGCTGCTGATCTTGCATCACTTGAAGTGACACACCACAGCTTAATGGCTGCAGGTAGCCTATTACTACTCAAAGTCTAACGCGGCAATAGTCCAGCTCTTATCAAACGTAACAGTCACTTAGCTCATGATTACAAATGTAAATCAGCACAACAATGACAACTACCAGGCAACAAAAATTCTAAGCAGACACGTTTAATAAATGGAATTCATAAAGTTACATTTGTATTTCGAACAAACTGCAAACTTTTCAGCAAATTTAAATACAACTCTATTTATCGCCTTGCATCATGGGAATTGACCAGCCAATGAACCAATTGCATCTGACTGCAGTATGCAGATCGGGGTTGGGCTAAATGTGGGCGGAGCTAAACGTTTGACTTTTGAAAAGTACTTTCCATTTCAATTTGAGAAGAGTGAAATGCCAAATTCACAATTCACAAGTCATTGACAGGTACTCCCTCCGCCGGTGGCACTAGTGCTTTCTTGTTTGCCACAACACGTGTTATATTTTAGTTGAAATTTGAATAGGCTACATCACTTATCTGCGGTGTATAATTAATTTATTGTGTCCATGCTTTAACTTCGCTGTGAAAGAACAAAGGTTATTTTAAACTCAAAAGGCAACTCTTTATTGTTGCAACACACACACACACACACACACACACACACACACACACACACACACACACACACACACACACACACTTTTTTTAACTGATAACTTACATACCCAAGTTCAATCAACACATACATATCTGACAAAAAATGAAAATAGTCGACCCAATGAATAAATGCAAGTTGCACTTTCAAAAACTCATAAAGTTGAGTTCAAAATCCACAACTTGTATAAGCTCGTTCAGTTAAAAATAAGAAATAAGTGGACATAACTAAATGGGTCTGTACTTTTTTACAGTGTAGCTTTCACCCATTATTTCCTCCAGGTGGTCATATCTAGAATACCAATAATAATAATAATGATAATAATAATAACACCTGCTGGTAGCAGGGCCAACCCATGGTGGTCTCCTCCCCTCAGTTTTGTCCTCTTCAGCTAGTCTTTCTGTGCTGGAGACCAGAGTGAAAGCTCTATTTTAAGGGTCTTTATGTGGTTTGGAGTTTGGTTTCATTCCTGTTTTCGTGTTTGTACTTTCAGATGAGTCTTATTTTACCGTTTACTTATCACTTTCAATCATTTTGGAGCTCTGCTTTTACTACTAAAGCATAACAAATCTCTCTTGCTGTTGCAGCTACACATTAAAAGCTTTACACTGGTGAACCGGGGGGACTGAGCTTTTATTGTGAAAAAAGTTATATGAAAAAAAAAAAAAACCTATGAGGTAGGACAATTGATTCAAACGGTTTTATAACATGATTTGATGTTGAATTATTTTATTGATACAGTGGCACCAATATTGTGATAGTGTTGTATTTCTGAGCCAGAGTTACTGTATTCCTTTTTTTCCCTTTCTGGCAGTTGCACAGATATTCTATGCTGTCCATTGAGCTTAACAATATATGCCATTTTAATAGTAAATTTGAATGTTGTATCAAATCAAACAAAACACAAATTGTCTGTATCCTTTCTATTCAAACATTTTAAATTAGACAAACAAAGAAATGGAAGTTGTTCTCAAACTTTAAATTTAACGTTGCTTTGACTACTTAAAACTAATTATGTGTACTAAAACATAATACGTTGGTGAAAACACAAAACTTTGTGGTAGTGTAAAACAGCACAAAATATTTGTGTTCAGCATAACTCTGGAACTTATGTTGTAATTATGTTTTTGTTGTGTTAAGTGAACACAATATTTTCCTTTTGTTGAACATGAAAGTGACCGCTTGTCATATGACCATAAAAACATTGAGTACATATTTTGACAACCATTTTTTAGGTTTACTTAACTATAAAAATATATGCTAAGGCACAGTATATGTGTTGTTAATTGGCCTTGAACTAATTATGTGATGTTGGCGTTATACATTTAAGTAGAATGAACTCAAAAGTCAATAATTGTTGACTTAACATAAAACAATTATGTCAACCTCACATGGGAAGATTTTTTGTGTCAAATGAACATAAAGTTTTTATGTTGTTTTGACAATCGTGAACATTTGTGTGGACGTAACATTAAAATTTTGTGTCATGGATGAATTGGGGTTTACAGTGTAGGTAACTTCAGTCTCACAGCAATAACTTTTTTGACAGGAAATGGACCAATGAACCGGGGTGCCAACTTACGGCTCTCAACGCGAAGGGAAAAATCCCGGGTAGCCAGCCATACTCTCTGACCCTCTGTATAGGCAGACGTCTTGTATAACAAAGACTTGTGTAGAAGGACTTGACGCGCCCTGGTCCATGTCCGTGGACACCGGCGAACCAATGCTTGGGCTAAGGCATAGATATATATATACTGATAAGATGTCGCCTTGGGCTTCTAAGAATGCGTCAACACCGCCGCCATCTTAGAACGGGGGTCTGTAGGTTGCACTTGTCATAAGAAGTAGCTAACTCTGCTATCTTCGCCTGTACTTATATTTAAGGGGCCACTGGAGGAGTTTTGTGACCTTCAGCCAAGGAAGACTTAATCCTCCTCCCCTTTTTTTACAGCCATGACAAACACAACTAAACCTCTGCATTATCATCTGACGCATCACACTCCTCTGTTATGGTGTGGGGACCATTTCAGTAGATTTACTCACTAACATAGTTGTGGAAACACAATAAGCATGAAAACTAAATGCACACTTCATGCATTACTGCATTACTTCAAATACTAAGTTACTCATCTAGTAAACTAGTATTCACGTGAGATAAAACAATAAAATATTGAGACCATTCAGCAAGGCACTCTGGGTAGCCTAACATTCAACACCCAAACTGGTTGCTATGGACTTGTCACTAGGCTTCCTCCACTTCGCCTGTTAAACAAAGTGGAATAAACATATAAAAGTCCAAATCTACACAAAACCCGCAATCAATTAGTAAGCTGATATCAATGTGTCATTTAGGAAACCTTTATTGCAAGGTTGGCACGGAAAGCTGTCCAGATAGTGCAACAGTCATTTTCGTTTTTTGCGTCCTGCTGCTCCCATCGTCAGCCAGGTAATATTTTTTTTACTAAAGCAGTATATGAAATCTGATGTATTACCTACCACCATTTAGTTGTTTTGTGTTATTTAAGATATTTATAAAATATCTGATCATGCCAGACGTTATAATTCCACAAATTTTTTTAAACAATGCAATTATTCGTTTCAGCCACCAGGGGGGCAGCTCCACCTGCCCCACAGCAAACTCATGGGTCAGACCCATCTGGTAGCGAAGGAGGGCAGAGACTGACAGCTACATGGAGCTACATGGAAAAATATGCACCAAACAAGCCACTTTGAAATTTTGCTGTTTCATGAATAAAAAAGTTGGGTGACCCCCCTCTGGACTGAAAAATGTTGGATGACCCTCCCCTCAGCAAAAAATAAAAAGACATGACCCTCCCCTATTTTCCTCTGGTGGTCCATTCCATAAATACCGAACGATCCCTTAGAACGCATAGATGATGCCGGACTCTTGTGCTGCTTATGCAGTGGCGGCACCAGAGATGTTCTTTTGCTGGTGCTTTGGGGTTGCTGGACGTTTCAGTGAGGGTGCTCTGAAATTTTGAGTTTCCCTTGACACAAATAGGCTAACGTTACACACACTCGCGCAGATGCCCACCCACCTCCGCCGCGGTTTACTAAGCGAGCGAACGAGAGAGATTGATTTAAAGTTGCCGATACAACAGCACCATAGAACTCTGATTAGCCCACCAAACATATTTCAAATACCAGCCAACAAGCCGGGTTCAAACAATCATTACTGCAGCTCTCATACAATGGCTCAGAAGATTAATGCAGCAGGCCAAATACACCACCCATTGCCAAGCACACATATAAACACACAAGCGCATGTATCCTCACACAGTTTTCACACCTGCACGTATGGTCAAAATAATGTAGTCATATCTGTAGTGACTTAATACTATATAATAATAAACTAAATAAGCCACTGAGGGCGAACGCGTTTTCTGGGCTAAAAATAAACCGATGTCCAGTGCGCTGTATAACTTTAGATTCGGTGATCCATTTATTCACATTTCTGTAAAACACATGTTCACTGTAACGCTCTTCTACGAGACAGAGATAAGAGTAAAGTTCTTGCATGGACCCCTATCAGCTGACTCACCCACTGTGGCCTGGCTGTGCGATCCCCTGGTCTAATGTCATGTACAGCAGGGTGACGTTAAGCATCCTCAGCAGCAATCACAGCTGTGGTCAGATCACCTTCCTCCGGCCGCTTTTCTTCGTCCCAGTTGGTGACAAGTTCACCATATCTCTGTCTCATTTACAGGTTTTGATAAAGCCTCCACACCTTGACGTTTAGGGAGTAAAAAACTATCCATTGCTAGCGTTAGACTCACTTCTCTAATCCTAACGGCTCCAAATAACAAGAGTTTACGGCAAGGAGCGACCCCATCCATTTTTTTTTATTTCCTGATCCGTCTTTCAAAATGTTGTCACAGCAAAAAAATGTATCACAACATTTTGTAATTGATTACGTGTTCTTGTAAGCTCAAATAATCTCCCTTTTCTCCAGCAGCCTAGTTCATCCAGGTTAAGCAGAACGTCAAACAAGGCTGAAGAATCTTCACACCCATGGTCCAGCACACCTGTCAGAGTATTTATAAGACCAGACCTCTTTGATCAGTCAGTCTCAGTAAGTGAAATGATTTAAACACCTTTGGATGCTTGGTGGATGTGACATTTTCTGAAATTAGGAGACATAATTGAAGTTACTGAGTTTATAAATATTTTTCAGAATCATCAGTATGCTCTGACCCAGTTAAAGCACAAGAGAAGTTGGCTGTGTCTCAGGAGGACGTGGAGAAGTTACGACGGGACTTGAGAAATGCGAAGGACATTTTAAAAAAGAACAAAATGCTGACAGAGGAACTGGAGCAAAAGGATTTCTACTCTGGTTGGTTGACTCGGTTCTCCCTCTCTCTCTTTGCATGTGTAGCATTTATAATTTTGTACAGGGCTCTAGAGTGCGACCAATCTTAAGGGTGCGACTAAAATTTTTCCTGGGTTGCACTGGTGCACCTAACGTCATAAGGGTGAGCGCCTAGACTTTCCTCGCATCTGCTGTCTCTCCACGGACTAAGCGTTTGTTGTCCTTTGACTAGTGTTGCACAGTGCACCAATACTACAAAACTATCCCTGAAATTAGAAACGTCACAATACACACACACACACACACACACACACACACACACACACACACACACACACACACCCACACACACACACAGCTTTTACCTTGCAGCTGTATGCTGTACAGCAACAAATAAGCTAATGTTAAGTTGATTTGCTGACTTGTACCTCTCAAGTTTGTGTTGCTAACCTACCTAGGCTATGGAATTTAGTTCATTTAGGCCTACTGTTGGGTTTAATGACATTTCCGAAATAAGCTACACAACCGATTGGCAAACTTTTACATCAAATGTGGGTGCACCTAAATTTTGTGCTGGTGCACCTAAATAAAAAAAGTTAGGCACACCAGTGCAACCAATGCAAAAAGTTAGTCTGGAGCCCTCTTGTAGTAGTCTCACATATTTTGATGAAGATACCACTCCCACAGCTTCACACTCTTCTAAAGTAAATATATTTTCTACAACTTCACATTTGTCAGAAATAGATGAAACTGATATGTCAATATGTGTTCTGTTGTTTATTGCTTTACCTATAACAGATGGTTGCAGACTGTGGATGCTAAGCCTGGGTTAAACACATCGCTGATAGACATGCTACAGAGACGGAAAAACAAAGACCCTGTTAGATATGGTTGAGTGTGTCTTGTTATGGATGGCATGTCTATAAGGAGACAAGTGCAGTACGATTCACACAAACAGACAATGATTGGTTTTGTGGATCTTGGCAGTGGTATAGATGAGACCAGCGTGGCAAGTGAAGCCCTAGTGTTTATGGTAGTTGGATTACAAGGTCACTGGAAAATGCCCATTGCCTTTTACTTCATAAACTCACTAAGACCAGATACACAGAGAATTTTGCTTCTGCATGCCTTGGACGCACTTCATGAATGCGGCATCAAAGTTACGTCACGATGGATGGACATATATCGTACATTAACATGTGTACGATGCTCGGATGCCAACTAAAGCTGAATCAGTCTCTCAAGACATATCTTGTCCACCCTTCTTCAGGGAAAAATGTGTTTATGATCATGGACCCTTGCCATATGTTAAAATTGGCTAGGAACATGTTGCAGTTGAAATACATATCAGAGTTGAATGATGTTCAGGAACACAAGGGTCTTCATGTGGCCAACAAAATTACCAGAAAGCACATCAACTTTGAGGGGCAAAAGATGAAGGTGTCAGTGGCGGCCCAAACACTGAGTCGATCGGTGGCGATGGCTCTTCGCATGCTCATGGAAGCTGGATATCCACAGTTTGAAGAATGTTATCGAATTTCTTCAGGTCATTTTTATTTATTTTTTTGTTGGAAATTAAATGTGCAAAAAGTATGATAATTGATTGACAATTGTTTTCTAAAGGTGGACATTTCTTCTCTTGTCCTAAATCATCAGCTTCATCCCTCAGCTGGTGGTTCAAGCACTTAGTGCTTTCAAACAGTCTTTTCTCTTAGCGAATGCCTCTGGCATCAGGATGGTCTTTGCTCAATCAACCTTTTCCCTTACCTAACAGCAGCTGATTCTTCCAGGCTACCACACTAACACAGAGATGCCAACCAGTCATGCCTCCTCACTTAAAGCCTGTTTTCCCCGATGCAGGGTAGCTATATCCTGTCATTCTCCTGAACAAGCAAACCAACTGCTAACATCTGCTCTATCATAACCGGTCTACCTTTCCCTCAACACAGTGGTTAGTGAGCATTAGAGTAGTTCACACGTCATGTTTGTATAACCTTCCATTGTAATTGAGTTCAGTTGAGTCTGGGTTTCATCTGTCAGTGAAGGCCCTGTCTGTGGACTGTAAATCATAACCAGCTATAATAAGGAATATTTGTGTTAAAGATGATTGACAGATTGTTCGACGATATGAACAGCAAAAAACCCACATGCGAGAGGCTTCAAGGCTCCACTAGGTTTCCGCAACTGGGAAGACACGTTAGCAGGGCTGGACTAGCCATCTGGCATACCAGGCATTTTCCCGGTGGGCCAAGGCACTTTTGGGATGAATCGCCGATATAATTTATAGACTTTTTTTTTTCGGCTGCGCCGGCCCATAAAGAACTGACGGCAGCCCATTGGTTAATTTTCTTTATTGGCACTGGCCTGACCCAATCAAATCCAGGAACCCCCTTCCCGACTCCCGGCCGCAAATTTACGAATCCCACTATGGCCACGCCTTCTGGCCCTGACACACGAGCTGTAATAGTTAGGCCGGTTACACACTGGATGCGTCGCGTGAGGGTGGCGTTTCTGTTGTGTCTCAGAAGCGTGGCGGCTGCGTGGATTTTTCTGTGTCCTACACACCAGAAGCGTGTCTGACGCGGCGCTGCTCCTGCTGCTAGGTACAGGGAGGGCTGATCTCGGGACATAATGCCGACAGATTCAAACTCTGAAAAATGGGTAAGTGGGCTGTCTGTTTATAACAACTTTGTGTATCTGATGTTGGACCGTCACTCAGAACACACACTACGTTGTTGTTGTAGCCTATCCTACCCTTTATATATAGGCTACATACATATGCTACTATGGAAAATTAAAACGTTATTTGTTCTTTTTCAGTTTGAGTTGTTGACAGAAGAAAAGCCATTGCAGCCCTTCTTCTGTTATAAAATCGCCGGAGAGAGAGAGTTGTCAAACATAAATATATAGCCTACTGATTTGATTAAAGCAAGACGTCGGCAGTATTGACTGCAAAATATGTTATAGAATATTTTGTTCTGTATGACAGGTGCTATATTTGAAAATCTTTTCTCTGAAATTTTTGATTTTCATTTATATCTACATTGATGTCAAAACCTAGAGACTTTCAAACATCAAGATGTAATTTATTAATATGCATACGTGTCTAAATGACATATAAACACATTTTCCTATTCTATTTTGCCTGGAAACGCTTCCAACACGCTTGCATCTCGCGTGAAAAATAGGCGTCGGTTCTATTTCTAGCATGCACACGTCCGCGCGTGAGACGCTCTAACCTGTTAACATGGGAGCCGAAATAAAAACGGACACGCACGCGGCTGACACGCTCACGCGACGCATCCAGTGTGTAACCGGCCTTATGCTCATGCTGGAAGTTTAGCATCCACATTAAAATGGACAAACAACCACCAAAGCACAAGGGAGGTGCAGATAATTACGGGAGAAAAAGATTAAGAATCTACATGCCTCAAAATGTACCAACATTTCTGACGTGTGTGTGTGTGTGTGTGTGTGTGTGTGTGTGTGTGTGTGTGTGTGTGTGTGTGTGTGTGTGTGTGTGTGTGTGTGTGTGTGTGTGTGTGTGTGTGTGTGTGTGTGCGCGCCTCACATCATAACGACAACAAGCAGTTTAAAGTTAGTGGCTGTCAGGTAACCTAACTGCTTAAGCTTACATTAAAAATGTCTCTGCAGTATGTTTAACGTAGACTAACGGAACTTGGTAGACATATGTACCATGTCAAGATGTACAAAAAAGCTCATTGGAGCCATACCCTAAACCCAAAAGGAAGTCCGCCATTTTGAATTGAAAGTTCAAAATTAGTGCGATTTTGGCCATTTCCACGTCATACTTTAACGAACTCCTCCTAGAGATTTCATACAATCAACTTTAAATTCGGTCTGTGCCATCTTAAAACGTTAAAGATGAAAAGAAAAACTTTTCGTCATAGCGCATGGCTGTGGCGGGGCAGCCATCCAACAGGAAGTGAGTGTAACTTGAGTGTACATTGTCCAACTTGCTCAAAACTTTTCATGATTCATAAGACTCTAACTCTGAGGACATTTACCGGGCAAAATTGACTCAAAGTCATAGCGCCCCCTAGTGGCAACAGGAAGTAGGCCCAAAACTATACTTATAACAAACTCCTCCTAGAGATTTCATCCGATGGACTTCAAATTTGTTCTGTACCATCTCAACACCTTAAAGATGAAACGTTAAACAGTGTGGGCGTGGCGTGGTGGCCATTTTGAGTGTTTAGCGATGAACAAAGAAGTTGTTGTAACTTGAGTGTACGTTGTCGTATCTGCCCGAAATTTCTCACGATTGACAAGGGTCTAGGCCTGAGGACATCTATAGGCCAAAATTGACTGTTGGTTATAGCGCCCCCCTCTGGCAACAGGAAATGCGCCTTACACGACAAACATCATCCGATTTACATGAAACTTATAATGTGTGGTCTACATGTGATACTGAGCCGCCCCCTATACTTTAACCACGCCAATGTACTCAAGCCACGCCCCCTTTCATAACATTTGAACCGTTTAAGGTACAGTCTTGTGTGAGGTGTCAATGAACTCAGCAGAGAGTTCATTCTTCACTGGTGATGGTTTGGCTGCCCCCTATGTTTAAGCCACACCCCCTTTCCTAACTGGTGACCCTTTTTAAGGTAGAGTCTTATGTGAGGTATCAATGAACTCTGCAGACTTCCTTTTTTATTGGTAAAGGTTTGCCCCGACCCCTATACTTTGGCCATGCCCCCTCTCACAGCTAATGAACTGTATGACGTAGAGTTTTGTTTGAGGTAACATTGAACTCAGCAGAGAGTTACCTTTTCACTGGTGACGATTTGCAGTGTGCGCAAATGCACGGTCGCAAGGAGCAGTGACCGCCAGTAACCCCAATGCGTGCAGAGGCGCGAGGGCCCGTCCATCACTGCTTGCAGCTTTAATTATCTTTTGCATTTTCTGATGTGTCATTTTTGCTAGCCTCTTGTAGGGTTTTTATCATGTCCATAAGGCTCAACAGATCTGACATGCCTTCATTTTCAAGTTCACTTAGTTCATCACGTTCAATATACTGGATAATATGGGAAACAAGAGCATTATGAGTTTTTCCAATAATTTTCTCTCGGTTTGTTCCTGACATTTCAAGAAAGTCACATATCTGCATTAACTCATCTGTGGTGAGTTGAAAAAGAGCTCCTTTAACCTCAAAACGCATATTCTCAACCTCTGGATCCAGCTTGGCAGGTGAGCTAAAAGCAGGGCTGTATTGCCTGTTACTGTGGATTAAGCTGGCCCCCCATGTCATCCAAAAATTATTAAAAATACTGCTATTCGTTTGCCGGTTTGTGCCGTAAATATTATCATTTGTGCTGTTAAGGGTTTTAAGTAATTCAACTTTACATTTTCTGGCCAGTGACATCACCTAGCCCCCCATTAATGTCCGAATTTCCCCAAAATGGTCTCAATCGTTTGTGCTACGTGTGTGCTGATTTGTGCTGTTAAAAAAAACATTTGTGCTACTATGTTTTTTAAGTTATTATGCTTTATTACACGCGTGACATCACCCAGCCCCCCATTAATGTCCAAATCTCCCCAAAATGGTCTCAATCTTTTGTGCTACGTTTGTGCTGATTTGTGCCGTTAAAAGTAACATTTGTGCTACTTTGGTTTTTACGTTATCAGGCTTTATTTGTTACATGGCTATTTGCGCTGCAAAGGCTTCTGACACCAGCCATCACTCCCATGAACGGGACATTCTAAAACGCGAACAAGCATAACGTGGTCATGAACACTTAAGCCTGTCAAAAAAAATGAACCAAAATCCAACGATTATAGAAGTTATCTCACATTAACGTTTTCTTTTTCATTGGCACCTATGGCGAGGAAAAAGCTTAGTGTGGTTTAATGTACATAAACAATGATCAATGTTTACCAAATTTCTCTCTTATATTGATCCTCATAACCACTGAAAACTGTCAAAAAATCGAACCCAAATTCCAATTATTATGGCCGTTATCTGACATTAAGCATTTCTGCTTCATTAGAGCTTATTGTAAGGAAAAAGCTTAACGTGGTTTAATGTACCTAAACAACGATCAATCATCACCAAATTTCTCTCTCATATTGCTCCTCATAACCACTGAAAACTGTCAAAAAATCAAACCCAAATTCCAATTATGGACGTTATCTGACATTAAGCGTTTCTGCTTCACATTTTCAGCTGGGCAGCGGAGTGGCTGTGGGTTGTCTCTCCACGGTTCTCATGGGCTTTATAAGTCCTAACATGAAAAGGCTTAACGTGGTTTAATGTACCTAAACAACGATCAATCATCACAAATGTCTCTCTCGTATTGCTCCTCATAACCACTGAAAACTCTCAAAAAATGTAACCCAAAGTCCAGTGGACGTTATTATGGACGTTATCTGACATTAAGCATTTCTGCTTCATTAAGGCTATTGTAAGGAAAAATGTCCCGTTCACGGGAGTGATGGCTGGTGTCAGAAGCCTTTGCAGTGCAAATAGTAGCCGTGTAACAAATAAAGCCTAATAACGTAAAAATCGAAGTAGCACAAATGTTACTTTGAACAGCACAAACGTAGCACAAACGATTGAGACCATTTTGGGGAGATTTGGACATTAATGGGGGGCTAGGTGACGTCACGCGTGTAACCTATAAAGTGTTATAACTTAAAAAACATAGTAGCACTTTTTTTTTTTAACAGCACAAATCAGCACAAACGTAGCACAAACGACTGAGACCATTTTTGGGAGATTTGAACATTAATGGGGGGTTGGCTGATGTCACTGGCCAGAAAATGTAAAGTTGAGTTACTTAAAACCCTTAACAGCACAAACGATATTTTTTATGGCACAAACGTAGCACAAACGAATAGCAGTGTTTTTAATAATTTTTGGATGACATGGGTGTTATGGTTTTGGTATTTTGTCTTGTATTTTTGTTGCCTGGTTTAGTTATTTCTGTATGTTTCCTGTGTTTGTATATTCTATATTTTTTCTATTATGTTCTGTTTCCTGTTTTATTTTGTAGTCTGTCTGGTCTCCCTTGTCTTGTCTAGCTTCTTCCTGTCTTTGTTGGTTTCCCGCCTTGTTTGATTGTTCTGCCCCGCCCTGATGTGTTCCACCTGTTTGTATCACCTGCCCCTTGTTAGTGTTCATTACCCTGTGTATTCAGTCTCTCTGTTTCCCTTGTCTGTTGTGGGATTCTTGATTCTTGTGTGTTTTTCTGTGTTTCGTGTCGTGGGTTGCCTTAGTGTTTTCTTCATTTAAATAAATCTATAGTTTAAACTGCATTTGGGTCCTACCCTTCTCTACACGCTTGACAGTAGAATCCCACCCAAAGATGGACCCAGCGATTGTCAGGTTTGTGCCGATTTTTCACCCCATGGATTCTGTGGGAGAATCTTTGATGGACTTTTTTTACGGTCTTCATAAGGATGATCCTGCCTTCGCTAGGCACCTTATGGAGGTCCGCTGGCAGGCTTCAGCGAGGGAATTTGGCCTTCCTGTCTCCAGGCCTGTTTTCCTCCAGAGCCTGAGCTTACCTGTGTTTCTGAGCCTGAGGTGACCAGTGTTCCTGAGCCTGAGCTGACCTGTGTACCTGAGCCTGAGCTGACCTGTGTACCTGAGCCTGAGCTGACCTGTGTACCTGAGCCTGAGCTGCCCAGTGTTCCTGAGCCTGAACTGACCTGTGTTTCTGAGCCTGAGGTGACCAGTGTAACAGGGCTAATCAGTGTTACCAGTGCTCTAGAGCTGACCAGTATTCCTGGTACCCATGGAGGTCGTAGACGGAGGAGGGGAAGACATGGCTCCCAGTGCCATGCCCTGCATCAACCTCTTATCGGACCTGAGCCTGAGCTGACCAGTGTTCCTGAGCCTGAGCTGACCTGTGTACCTGAGCCTGAGCTGACCAGTGTTCCTGAGCCTGAACTGACCTGTGTTTCTGTGCCTGAGGTGACCAGTGTAACATGGCTAATCAGTGTTACCAGTGCTCCAGAGCTGACCAGTATTCCTGGTACTCGTGGAGGTCGTAGACGGAGGAGGGGAAGACATGGCTCCCAGTGCCATGCCCTGCATCAACCTCTTATCGGACTTGAGCCTGAGCTGATCTGTGTACCTGAGCCTAAGCTGATCTGTGTACCTGAGCCTGAGCTGACCAGTGTTTCTGAGCCTGAGCTGTCCAGTGTTCCCGAGCTGACGTGCAACCCTTCTGTTCCCGAGCTGACGTGCAACCCTTCTGTTCCCGAGCTGACGTGCAACCCTTCTGTTCCCGGGCTGGCGTGCATCTCTCCTGACCCTGGGCTGACGTGTAGCTCTCCTGAACCTGGGCTGACGTGCAGTTCTCTTAACCCTGGGCTGACGTGCAGCTCTCCTGACCCTGGGCTGACGTGCAGCTCTCCTGACCCTGGGCAGCTTTCTAGTTCCCCCGAGCAGCTCTCTAGTCCCCCCGGGCTTCGTGTTCCTGAGTTTCCTAGCGTTCCTGAGTTTCCTAGCGTCCCTGATTCCCAGCTGCCTAGTAGTCTTCCTGATTCCCGGCTGACTAGCAGCTGTCCAGATCATCAACTGGCGTCTAGCTCTCCAGAGTCTGCGCTGACGGAGCTTCCAGAGTCTGCGCTGACGGAGCTTCCAGAGTCTGCGCTGACGTTCAGCCTTCCAGAGTCTCCAACGGCAGCACTTCAAGAGATTTCCAGTCGTACTGAGTCTACGTCGACGACTGACTTCCCAGAGTCTACGTCGACGACTGACTTCCCAGAGTCTATGCTTACGGGCAAGCTAGGGACTATTCCGGTCTCCGGCGCCTCTGAGACCTCCCCAGAGATTTTGCCGGTCCCCGGCGCTCCTGAGACCTCCCCAGTGACTTTGCCCTTGTTCTGTTTCCCAGAGACCTTGCCTTTGTTTTCGGTCAGCCTTACTCCAGCCCCTCATGCCCTGTCGGCACCTCTGTCAACCTCTGTTCCTGTTGCCTTGTTGGCAGAACTGCCGACACCTGTTCCTGCTGCCCTGTCGGCGGACTGGCCGACTCATGATCCTGTTGCATTGTCGCCTGTTTCCAGCCCAGCGGACCCGTCACCTGTCGTCTGCCCAGCTGGCCCTTCACCTGCTCGCTGCCGGCCTCTTGAGGGGATTCGCCTTCACTGCCGGCCTTCAGAGGGGATTCGCCTTCGCGGACGGCCTCCAGAGGGGATTCGCCTTCGCGGACGGCCTCCAGAGGGGATTCGCCTTCGCGGACGGCCTCCTGAGGGGATTCGCCTTCGCGGACGGCCTCCTGAGGGGATTCGCCTTCGCGGACGGCCTCCTGAGGGGATTCGCCTTCGCGGACGGCCTCCTGAGGGGATTCGCCTTCGCGGATGGCCTCCTGAGGGGATTCGCCTTCGCAGCCGGCCTTCAGAAGGGTCTCGCCTTCGTCGCCGCCCTCAAGAGGGATTTCGCCTTTATGGACGGTCTTCAGAAGGGATTTGTCTTCGCGGCCAGCCTTCAGAGGGATATCGCCTTCACAGACGGACTCCTGAAGGATTCTGCCTTCGCCGCCGGTCGCCTGAAGGATTCTGCCTTCGCCGCCGGTTGCCTGAAGGGTTTTGCTTTCGTCGCCGGCCGCCTGAAGGATTCTGTTTTAGCCGTTGCCTCCAGTCTTCAGAGGGAATTCGCCTTCGTCGACGGCCGCCCAAGAGCCCTCGCCGTCCTGCACGGCGCCTGAAGGGTTCTGTTTTCGCCGTTGCTGCCGGCCTTCAGAAGGGTTTTGCCTTCGCCTCCGGCCTCCAGAGGGGTTTTGCCTTCGTCGACGGCCAGCCAAGAGCCCTCGCCGTCTTGCACGGCCGCCAGAAGGGTTCTGCCTTCGCCGTCGGCCGCCTGAAGGATTCTGCCTTCGCCGACGGTTCCCTGAAGGACTCTGCCTGCGCTGCCGGTCCCCTGAAGGATTCTGCCTTCGGCGGCGGCCCCCGGAAAGTTTTCTGCCTTCGCTGTTGCTCTCTGTCCCCTGTTGCCGAGGTCTCTCTGTCCCCTGTTGCTGAGGTCTCTCTGTCCCCTGTTGCCGAGGCCTCTCTGTCCCCTGTTGCCGAGGCCTCTCTGTTCCCTGTTCCCCCGAGTGACCTCGCTCTGTTCCCCCCCGAGGGCCCCAGTGACTCTGTTTCCCCTGGTTGCCCCAGTGACTCTTTGTCCCCGGTGCCCAGGGCTCACTTCCCTGTGCCCGAGCGGCCCCCCTCTAGTTTCCCCCGAGCGGCCCCCCTCTAGTTTCCCCCGAGCGGCCCCCCTCTGATTCCCGAGCGGCCCCTCTGTTTTCCCCGGGCACCCCAGTGACTCTTCGTCCCCTGTGCCCCAGGGCACTCGTTCCTGTGCCCCAGTGACTCTGTTTCCCGGTCCCCCCTGTGACTCTCTGTTTCCCCCGGACTCTCGCCCTCCCTGGGTTGTTTTTTATTTTTCTGATGTTTTTTTTCCTGGTCGTCTGGAATCCGCCCCTTGAGGAGGGGGTACTGTTATGGTTTTGGTATTTTGTCTTGTATTTTTGTTGCCTGGTTTAGTTATTTCTGTATGTTTCCTGTGTTTGTATATTATATATTTTTTCTGTTATGTTCTGTTTCCTGTTTTATTTTGTAGTCTGTCTGGTCTCCCTTGTCTTGTCTAGCTTCTTCCTGTCTTTGTTGGTTTCCCGCCTTGTTTGATTGTTCTGCCCCGCCCTGATGTGTTCCACCTGTTTGTATCACCTGCCCCTTGTTAGTGTTCATTACCCTGTGTATTTAGTCTCTCTGTTTCCCTTGTCTGTTGTGGGATTCTTGTTTTCTGTTAGTGTGTTTTTCTGTGTTTCGTGTCATGGGTTGCCTTAGTGTTTTCTTCATTTAAATAAATCTCTAGTTTGAACTGCATTTGGGTCCTACCCTTCTCTACACGCTTGACAATGGGGGGCCAGATTCATGCAGGTACTCTGCACCTCAGGATGCACGCTTTCCTTGGCTAGGCTTTCACTCCAACCGTGACTGCACTCTCTGCCGCCTGGGTTACTTTTATGGGATGATCAATCTGTGGTTTCTTCCTGTTTCGGGACACCAACCTCACTTCTCTCATCCCAGCGGTGCCTCCAAATGTAATAGCCCTGAAAAGGGGAGTAGTTGAATGAAAGATGCACGGACGCAAACTTTCCTCATATCATATGTGTAATGACTCAATATAACACAATACAACATACGTAATACATGCAATTATTCTGCTGCATATCTACAGAAATGAAATACCAAGCAAACAAATAGAGCAATACACGAGAGTACTGCTAACATATAGCACTCACCACTACACCCTTTACACTACAGAAACGTATACAGAACATACTACGACACATACAATGTCTCTGCATGGCTACTAAGGCCGCTCCTTCATCCAGCACGTCACAGTTAGCACTGCTAAAGGCTAATGTGGCTAGTTTTTTCAGATTTTATCTGTTAGGATGCCTCTTTCTGCAGTTGAGAAACAGCACCTATACAGGCAATGTAGAGAGGCTGATGCTGAGAGTGGAACATAATGCCTTGAAAAAGAGAGGGAAAGATGGAGAAAGGACAGAGCCAAGGGGGAAAAGCCATCTGTTAGTCAGCTTAATGACAGAGAAAAGAGAGCCAAGCGGCAGAAATGGAGAGCAGCACAAGTGAAATGCAGAAAAGCTAAAGCAGAACTTGCAGTTACCTTAGAGCAGTGCATGACACCACCTATAAGTCCAGAACCAGCAGGAGGGCTCTCAAGGTTAGAGTTCAAGGAAAGAGGTTATGGCTTCTGTTACGTAAATGTAGCAGAGAGCGGGAGAGAGAGAGAGCGCGAGAGTGTGTGTGAACAAGCACGTTTGTGCGTGTATGGTCATAGATGTGCGAACATACAGTATAGATGATGATTGGTGGAATGTAATCAATATTTCTTTGTGTTGCAGGCAACGTGATCAGGGGTGTTTAAGGTCAAAGAAGGAGAGAAAAAGGCTCTGAAATTAACTCGAGAAACAAGGCCTGGAAAAAGAAAAATAACGGACAGATAAGTACAAAAAAAGGTACTACCACCTAAAGGATAAAAAGGCATCCCCATCGTCTAAAGTCGAGCACCACCTGAGTTCCCCAGCTGGGCGATCACAAGCACGGAAAACCGTCAAATTTCATTGGGCACTGTTGAAAGACTTAAAAAGCAAATACAAAAATTCACAGGATGAAAGCGAGAGGCAGATTATCTCCCAACTTGTATATGGGAAGACTTGCAGAAGTATGGACAGAGTGCCGTTGGCCTTCCTAGGAGAAGGTGGAAGACTTTAAGTAGAAATGCACTTCATTCCAATTGTAAAGAAAAGCACCGCATCTCACAGGCATTCAAATTAGGTGTCAGAGCCTTTTATGAGCGAGATGTCAGTTGTATCACAAGTGGCAGAAAACAGACCATAACATGACAAGGAGTTAAAAAACAAAAGAGCTTTCTTGTTGATTCACTATTAATGACTCACAAGAAGTTTGAATCTGAAAATCCAAATAGGGCTTTGTCCTATAGTCTCTTTTGCCAACTTCATCCTTTCTGGATTGTACATCTGACCATTCAGACCTTTGGTTTGTATAACATCATGTTTTTAACATTTTTAACATTCACTAGAAGCAAATCCAGAATTATAAAATTTGGCATGATGAACGCGCATAATGGAACTGAGCAGACCCACGGGACTGCACCCGCCCGCTCACATGACTGTTCTCCCGAGCTCATGTAGCTAGCTGTAATAATGGATATAGCTAATGGTTGTAATTCACCATGTGTTCTATTACTACGTCCATGGTATTATCTTATTACGTTATAATACATCCGAGGGATGTATGTATGCTGTAAAGCCTGTTACGTGGCTGTAACGTAATTAGCGTTTCCCAAACTGGCGGACTATCGGCTAACTAGCTAGTTGCTAACATCAGGGGTAGCTAGCATGGCTGTATTAAGATCTAGACATAGCTAGCTATATGCCTACATAACTTTACATAGTGATAGTGACATAGTGATTACATTGCCTTGGTTCTCTTTATGATACATCCGAGGGCTGTATGCTGTAAAGCTTGTAACGTGGATAAAGGATGAAGCCATGGATGAGCTTTGTTCACGAAACTGCAGGCTAACTGCTAGCGCTATTTAGTAGCTAGCTAGCTAACTAGCTAGTAGCACGACATAATTATTAAATCTCCTTGGTTGTCTAGCTAAATACATCTATCGTTTATTTAGCTAAGCATGTAAACGATTGGGAACTAAAAAACACAGTGTTTAACGTTAGTGAATATTTTAGACAATGAAAACGGCAAGTTCGTGAGTTCGCCACTTGTAAGAGACACGAGAGAGTAGCTCATGAACGAGCATGTTGCTACTGGTTGCTATGACAACACAAACAAATTGTTGCTAGTGCGCATGTCCATAGTGGGCCAATCAGCGTCATGGGCCAACAATGTGGAAGAGACGAGCTCCATGTTTGCTTTATGCGCTTTTGAGCACTCTCATTGGAATGTACGGGGCTTCCCGCCGAACACTGTACCAGTTCTCTTAATACATCCATGGTCAACACAGAGAGGAAAGGGAGGTTGACAGGATGCAGTAAGGGTTCTGGGAAATGTAGTGAGACGATAGGGAATCCCAAGTGATAACAGAATGATCAGAGTAAGGTAAAGGTTAACCAATGTTGCATGATGTGTGGTTGACACCAATTCTTATGTATGCCAATATCTTAACATAGCAAAGGAGTTTGAGGGGAGGGGATAAGGATAGCATGGCTTACTTACAATCTGCATACAAAGAGACACTTTTCTGGACCCATAGCTCGCTCTGCCTCAACACATGCCAAAGATACAATTCCTGTCTTGTTTTACTCCACTGAAGATACGTAGACTCATAATGTTTTAATGAAAGTTCAAATATGAGGAAATTGTTTAGACGTAATGTGAAAACACCTCTCTAGTGACAAACACGATACAGATACGGACATAAACATAGGCAAAAAAACATTTTTGACTGGAGTGGGACTTGAAGGTTACAGGACATTTGTTGTCATGGTTACAACAGCCTGCTATAAATTTCTCAAAGTTGGGAACATGTCCACATTCATGAGGATCATATGACCTTACAACACTACATACACAACAGCTATCAGATAAGAAAGTCCACCTTTGGCGTAAATTTACATAATGCATTCACTGGTTCACAGTTACAGTGGGGCAAAAAAGTATTTAGTCAGCCACCAATTGTGCAAGTTCTCCCACTTAAAAAGATGGGAGAGGCCTGTAATTTTCATCATAGGTACACTTCAACTATGAGAGACAAAATGAGAAAAAAATCCAGAAAATCACATTGTAGGATTTTTAATAAATGTATTGATAAATTATCGTGGAAAATAAGTATTTGGTCAATAACAAAAGTTCATCTCAATACTTTATTATATACCCTTTGTTGGCAATGACAGAGGTCAAACTTTTTCTGTAAGTCTTCACAAGGTTTTCACACACTGTTGCTGGTATTTTGGCCCATTCCTCCATGCAGATCTCCTCTAGAGCAGTGATGTTTTGGGCCTGTCGCTGGGCAACACAGACTTTCAACTCCCTCCAAAGATTTTCTGTGGGGTTGAGATCTTGAGACTGGCTATGCCACTCCAGGACCTTGAAATGCCACTCCTTCTTTGCCCGGGCGGTGTGTTTGGGATCATTGCTAATGGAAGGAGGTTTTCACTCAAAATCTCACGATACATGGCTCCATTCATTCTTTGCTTTACACGGATCAGTCGTCCTGGTCCCTTTGCAGAAAACAGCCCTAAAGCATGTTGTTTCCACCCCCATGCTTCACAGTAGGTATGGTGTTCTTTGGATGCAACTCAGCATTCTTTCTCCTCCAAACAGGACGAGTTGAGTTTTTACCAAAAAGTTCTATTTTGGTTTCATCTGACCATATGACATTCTCCCAATCCTCTTCTGGATCATCCAAATGCTCTCTAGCAAACCTCAGACGGGCCTGGACATGTACTGGCTTAAGCAGGGGGACACGTCTGGCACTGCAGGATTTGAGTCCCTGGCGGCGTAGTGTGTTACTGAAGGTAGCCTTTGTTACTTTGGTCCCAGCTCTCTGCAGGTCATTCACTAGGTTTCCCCCGTGTGGTTCTGGGATTTTTGCTCACCGTTCTTGTGATAATTTTGACCCCACGGGGTGAGATCTTGCATGGAGCCCCGGATCGAGGGAGAGTATCAGTGGTCTTGTATGTCTTCCATTTTCTTATAATTGCTCCCACAGTTGATTTCTTCAAACCAAGCTGCTTACCTATTGCAGATTCAGTCTTCCCAGCCTGGTGCAAGTCTACAATTTTGTTTCTGGTGTCCTTTGACAGCTCTTTGGTCCTGGCCATAGTGGAGTTTGGAGTTTGACTGTTTGAGGTTGTGGACAGGTGTCTTTTATACTGATAACAAGTTCAAACAGGTGCCATTAATACAGGTAACAAGTGGAGGACAGAGGGGCCTCTTAAAGACGAAGTTACAGGTCTGTGAGAGCCAGAAATCTTGCTTGTTTGTAGGTGACCAAATACTTATTTTACTGAGGAATTTACCAATAAATTCATTAAAAGTCCTACAATTTGATTTTCTGGATTTTTTTTCTCATTTTGTCTCTCATAGTTGAAGTGTACCTATGATGAAAATTACAGGCCTCTCATCTTTTTAAGTGGGAGAACTTGCACAATTGGTGGCTGACTAAATACTTTTTTGCCCCACTGTAGCTCAACTAGCTTGCTGTGTTTTGCAGCAGTAGCTTAATGTTTCTATGGTGAAAATTTTCAAAAGCACTGACGCCATTGCTAACTTATCTCTATGATGATAAACGTTTTTACGTTATTATTTACGTTATTTGCAGTTGTAACAAGTAATCACTAAACCAGGTGGTTTGTGCTTTATTGGTCTGGAAGCTGACTCATCAACATTAATTAAAACAACTTTTCACCTAACTACATAATTAGATATATTTAATAATCTTCATATTATAATACTATTAATAATAATTGAATACAATTTAAAGCTTGTTAAGAAATTAAGCCCATTTCATGCTAAACTGGAATTATATTCATATAATTTAGCCTCTCGTCACTGGATACCAGTAGCCTTAGTTTTCATCGAGCTGTCAATCTATACAATTTACTACAAACGTATCAGTTCCGGCAACAACAGTGGGACTGAGAGCAGGGCCTGTAGTCACTACTTGGGGCGGGGACACACTGCCATGGATCTCTGCAGTTGTATTAGCTCATTACTGATGTAGACATATCTTAAGAATATCTTAAAATTCAATAAAAAGACCAGATATGAATACAAAAGTCACGTGGCTAACAAGTTATGTGAGCCACGTGGTTACGTGTGTTGAACACAGGAAAGTCAGTATATCTTATGTCGTTGTCAGCTACAGCTTACACTCAGCTACTATTCAGAGCCTTGTCAAGGGTACGACTTTATATTCAACACACAGGTGCTTAGTATTGGATATTTGTGAAGCCAAAAATATGGTACGGCTATTTTTTTTTGTTTCCTCTGCACCTGCGGGATTTAGATCCTCAATCACTCTTGGTTGGTCTTTGCTATTTAGAGCCATGCTGGCTTGGCATCAGAGACATAACGAGTTTATGTAGACATGGCTGGAAACCTCAAGTTTCTAGTTTACCCTTTATCCTTTTTACGGAACTACCAAAAATACTACTGCTACTAGAACACTACTTTTACTACTGCTCAACATTACTGACCGTTCTCATCTGTTTCCTAAAATCAATGAACCTGGATTTAACTTACAGTTTTTCTCAATTACTAAAACATTAAAACCCATTGGCTGAACAAAGTTCTCAGTTGCATGAACTAATTTAGCTAATTGTGCAGTCTGTTGTCAATACCTTAAACCATTTCACATGGTAAAACACAATTTGCAGAACTCCCTTAGACTTTTCAGCAAAACTCTAAACACATTCTCATTCTCAAAACACATTCTGCACTCTAATGCACTTTGTCATCCATACTGGTAAACACAAGTGGCAACAATCAAATACAAATAGAGAACACATGTCATTGATTGAACACAACCACTCAAAATTGCTTTCACTTGTTTCAAATGATGTGGCAATATAAGCTAGTTCAGAAAGCAAACAGGTTGTTGAAGTTGGGAAGGAGAAAGTCTGAGAATGGATAGAAGAAACAATGTGAGAGGACGAGTACGTATGCTAGGTGTCAGGACTGGATACGGCACACAAGAGGCTTCTTTCCCCGTTGCCTCAGGAGGGACAATATTGCTTGTGATGTCGATAAAGTTCTCTGGCCTGACCCAGCACAAAGACAAGAAAAAGCACATTGATCACGTTTACTCCTAGTAAGTTAGTGCATTGTAGGCTGTATACTGTACAATGATCACATTGTATGGCCCTGAACATTGTGATTTCCATTTGTTACAGTAACAGTACTGACTGCTCAATAGATTTTGACTGGTTGCAGGTTCATATCAAATAACAAGATTTACAGTATCACAAAGACAAAGGACAAGTTTATGAGATGCAGGGTACATTACTGTAAAAATAGGAGTACAAGGAGGAGGAAGAACAAAAAAATGGCAGAGAGCAAAGCAGAGTAGTAATTTCTGATCAATTTTGAGCTACTATGATAGAACATGTTTTTGTTCATCAAAAGACAATGACTTTAAAAATGTACTTCTCCCTGAGAACTATATATTTTGAACAATGTGTTTTCTATTTGTTTGGTGTATTGTTTACTGACTGCTTGGTAGTGTATATCATTTTGATCACTTTGTTTATGATTTGAGAGCAGTGTTTTTGAACACAGGTAAAACTGTTTTGAGGTAAAAGTTTCATTTTGCAAGAGGAGTCAGAGGTTTTGTAAATAGTGCTTGAAGATGAGGTTTTGTGCTTAATGTTTTCAGAAAATGGAGCAAGGTTTCAGAAATTGTGTTTTAGTAATTGAGAAAAACTGTATTTAACTTTAACTTAATTGACTTATTACTACCCCTGTGGAGCAGAAAGAAGCACATTCTGCTTTTCTTGTTCTGGGTCATGGTTAGGATTCATTTGTCTGTGGTTGTGTAACTTACTAATTTTGTAAGCTGACACAAATATCATGCAGATTTCAGTGCTGTGATTTCCAGTTTCAGCTTCTACAGAACACACACACACACACACACAGGAAACATAAATTCCAACACACTCAGTAATGTGCTTTATTTCTGTTCCTTTGATAAAGAGTCTTTGATGGTCTTTTATTGCATGGGCAGGTGGGACAATTTTAACAGGGTGTCCTCCCTCAGAATTTTTTTAACAGAGCAGCTGTCATTCCCTGTATTCCGGTGCCTTTGAACAGGTGGTTTGATACTTTTTATCTGGCTATGCTAGCATGAGACAAATAATTGGTGTATTTTGATTTTTCACCCAGAGGAAAAGGTCAGCCCTAGATCACATATTTTAAGAAATGAAAAAGCAGTACAGAAATTGATTTGTTGATTAATTCAAAACCATGTTTAATAATAACCACTCATTGTTTATTCAAACTTGATGATCTCTTTATGCTTGCATGCAATTGCAATTTCTGTTAAATTAATTTAATGTTATCAAATCAATGAGTGAAGTGGAGAGGACAACTGTAGTCAAAGTTCCCCTTTGCATTCTCTAATAAACTACATTCATCTTACAATAATTTCTACTACTACAAAGTATCACCAGGACCTGAGGCCGATGTTATCCTGGTGACTTTGTTACACACATTTTTACACACATAACACTGCTGTCGGTCGAGTTTAGCTTACAAGAAATGATTACAGGCTTGCGTGGTTCAAAAAGTGACAAAGCAACATATAGAGTAAGTTATTAATAACTTACAGAAACATGTATGTGTAGTAGTCCACCTTCCACCTTCTCTTCCCCTCTCTGTCTCCCTTGTGTGTGTGTGTGTGTGTGTGTGTGTGTGTGTGTGTGTGTGTGTGTGTGTGTGTGTGTGTGTGTGTGTGTGTGTGTGTCATGGATGTATTTTACTGGATACCGGATCCCAAAATGCTGCCTTTTCTGTTCAATGGAGTTGCTTGCCTGGCGCATACACCAAAAAGGTTTCAAAGCTTGTGGTTTATATGCGGCCCAGTGAATATGCACAGTAGTGTTTCTCCTGCTGGCCCCACCCACAAGTTCCAGTTCAGAATAGAAAGAGGCATAATCAACCTTGTTTGCAGTTCAAGGTGTCGTGGCAGCAGTTTTACATTGGTGGCCTATGGGGAAAAATCCTTTTTGAGCCACAGGAGGAATTTTTATTGCAATACCGCCAGTGACCACTGAACAAATTTGGCTGCAGGGCTGAGTGCTCTTCCTGGGGGTCATGTGTGTCTCTTTGTGTGTGTGTGTGTGTGTGTGTGTGTGTGTGTGTGTGTGTGTGTGTGTGTGTGTGTGTGTGTGTGTGTGTGTGTGTGTGTGTGTGTGTGTGTGTGTGTGTGTGTGTGTGTGTGTGTGTGTGTGTGTGCGCCCATGTCAGAACCTGCCTGGGTGCATGGTAGCAGTAAAGATGTGGTATGAAGTTTATTGAGTGACAGTTTTTTTTAGATTGCTAAACGACAGTGGTCACAACTGAAGCCACATGTGCAAAACTCTAACCACAGCCTGCACTACCAACAGTCACCTGAGCTAAACAGTTCACATCACCTGCAAAACTCATTCCAAGCAACACAACTCTTCACACGTCTCAAAACAGGCTCATTGCAGTGAAACACTATGAACAATCCTCACCTAGAAAACACACACCGTCACTCAGAACACACAGAGTAAAAACACTAGCATCAAACACCAATACAGAAATTAAAACACTTTTAATCTTCACAGTTTTAATAATTTGAGTGATTTCACACAAATCAATGTTTTCTTGAAAGAATAATTCTTTCACATGAATTTATTTTATTTTATAACAGTTTTTAAGGTAAAGAAGAAGGAATGAAAATCAGCAGTTTATATATATATATATATATATATATATATATATAAACTATAAATCGCGATGCGATTAAGGGCCGACGCGATGCGATTAATTTTTTTTAATCGCATTAATAGCTTGGCTTTGCGTCGTGCCTAACAGGCTACTATTTTGACCCTTTGCAGCACCG
This sequence comes from Zingel zingel, assembly GCA_023566125.1. NCBI lineage: Eukaryota > Metazoa > Chordata > Actinopteri > Perciformes > Percidae > Zingel > Zingel zingel. The sequence goes on from CM042323.1 coordinate 9,008,438, forward strand.
TTACTTATCATCAAGCTGCCACTTCCTCGTAACACATCCTGCTGCTGCTGCAGGCTGCAGGTATGATGGAGAAAGACGGCAACAATGAAATCCTGAAAGGCGCTTTTTATTTTCCAAAACTCCCAGACGATTGTTAGACAAGTCGAAAGACAAATGCACATTGTGTAAAGCTGAATTAAAATATCACCAAAGCACTTCAAGCTTGAGCTACCACCTACAGGAGACGGCCGAAAAGGACGCCTCATATGCTGGGAGGCGGCCGCCGGGGACGCGACTACGGGGAAAGGATGCCTCACATGCCGGGAGAAGGCCGAACAGGACGCCTCACACGCCAGCAGACGGCCGCAACTGGAACAGCTGCAAAGTGCTGCAAATGCTGTCATTAACCGGTGATCACTGGACGTCAGTGAGTAATCAACATTATTTAGGAGTTACTAAACACTATATTGACTCTAGTAAGGATAGGGATTTTTAGTTTTTTAGTTAGGTACTTGGAGGAATTGTGCAATAATGACAGATTAACACATTTTTCTTTTGTTTACAGTAAATAAATAATTACAAATCTTAAAATCAAGTTCATAAAGTAACTTTCTTTGCATCCATTTGATTCCCAATCAAGATACTCTGGTAAAAATTGCTTTCCATTGTTAATATGCACTTAAAAACTGTTCTGAAATGCAAAATAATAGTATTTTAATCATGTGATAAAATATGCGATTAATCGCAACTATAGAAATTCAGCGATTAATTGCGATTCAAAAAAATAATCGTTAGACAGCCCTAATTCAAACTTTAATTAGGTATTACAAACACTAACAGTAGCCAATCAGAAACAGCAAGCAATTTAACATAACCATTTACTTACGAATGGAAATAAGTAGGGCTGTCAGCATTAACGCGTTAATTTCAATGCGATTAAGGGCCGAGCATAACATGGTAATTTTTTTTAATCGCATGCCGCCATTTATTAATTTATTTTCACTTCACTCAGCTTCGCGTCTTGCCTAACAGGCTACTATTTTGCCCATACTTCCTCGTAACACATCCTGCTGCTGCAGGCTGCAGGCATGATGGAGAAAGACAGCAGCATCACAATTTGAATGGCGCTTTTTATTTTCCAAAACTCCCAGATGGGTCAAAAGCCATATACACATTGTGTAAAGCCGAATTAAAATATGACCGAAGCATGTCAAGCTTGAGCTACCACCTATGAGCTAAGCATAGTAGTACAGTTAACGTGACTCAGGTTGATGCTAGCGGCCTCAAGCAAAGAACTATTTTGGAGAGTGCTACTTGCCGACCTGCAGATGAAACCAAATAAAAAAAAAATTACAACTGCTCTTGCAAAATGGGTGGCAACTAACTGCAGACCTGTCAGCATTGTAGAAGACTTAGGTCTTAAAGACTACGGTTGACATGTTCTGACCCGTCTTATACATTGCCGTCGAGGGGGACAGTAGTTTCACGCATGCATACACAGCCTGTACGACACGGAGAAAGCAGCCAAACTGGAACTGCTGCAAAGTGATGCAAGGTTATCACTGGACGTCAGTGAGTAATCAAAATTATTTAGCAGTTACTGCACACTATATTGACTCTAGATTCAAATGTGTGACTAGATTCACACATTTTCTTTTGTTTACAGTAAATAAATAAATAATAAACAAATACAAATCTTAAAATCAAGTTCATAAAGTCACTTTCTTTGCATTCATTTGATTCCCAATCAAGATACACTGGTAAGAATTGCTTTCCATTGTTAATGTGTACTTAAAGGGATAATTCACTGATTTAGCATTAAGCTTTGTATCAGTAGAAACACGGTAGTATTTTTGAATGACCGTGCTTCCCTCCCTCATGTCCCCCTGAGACGAGATTGTGTGTCTGGAAAAAATCTTCCGATGACGTAAAATTACGATTTTTGCGTCATCGGAAGATTTTTTGCCCAGCGTCAATGGACTACAGCCAGTAGTAGGAGCTACTTCCACATGTTTTCAACCCACTCATAGGGGGTTGGACTGTCATCTTTACACGAAGATTCCTGAACCAAAACGAGTGTCAGCCATCTTGAATCTTCGCTACTGGCTTCTCAGCAGAAAACTTTTAGATAGATTTATTCATCCCGAAGGAAATTTTAGAACAACAATTATGTGCATTCAAACTACTGCACAAGTTTACCACCGGGATACATTGGTACAGATCGGAGAATATGCAGGACACTTTATTACAGACGGAATACTCGACACAGCTTCTATGGAGACCAGCAGTGTTGCTCGATGCCTCTGGCTGGTAAAGGGACATCATCAGCAGGGAACGTTAAACAAGGTTGCCGGTGGAAAGCTAACGCTAGCCGGCCAGCTGTTCCATCAATCCTGCTTGCAAGTGTCTGCTCATTAGACAACAAACTGGATTACATCCAACTTCAACGAAGCTGGCTTTTCTCGACCTAGAAGCCACCAATTTTTAAAACAATTTCACATTTCTACTACATGAGTGACCCAATTAAAAGATATTGTCATCTTTCCAACGGTGAAATATCCCTTTAAAAACAGTTCTGAAATGCAAAATAATAGAATTTTAATCATGTGATAAAACATGCAATTAATCGCGATTAACTACAGCAATTCATCAGTTAATCGCGATTACATTTTTTTTATCGTTTGACAGCCCTAATTTTTACATTTTTCGGTGGATCCTTAAGGAAGGATCCTAAAGGAATATAAATAATTGAGGAATCGACAATTATTCAGACTTAATGATGCTTCAAAGTTATGAAGCTGCCACTTTTTTCAGTCTCATGTTTACTATGCTGGTTGTTAAATCTGAAAAAAAATTATACTGTGTTTCCGCAAAATTAACTGAACAACCTAAATATGTAGAATCTAACTATCATAACAAGGTGCAGCATGCATATGTTGACAAAAGTTTAAACATATAATAATATGCTATACAGCTAAAGTAGGCACTGGGGTAGACTCACCTGCAGCCACACCAGGCCAGTGACCGGCGATTAATTCAGACTCGGCTTTAATTTGAAGTTTTTTTATGCTTAGAAGAGTATATGTTTGCTATTGCCTGTCTTGCGAGTAAATAGCAGAAAAAAACGTTTGGAGAAACGCAACCCCATATCGCGCTGCGTTTTGAGGAGGTGTGAGAATCCCGTATAGTAAACAGTTACATCACTGCCTCTATCGCTTTCACAAGAAAGTTTTAAAACACCAAACACAAGCCCTGAACTGCCCGGGAGTTTGTGAAACAGGTAAATATTTGCCAAACAACAAAGCACAGTCAATATCTCTCACTCGTCTGTTTTCTTTCTCTCTTTCTCCGTGAAATGAAGCTGCCTTCAAGTGCAAACAATCTGACGAAAATTTTTCTAATTTTGCTACATTGGGGGGTTAAAGAACACAACAGGACGTCGCACCACCCTGCAGCGATTGATTTTTATTTTATAAAAATGCTGCTTCACGCTGAAGTACGGAGCTCATTTAAGATGACGCTCTAACGTTCCGTTTCCATGAAGGCAGCACAGAGCTGCGCAAAACAAAGCTGACAGAAGCACAGAAGAGTTATGATACACTTGTCCAGTTGCAGTGCCATAAACTGGCAGTTCTTTTTTTTTTGGGGGGGGGGGGGGGGGGGGGGGCATTTTAGGCCTTTATTTGACAGAACAGCTGAAGACATGAAAGGGGAGAGAGAGGGGGGAATGACATGCTGCAAAGGGCCACAGGTTGGAGTCGAACCCGCGGCCACCGCATCAAGGAGCAAACCTCTATATATATGTGCGCCTGCCCCACCAACTGAGCTATCTGGGTGCCCAAACTGGCAGGTTTTAATGTTGCAGACCACTGTTTTTGCAAGTGTAAACATGTATTGTTATTGTGAATCTTTGGTTTAAGCTAGCCTTAAAACAAACGCCCCCCAAGGGCACCTTAATGTCCCCCTTTCCAAAATATTGCTTCCAGCTCCCCTCGTCATCTTCTGACAGCCCCCGTTGAGAAACACTGGCTTAGAGAGAGCTTCGTAGCTTTTGTAGGAACACCCTGATCACATTCACACATTTACACATTCATACCTGGAAGCTGCCTAGTACAACCACAGTCTGATCTGCCAGGCACTGAGCAGCTCCGCTGGAGCATTTAGGTTAAGGGCACCTCACTGGTGGTAATGAGGGAGGGACAAGCACTACGCTTCCTTGGGACCTGCACAATACACCTGCCATGACATAGTTTTTTTTTTCTTTTATTCAAAACTTTATTTATTGAGCTTTTGGTCGTTATTAATAAACAATACACAATGAACAAACAGTCATAAAATCCCCTCCCTCCCTCCCTTAACCAACAATCCTCTCGGAGGAAAGTAAATAAAATAAAAAAATAGCATAACAATAAAAATGATGATTACGATAATAATAATAATAATAATAATAATAATAATAATAATAATAATAATAATAATAATAATAATAAAATGGTTTAAAGCAGATTTATAAAACTTGGTCACCATCCTATTCTTTCTTTCCTCCAATTCATAACCATAGTACTCTAGCTGTGGTGCTAGATTCGATCCATTCTGCAGCGGTATTGCTAACAGTGCCAGCGCTTATCCGTTCCCAGGCATTTGTATATTCATGTTGTTCATAAAATTTAAGAAAGGCATCCATATCTTATAAAAATCCTCAACTTTCCCTCTTGCTATGTAGGTCAATTTTTCTAGTGCCAGACTGCAAGACATCTCCTTAACCCACTGTCTAGAATCAGGTCTCTGAGTATCCTTTCCAGGTCAAGGCAATTACACGTTTTGCTTGCAACAAACATAAATTGATTAGTTTGCGTTTCTTTGCATTTACTGGGAAATCTCCAGGGTATATGTGTAGTAAACACATTTTAGCTTCAATGGGAACAACAGTATCTGTCAATTTAGAAGTCAGACCTAGAACCTCTTTCCAGAATACCTGAAGTTTTCAGCATTCCCACATACAATGATAGAGAGTGCCAATTTCTTCAGTGCACTTACTACATGTATCAGGGAACTCAGGATTAAAATGATGTAATTTAACTGAAGGAATATAAGTCCTGAGCAACCACTTATACTGCAGCAGTTTAAATCTGGTATTTATAGTTGTTTACCTGAAGATCATTCTTTCATGCACCTAAATACGATATGGAGTTCTCCTTGGAGCCTGCTAATAATATATCATAAAACTTTGACAACTGACCTCTGGCATGTAAATGGCTTACTGTGAATTTTTCGAGAGTAGATAATGTAGGTTCTAAGGCAGTCTTAATTTGGGAATATACAAAGCTTCGAATTTACAAATACTTAAAAAAGTGTTTCTTGGGAAGGTTGTGTTTATCCATTAATTGTTGGAATGACATTAGAGTCCCTTCATTATACAAGTCTTTTATTTTCCTTAGTCCTTTTTCTATCCAGTGTTTGATCCCATATCGCATCTCCCTGCACTGAAGTTTTCATTTCCCCAAATAGGTGTGAAACCTGAGAGTTTGGGAGCTTCATTTAAAAATTTGTGGGCCTCATGCCAGATCGATATAGTATTTTTGAGGAATGGATTATGTGCACGCTGTTTGAGTATTTTGGTTGGTGCAGAGTAAAGGTACAGGTGCAGTGGCAGTTCTAATGTGTTATTTTCTATCTTTAGCCATGCTGGGCCCTCCGCAGTGAGAAAGTAATACATAGCTACACGGAGTTGGGCTGCCCAATAGTAAAGTTTCATATGAGGTAGTCTTAGTCCCCCACGTTCATATGGTAGGTGTAACAGGAATAGTCGCAATCTAGGACGCTTACTATTCCATATAAAGCAGGAGAAGTTTTTGTTAAGTGTGGAGAAGAAAGAGGTGGGCAGAGGGAGGGGGATGGACTGAAAAAGATATAAAAATTTAGGGCAGGATAGACATCTTAATAATATTTATACGCCCTATCATAGAAATAGGCATTGAACTCCATTTCTCCAGAGTGATATCATATTTTCAATGTCAGGGGTTATTTTAATTCCTAAGTAAGTAAATCCTTCTGAGGAATTAGCAAACTGTGCATGGCTCGGGGGGTGCTATGACATAGTTACGTCCCCTAGCAATGCTAGAGTATAGTTTGCTAACAGCTACCTTTTTGGGACCGGGCTATTTAAGGGAACAAAAGCATTCACGATGTGTTCCAAAAGTCGCTGATGCTTGAAATGTTTGTTGGATAAGCAATAGTACCCAGCATGCTGTTCGGCAGTGTAACAGTTAGTAGGGGTTCCCTCTCAATACACTACACAGTGTGTACATAAGATACTGTGACACCCACAAAATAAGTTTTGTTGAGATTATTACTTTTTTGTTTCCTTTCCTTCTATTGCAATAGTATTTTATTTTATTCTGATTTATATAATTGAATGCTAATGAGAAATTACAGAAAAAGCACCTAATTACATGTATTTCCTAAAATGGACATAGGGTGGCAGTAATCACAAGCAGCGTCATATAGGGACATATAGCGATGCGCAGAGCAAGATAAGCTCATAATCAGAGTGAATGGAGAATGAGCAACTGTTGTCCTGCGTCACTGATTTCTCTGTAATATTTCTAATATTTCCAGGTTAGTTACGCACCTTATATGTGACTACAGATTTTATAAGCTTACATGAATCCCAGGTGATGTGTGCTCTGTAAGCTAAAAGTATGTCAAATGTGTAAAGTTAAGTTTGACAGTACGCAGTTGAGAAAATGGCGGCCCATGCCCGCAGATTGTTTATTGTATGTGTTCCTTGCGGCTCCGGGGCATTTGTGGGTTATTTCAGTGTGTGTGGAAAACAGCTATGTGTGTACTACAATGTTAAAAGGGTAAAAAGTGAATGTGAATGTACAGCGTAAGACCAGTTATGGCTGCGGCCTTGTTTAAGGGCGCACGTGTGTTAACATTCCAATAATACGGATTCAGTTCATAGAACTGAGCGCCAAGTTATGAGGCAGATATGTATAAAACACGCCCCTCTTTTCCCTCGACCCCAGTAACGACAAGCACATTAAGTCACTGCAACCAAGTATCTCAGCTCCCTCCCCAGTCACCACGTCTAGCTAAAGCTAGAACGGTTGCTGGCCTGATTGGCAAAAAGGCCCTAGTTCAGAGCTATCTAAATGGTTTAGCAGTCACTTCTTTGCTCAACTCGGGGTCAGTCAGTATAGTTAGTCGTGCCTGGAAAGAAGAGTACAAACCTGACCTCAGTATTCACTCAGTTTCTGAGATCTTAGGGGAGGATAACTGAAGGTTATTGCAGCAAATGGTAGTTTTATTCCCTATGATGGGTGGGTAGCTATTACAGTGAACTTGCCAGGGAATTTGGACCCCAACATGTCCATTAGTGTCCCATTCCTCATCAGCACCTACCCCATGGATAGACCATTGATTGGCTTTAATGTTTTGGAAATGCTAATTTGTAGCAAACCAGAGAGACTAGTGCCAGTACTTGCTAGCCTTCTTAGCAATGCCATATCTGTTCCCAAAGAAACAGCTGAAGCTCTCGTCAACTTTATTCAGACAGCAAAGCAAGTTATGCAGCAGGGACGCTTAAGAACAGGTGCCAAGGATATCATGCTCCCAGCTGGTCAAGTGTTGTGGGTGAGGTGTCGGGTTCCGTCAAACATGGATGCCGCTACCCGATTAGTGTTGTTTGAGACGGATGAATGACAGTGGGATGCAGGGCCAGGTCTGTTTGAAATCCAGAACCCAACAAAGCCCTATGTCACCATTCCAATTGGTAATAACACCAATCATGACATCACAATACCACGTAAAACAGCTCTAGGGATCCTGCAGCGTGTTGAAAATGTTGTGGAGGCAGATATCCTGGACAAATCACAGCCTGCAGCGACTGTCAGTCAGGTCACCACCACTCAGGTCAGCAACTCAGATCCACCTCTGTGGATCTGAGTTGATCTGGAAGAAGAATAGCAAGAGGCTGCTAGAAAGATGCTTCATGAGGAGTCAAACGCCTTTGCAAGGGATGGAAATGATCTCGGCTGTATCCCAAATCTGCAAATGGTGATCAACCTCAACGATGATGTTCCTGTGCAGAGAGCGTACACATCCATTTCCAAACCACTGTTCAAAGAAGTAAAAGATTCAAGATCTTCTTGTAAAGGGTTGGATAGTGAAATCTAAGTCTGCCTATTCTGCCCCAGTTGTATGTGTACAGAAGAAGGACGGCACTCTTCGTCTCTGTATAGGCTATCGTCTCCTAAATCAAAAAAAACGTACCCGACAGACATCCACTGCCGGGAATACAGGATTTGATAGACACACTAGGTGGGTACTCAATGTTCAGCATACTGGACCAAGGTAAAGCTTACCACCAGGGGTTTATGGCAGAAGGGTCACATCATCTCACTGCCTTCATCACTCCCTGGGGGCTTTACGAATGGGTAAGGATCCCGTTTGGGCTTTCTAATGCACCTGCAGCTTTTCAAAGGAGCATGGAGGAGATGTTAGGCTCTCTGAGAGACGAGTATTGCATCCCGTACCTGGATGACCTACTGTGCTACTCCAGATCTTTCAGTGACCACGTGGAGGTGATTCGCAAGGTCCTCCAAGCAGTGCAGCATCATGGGGTGAAGCTACGGGCAGAAAAGTGCAAGATGTTTCAGAAGGAGGTTCGCTATGTCGGACGCTTGGTGTCGGCCTAGGGAGTTCGAATTGACCCCAAAGACTTGGAGGCAGTGATGGCTTTAAAAACCAAAATGCCCCAAACAGTTGGTGACCTCTGACCGGTTCTCGGTTTCCTGAGTTATTACCACTCCTACATACAGGACTTTGCTAAAATAGCAAAGCCGTTGTATGAGCTTATCCAAGTTAAGTCCTCCATGCCCCAACCCTTTCCACGTCACTGCAAGTCCAAAGGTCCACAACTCCCATCCAAAACACCCATCATATGGAAGGCTGATCACCAAAGCACCTTGGAAAGGCTTGTCAGTATGCCGACCAACCCCCCAGTCCTTGCATACCCCAACTTCGAGGAGCCATTCATCCTACACACCGATGCATCGGAGAAAGGGCTCGGCGCAATCCTCTATCAGCGACAGTGTGGAAAAATGCGAGTCATCGGATATGGATCACAAACTCTGACACCTGCTGAAAGGAACTACCAACTCCACAGCGGAAAACTCGAGTTCCTTGCTCTGAAGTGGGCAGTGTGTGAGAAATTTAGAGACTATCTCTTCTATGCTCCACATTTCACCATCTACACTAATAACAATCCGCTTACTTACATCATGAGCACTGCGAAACTCAATGCAGTTGGACATCGCTGGGTTGGAGAATTGTCAGAGTTCCGCTTCAACATTAAATACAGACCTGGAAAAAAAGCAATATAGACGCCAACACGCTCTCACGCATCCCACGCGATATTGACAACTATGTGGTGACATGCACGGAGGAGCTGTCTCATGATGTGCTGCATGCGACTTGGGAAGGGGGTAGGGCAGCCCAGAAGAAAGATGTAGCATGGATTGCTGCACTTTACACCTCCTCTGCTGATGTGATACGACAGCCTCATTCACTCTTGCCCGAAATAAGCCATGAAGAGGTGGCAAAAGCCCAACGAGAGGACCCTGGAATAGGGGAAATAATGAGACTGAAAGAGGCAAATAATGTTCTCACTGACGAGGTCAGAAGGTCAGTGAGTGGGCTCACTCGCAAGCTCCTTCATGAGTGGAGTCAACTACATTTGGAGGATGGAGTTCTGTACCGCCAAACATCAGAAATAAAACAGCTAGTCCCACCCACCAAGTACCGGTCAGTTGCCCTAATACATGTCCATGGGGCACGTTGGCACAGAACGTGTGCTACATCGCGCCAGAGAACGTTTCTATTGGCCTCACATGAAGAGATGTATAGAGGAGTATGTAACAAGAAAATGCAGTTGCATAAAACAAAAGAAACCCACCACACACACATACGCACGCCAATGGGTGGCCTGACTTCTGCTTCCCCTCTCGATTTGGTTTGCATAGACTACCTACATTTGGAGAAAAGCAAAGGAGGCTATGAGTACATTCTGGTAGTAATAGACCATTTTACCAGATTTGCTCAGGCTTACCCAACCAAAAATAAATCAGGACAAACTGCAGCTGAACGGATATACAATGACTACATACCTCGTCTGGGTTATCCAAATCGTCTCCACCATGATCAAGGATGCGAGTTTGAGAACAACCTTTTCCACACCCTTGGACGCCTGTCAGGGGTCGGACACTCACGAACATCCCCATACCACCCACAATGTAACCCCGCTGAGCGGTTCAACCGCACACTGCTGCAAATGTTACGGACACTGACAGACAGAGAAAAGGAGAGATGAAAGAACATTTGCCACAAATGATACACGCATATAACTGTACTCGCCACGAGTCCACCGGGTACTCACCTCATTACCTGCTGTATGGGCAACACCCCCGTCTCCCCGTTGATCTCTTATTTGGATTATTGGGAAACACCGAATCAGTGACACACAAAGGATATGTGGATAAATGGTCAAAAAGGATGACGGAAGCGTACAAGATTGCAAACAAATCCAGCCTGTCATCAAGTGCAAAGAACAGGTCCTACTATGATCAAAAGGTGAGGGGCGTGGTCCTCAAACCAGGAGATCGAGTACTGGTTCGAAACATGGGTGAGCAGGATGGACCCGGTAAGCTACGCTCATACTGGGAGAAGAGGATCTATGTGGTGAGGGACCAAATCTCAGACAATCCGGTATATGTCATTCATCCTGAGGGAGACCGAAATGCCAGGAATAGAACCATACACAGAAACTTGCTGCTGTTAGTGAATGACTTGCCTGTTGAGAACCCAGCACAGCCAGCTGAATCTGTTGTAACCCCCCATCAGAGGCAAAAGCAGCCTCGACAGAGGGTAAACTCTGCTGACAAGAATGGAATATCAGACACTGACGATGAGGATGAGTGGACAGGAGGTTATTGGCTGAGAACACCTGTAGTCATGATGGAAAATGATCAAGTTGGACATAACAGATCAGCGGCCTCAGGGAGAGAGCAAAGTCCGGTGTCAAAGTCATCTCCTGCAACAGTGTCTGGTCCTACCCTAAAGAAACCGACCTTGACCCACAAAAAATGTCCAGATACATTACTGACGAGGGAAACCTAACAGATGGACGCATACTTACTAGATGGACGAGAGACACCTGAAAGAGACTATACACACACGGGTGAAACAAACCTACCTGAAAAAGAACACGAACAAAACATTCCTGAAAAAGAGGATAAACAAAGCTCAACGGATGGAGAAGTGGAATTAGTGGTGAATTGGACAACCTGATGTCACTTACCTACCTCAGCCTGGAGAGGATGAGCAACATGAACATGCTGAAGAAGTACAGGAGGGAAGACTGAGTTATCCCTCTATGATGACTTGGCCTGCAGAAGGTACACACAGAGAGGTTAGGAGGTCGGGCAGAGATGTAGATTCTATTTCCTCACAGATTACCTCGCCTCCCCTACCATTCATGCCACACATAACCAGACAGTTTATCCTGCCTACGCCTTACGCACCACAAATGTACATGCCTTACATATATTACATGCCAGTCACCACACAAGTTTATTAGAAAAGAGGTTTTTTTTGTTGTTGTAACAAATGTCGGGAGCCATTTTTGTTTGTCGGGGTGGATGTGACACCCACAAAATAAGTTTTGTTGAGATTATTACATTTTTGTTTCCTTTCCTTCTATTGCAATAGTATTTTATTTTATTCTGTTTTATATAATTGAATGCTAATGAGAAATTACGGAAAAAGCACCCAATTACATGTATTTCCTAAAATGGACACAGGGAGGCAGTAATCACAAGCAGCGTCACACTGGGACATATAGCGATGCGCAGAGCAAGATAAGCTCATAATCGGAGTGAATGGAGAATGAACTGTTGTCCTGCGTCACTGATTTCTCTGTAATATTCCTAATATTTCCAGGTTAGTTACGCACCCTTTATGTGACTACAGATGTTTATAAGCTTATATGCATCCCCGGTGATGTGTGCTCTGTAAGCTAAAAGTATGTCAAATGTGTAAACAGTTAAGTTTGACAGTACGCAGTTGAGAAAATGGCGGCCGACGCCCGCAGATTGTTATTATTTTATGTGTTCCTTACGGCTCCGGGGCATTTGTGGGTTATTTCAGTGTGTGTGGAAAACAGCTATGTGTGTACTACAATGTTAAAAGGGTAAAAAGTGAATGTGAATGTACAGCGTAAGACCAGTTACGGCTGCAGCCTTGTTTAAGGGCGCACATGTGTTAACATTCCAATAATACAGATTCAGTTCATAGAACTGAGCGCCAAGTTATGAGGCAGATATGTATATTATTGAAGTCTGTGTTCTTATAGTGTAAATGTAATACAGTTTAACTGCAAATGAGAATTATTCTGTATAAAGAACACTTATAAAATGTACCGTTATTACAAAAATACTCTTTTGTTAAGAGAACAAAGTTGACAGATGTCTAAAGGAAGAAGTGCAGGTATGATTGATGATAGACCAAAAATGTGATTTAAGGGGAAAATGTTTGTTTTTGGTTTCATACAAATTTTGTTAAGTTAATGTTTGGAAAATATGTGAGGATACATTTATGTGGAAACAGACCTATGAAGAATATATGGCTTCATGTTATCCAAATGTGGATATAACGTGCTTCAATGCAAAGCAGACAAAAATAACAGAAAATAATTAATGATTGCAGATACAAAGTTAAAATGAAGTTAAAAATAAATATAATCCGAGTGACTGGAGAATGAGCAACTGTTGTCCTGCGTCACTGATTTCTCTGTAATATTTCTAATATTTCCAGAGCACTCCTATCAGAGGGTTATCTATATATCTGCCAGCGGAGACCTAACCAGGACCCGCTACAATACTACTGTTCAATAGATCTCAAGAGCTCGCACTCGACACTGCACTTACCTCAGCAATACACCCGGCAATTGTTAAGTTGATCAGATACAGTTCTCTGCCATTAAAATGGTGCGTATTACATAGTAATGTTACTGCAGGACTTCAGTAGTTATGTTGTGTATGTCTGTATTTGTCTGTAGATAGGAATACATGTATGCCGCTGTGTGTGTGTGTGTGTGTGTGTGTGTGTGTGTGTGTGTGTGTGTGTGTGTGTGTGTGTGTGTGTGTGAGAGAGCGAGAGAGAGAGAGAGAGAGAGAGAGAGTGACAAGGGGCCCTAATGTAGAGTGACGTTGAGAGAGACAAAGAGAATCCCCCCATCATACAGAACCCCTAAGGCTTCATTGATTGAAGGGTCAATCACACACACACACACACACACACACACACACACACACACACACACACACACACACACACACACGCACACAAAAGGAAGACATTCAAGTATACAAACACTGAATTTCACTTTTTCCTCTGTCAAACACACACACACACACACACAAATACACACATAAACCGTCTGTCAGCCTGTCAGCATGTAATCAGTCTGACACTTTTGACAGCCTCACTGGAATACAAACTGGATAAATAATAATCTACAGCATGCCATGACTGTGTGTGTGTGTGTGTGTGTGTGTGTGTGTGTGTGTGTGTGTGTGTGTGTGTGTGTGTGTGTGTGTGTGTGTGTGTGTGTGTGTGTTGCTGCCAATGTATGTATGTTATTGTATGGATCTGCTTGCCTGTTAATGGTCACATTTCAAGCATTTGGGTGTTTTTTAAGATTGCCATTAACTGGCAGCTCAGTAAAGTGGTTCACAAGATAATAAAAAAAATAACATTATAAAGTGAAACTTTGTTGACTATATTAGAACAACTATTTTAAATAATCTACAACATAATTAGGGAGAGTCTGAACCTAACTGCACTTTTTTTCTTTTTTTTTAAGTGAAATGGTTCAAGGGGTGCTTTTTTTTGGAAGCCTCTCATGATGACAGTTTCATTGACATGGCAGGACTTTTATATGTGCCTTGCTGTCTTGTCTTTGTGTGATGTTCAATTTTGAAGAATATTAGCATTCATCAAAAAAGTGGGGCAGCCTATATGCTGCCTGAGAGGTGAAACTCGCGGCAAAAAAATCACTCATTAAACTCAATACCTTGAGCACATGGGGCCTTTCCCATTTCCTAAATTTTTACCTCCTCGGCTCGGAAATCGTTCTCATGTTAAAGGATGAGTGAGGAAGTGAGGATCGAGCATCTGGGAGCCTCCTCCAAGGAATTGAAATCGAGGATACACTGATGTATCCTTGCAGAATACTTTTTACCCGCAGCATGTAAACATAGAGGCGTGCCAGAGCGAGAGGAGGAGAGAGAGTGAGAAAAGGGGAGAGAGAAAGAGAGAAAAGGGGAGAGAGAGAGAAAGAGAGAGAGAGAGCGATAATATCCGTGGCTCTGTGGTTAATCTAACGTTACGGATCGGGCCGGTCAGATCTTACAAATTATTATTTTGATTAATAACGGGTGGGTGAAATAATACACAATCAAAATATTATTAACGTTATCTAAAAGGTGAACAGACAGCTTCATTTGTAAGATCATCCGGGAGATGCCCGAGAAACAGCAATTTAGGATTATTTCAGAATCTAATGGTCTAGTTCTGTTCACTCTTTCCAGTTTATAACTACAGTTAGTTTTGCTGCTTAAATATCTGACGATATCAGCTGCAGTGGCATTTCTGTGCACATGGAAATTTTACAAACAGCATCTCTAATTATTAAAGTAAATTGTTATATAAAACACTTAAACATTAATTCAATACATCATTTAAAAAGCAACAGAGTCTGCAGGGACTGCCAGGGTCCATGCAGGTCTCTAAATCGGATAAAGAGCCGATCCACGTAGATAGAGTGCGTTTGTGTGTATATAATATATGCCTAGCCTTTATAGTTGTATAGTTCTTATACATAGTATAGTTAAATACAACCGATAAAAATGTACAACCTTGTACATTCTCATCCACATTGTGAATTGAATTCAAAGTTTTCATGAACACTTCTGCTCCTCTTACAGAGATCATAAAATGCAACGTATGACAAAACGATAGACAGCTGATGCAGTGGTGCTGCTCGTCATATTTAACTGACGTCGCTTTTAATGGCTCGGAGGCAGAGATGTCTCATGTTTGTTAAATGGCTGTTGCCTCGACTCCTCTCTCTTCGGGGCTCTTCCTCAACTCCTCGGCTAGAATCTCCTATGGGCGAGACTAAGACACGAGGAGGGGAATCAAGGAGAGGAATCAGGGATGCACGAATTGGGAAATGGTAGTCGCTGAAGGCCACTCAGATGTCAACAGTTTTATCAATTTAGATCCTCTCTCATCAGAACTAGTTGCTGTACAGTAAGAGGACAATGTTAACAAAGACTTGAGTAAGAACATCAACCTGACATGTTTAAAGTGAGTGGGGAAAAGGTTAGAGGACAGGAGGCATGTTCCATTCACTTTTCAAAATCCTGTGAAAATTATCCCCATGGATATTTCACAGCACCGCATGCACATTGATGTCCCCATATTCTTAGATAACACATATTATGTTAGACAGCTTCAATGACCACCACACACATTTAAGCATCTTTGAAGCCTTCATATTCATCCTTTACACAACAGGTTTTCATTTATTGAGGTCCGTACTCACCACAGTTGAGGACATTACAGCAGCACCATCAATACTGGGTATTAATACTGTAATGGACACAGATTTTGGGAGCTCTTAGCAGTGGAGTGGTATAGTGCATTACATCATTTATCTCTACTCAACTGTCTGAGAATGGAGCAGATCAAGTGGCTGTTATTTCATTCAGGCAAAGTGTCATATGTCGTCTTTTTCTGAGCAATGGGCTACCAGGGGACCCCATGAGTATTGGCTCTGTGACATTTGTCTGAGCCAATGAGGATAAGGGGGCATGCATACTCACGGCTCTAATGGAATACCTCTGAGATGGTGATACTGTACTTAGCTGCTTCACATAGTATGTGTGCTCTGACAATCCAAGATTCTCTGCAGTAAATGCTCCACTGATGACATGCCTTTCAGTCATTCTTTTTAGCTGATTGATAGGGGGGATTTCAAAGGCTACAGATGTTCCATTCAATGGCACTATATTCTGTCTCACTGTGCACATGACTTTATGAGAGCGGTTGGGTTTGTCCATGTAAAGAAGCTCTGAGGAAGAGAATGTTATGTGGCTGATGTGTTTGCATTGACATTTTGGAGAATGGTCAGGTAAAGCTCCTTACAGATATTACATGGCCTCTTTTAGTTGCCTTTGTCCAGTTTGTGTATCCTCCCATATTTACCACATCTCTCCTAATTGATCCATTTTATAATGTCATTTTTGAAGAGTTTTTTTAATTATGTGCATGAGCCAAAGATATGGTCTCTGATGTTACAGTATTGACAGTAAGGCTTACGCTTATTAACTATCTCAGATGTTGTTGACAAGTAGACAGAGGAGACTTGTCTGGAGGGCTGGCATTCCTTTCTAGTTCAGGTCTCTCCTGGGTTAAGTCTGATTAATTATTGATTTGTTTATTTTATAAGTGCCCTGCACCAAATGGTGCACAGGCTATATGTGTTTAGAAGACACTGGTTAGTGTCAAGACTTATCGAACAGCGTTAAAAATATAATTACAGTATATCTTATGCATAGATGATAATTATTTTCAATATCATTGATAATTAACCTTTATAATTTTTTTTTATCTTATACATGCATCTATTATGTGTAGCAACATTGTATATGGACAAAGCTGAGAACTTTCCACATTGGTGGATCCAAGTTGCAAAAAGTTTTAAAAATCCTGTATGTGAAATCAGTCATCTGCATAAAACCTGCTCATCTTTCTCAAATCTGTCAATTTGTGATAGCAGAGGATGCTAAAGGGAAAATATTTATTAATGTCTGATGGTAGTGAGCAGCAGTTATTACTTTTAGTTGCTTTCTCTGGGTCAGCTGCTTCAAGATATTTATGGAAGGACAGTTTGCATTTTCTTATCAAGTTTTGATTTGTCACCTCCCGTGGGCACCAGAACTGAATTTGGGTTAATAGGGTGAATATACAGGCTCTTGGGGAGTGGCGAGAGGTCACCCTTTTCTGTTCCTGCCCTATTTACATAATTAACTGCTATTGTTTGTTGTTTTAGTTATGTCGTGCAACAACTGTTTGTCGCTGAAGTCAACAGACAGTGAAACCATTAAAAATGAATGGCTTTGTGATCCTGACAGAAATGAAAAGTGATGGCTAACGACACACAAACACACAGATTGCAAAGTACACATTTCGCAAGGCAGTTTGTAATAATGCATGTGCAGTTGTTTTCTCTCTCAACTCTAGAACTGTCAGTTTGTATTGCCAAAGCAACATGGTGCATACCAAAGAAAGACAATATTACTGAAATATTGAATGTGCAAAAAGCTTTTACAGTGTCTCATTACATGACATTAATTTAGCTGACGCTCTGAGCCAAAGCGACTTACGATAAGTGCATTCAACCATGTGGACAGGCTGGGGTGTATAGATTGACCATGTCCTGGATGAAGCATCTGCAAGAGTGGGTTGTGGCAACAATGTTGGCAGCGAAGGACAGCAGAGGCCTATACAACGAAACAAGATTTGGAGTTACCCCGAGGTAACTTCAGGTTCAACTCAGGGTTGAGGGAAATAGCAGCAATTGGGGATTGTCTATTAGCTACAGACCATGCAATATTAATGAGACGCCTGATATTATCTGACCACTTGATCAGGATGAACTAGAGAAGTAATAACCTTATTTAATCTATTTGCCAAAATATTTTAAATAATTAACGTTAAACTAAGACCTAGACCAATATTTTGCACTAACTGTATATTGACTCTTCATCAATATTCAGCATTTTATATAGACTCTTTTCATACTTATTGTGTTATAACTGATTTGCATCACTAACTAGACCACAACTTGCACTAACTGTATATTGACTCTTCACTACATCTCAGCAGTGTCATAGACTATAGTGCCCAGTAGCCTATTCATGTATATTGTGTTATTACCTTAGCGCTTTTGCATATCCTCCGACTTACTTACAGCTCCCTTTGCGCCGGCTTTGTAATGCCTACCTAATCTGCACTTTATGTATCTATTGTATTCTGTTTTCTTGTATTTTCTTGTATGTGAATGTAGTGTATGTTGTCTTGCACGCTTATGGTTTTCTTGGCCAGGTCGTCGTTGCAAATGAGAACCTGTTCTCAACGGCCTACCTGGTTAAATAAAGGTTAAATTAAAAAAAAATTAAAAAAAACTGCATTAGGAAAATTGGACAGTAATCCCAAGGGGGTAAGCTTCGCTTCAGAGCTCGAACCTCCTATGGCACCATTTTGATGCTACCAAATGATCACCCGACATTAGCATTCCATTGACTCCCATTCATTTTGATGTCACTTTGACAGCGAATAACTTTACATCTGAAGCGTTTAAAGACTTTTTTTTGTCTAAAAGGCTCCATTACCTTGTATGTCACGTTATGGCTCCGTAGCAGACATTTTTATAAAAATAGGCTTATAATTGTGTCATAACCACGCAACTTACAGTCATAGTAGAGGAATTACCGTATAGTACAGGAGTAGCTCGCAGGCAGTTTCGACTTACATTAGCTGTTTAAGTTTAATTACTAATATTAACTAGCATTTTAGTTAGCAATAATTAGACTGTGTCCATGTTATCTCCTTACATATACCTATGCTCTCCGTCTCTGCAAGATTCGGAATGATTGAGATTTCTCTTGGCACAGCTACCAGAAGACTTACAACTTTCAGACAGGTTGCTCACGTCACATTTACGTCATCTCTCTCAGTTGGAGGCTGCGCAGTAACGCTCAGCTCTCACTGGAAAAGTGCTTCTAATATCCTTCACTGGTCTCCGTCCAGAGCAACGGGATCTGTTGGTCCATTATATACTGTCTATGGGTAATTCTGGGTCTTCACCTTTCTTAGGAACTAAAGTTATCAAAGCCTGCCTAAATGTTAGTGGCAGTGTGGCCTTCTCCAGTGCCTCTCTATATACCTCAACAGAAGAGGAGCCAGTTTAGTTGGAAAAATGCAGTTCTTACAGAAATTTTCAAATGTCAAAAGTTTTTGATACCAAATCACAGGAAATATTTTTCTATGGTGTTCCTTAAGGTCTTAGTGTCTTAATGTGGTATTTTAGAGAAATTTCTGATCGTCTTTATTTATTTTAGTGGTACAAAATGGAGATCAACCAGTCCCTACCATAGACTGCATATAAAGAATGGATGTAGCATCGGTGATGTAGCTAGCTAGCTTGGTTGGCAGCACGCTGAACAAGACATTTCTAGGGCGACCAAAGTGTTCCAATTAACTTTGAAGTGAAAACACACCATGAGAGGGTCAAAGTTTACGATGAAAACATGGACAATACCCCAAACCAAGTTCACGGCTATTCTAATGTACACAGGGCCGTCGATAACCATTGCTAAGACTCTATCATGATTGACAGATTGGCATATAGTCATGCCCATAAAGCATTCCCTATTTTATCGTCTATTCCAAAATAAAAGGGACCATAATTTACAAAATAAACATCATGCTGTATTGAAGAAGACTTGAAAGTAATATATCAAGGCAGAAGTAGGGTAATTTCCCTATAGACTTACATATTATTATTATTATTATTATTATTATTATTATTATTATTATTATTATTATTATAGACTATAGAAACAGACTTCTTTTTGGAGCCAGTGGAGCCTGCTGGAAATTAGATGTAATGCGGGTTTAAGGCACTTCTGCATTGGCTCCACTTTTCAGGCACAGGAGTAGTCGCTTGGTCCCTACTGATGACAGTCTATCTACGGCTGCAGGACCTGGAGCTCACCTCCTGCTTCCTGGGAGCAGAAACTACGCTGCTGCTTTACTATCTATACCTTAACCCCGCAGAGGATTTTTTTTCTAATGATGGTGGAAGGTTTATGGTTACTGTGCAAATCATATGTCCCTCCCAGATGCTAGATGCTTGAACATATCTGAGCTTACTTTTAGATAAGCATTTACAGTTTTCCTCTATTGGTTTCCTATAATGTTCTTTTTACTGGCCTACAGCATGTATAAATCTGAGGGGAGAGTAAACACAGAGTGGATGTGTATCTGTGTTTCTCTGTTCACTGATGCACATTGTCAGTACAGATATCATTTATTGAAACTGTCAGCCGCTGTCGGCCGTTAGAAAACAGTTCCAGTGTTTTAACTGAGCACAGTGGGTTGTTTTTGATAGCTGGCACAGTGAGAGCATCATCAACAAACGCAGGATTGGTGATGGATCAGCGTTGTACTCATCAATCAGTTAAAAAAAGCTTTGACAAAAGCCAAGATGCTGTCTGTATTACTTTATTTGAATTACTGTAGTTGTATTACTCATTATTTATTTTACTCTGCTAATTAATAAGTATAAAAGAATATAGTCATTTATATATAGTTTCTGATTCAATTTTCAATGACTTCACACTGTCTAGCCATACTGTCCTCACCTAGAAACAAACGTATACCGGTAGGTTGATTGTGCAATCATCTTATATCGACCTGTATTTACATTAGTTGTTTATTAAGAAAAATCAACCTCTTTAGGTATCCTTTTCATAATTTAAATATATCAGGGTTTCTGCTGGTTTCACCAAGTCAAATTTAAGACTTTTTAAGACTATTATGAATGAAATGTAAGACCTATATCACGACATTAAAAACAAAACAAAACAATGGCAGATGGCAGAGTCGGGAAACAATTATCTGATTTCCTCATTCGCATTATAGTACTGGTTTCTAGTCACCCTGTGGAGGACCAAGAGTAGGTTTGGGTATCGTTTGGGTTTTTTCTGATACTGGTCCTAAAACAATTAAACTTCTAAAATGGTTTTGGTGCCTTAACGGTGCCTATATTGATACTTTAAAATAAAGAAGAGCACGGCTTATGTATTGCTAAGGCCATATGGTCAATTTTTTCTTTTTTATTAAGAATGTAATAACAATGACTTATAACAAAACTTATTTTACTAGTCAATTGCAGTTATACAACAGAAAGAATAACCACTAGATGACAAAGGGGTATTTTACAATAACATTGAATGCACCACTAATTTACCAACTGTAATTGAATATACCATTAAGTTATGTGTTGTTTCTCTGACAACTCTGAGGGCCAGCTGTACTAAAACTTTTGCGCCCACTTCAGGCGTATTTGTTGCGCGGAACAGCATGGCGAGGTATGTACAAACAGGTTGCACTGACTGAAAAACCGCCCGTAAAAGCGGGCCTCTATTTTGCTGTGAAAATTCTCTTAAAAGCAGGTGTAAACCAGGAAGCGGGTTTCCTCGCATATGCCTCCTAGTGAAATGGCAGCAGTAATCCGAGCAAGACGAAGACATAAGCCCAGGAGACGAGCTGAAATGATTTTTGCCACAAGGATAACACTTTTTCAGTTGAGTGAACACGAAATCATTAAGCGTTACACATTAAGCAGCCATGCAATATTACAGTTACTGGAAGAAATCAAAGATGATACTGAATCTCCGACTCAGGGTTCATATTCCATTCCAGCAGTTGTTAAACTCTTCGATGAACTGCAGGTTTGGTAAATAGAGCTCAATCGGAGCCCCTCCTCCGAGAGACCTTGGGTTCAGGAAGTACATTTCCCATTCATTTCTCCCACTGACATCTGTAAAAATCTGTACATAAAGAGTTTTAGACCATGCCTTAGGCTAACCAGCTACGACGTGACTCATAAGCATACAACATATAATTTCAACTGAAAAAACGAACAGAAAATCCCCAAAAAGTCAAATGTACAAGACTGTGTACATAGTTTCATTATCAAGCGAAGGAACTACTCATCCCATAAACCACCGCGCACCACTGAAGAAAGGAAGCTATGTTAGTTTAGCTAACAGCTAATTAGGCTAACTGCTAGCTGAGACAGCATGTAATAACTTTAGATCCTCAAAATAAAACCTCAAAATAACCGTTAAAATATATAACAGCTGTTAAGTCAGCTGTAGCCTGCTTTACTCAGTGTTTAGTTTGAGTTAACGTTATTTTAGACTGAATCAAGCTGTCTGCTAGCGGTTACAGAATTAGCTGTTAGCTAAACTAACGTTAGCTTCCCGGTGGAGGCTAACGGCAAAAGCGTGGAACCGATTGTGTTTCGTGCAGTGTCGTCAATCCTCGTGAAACAGGATTATCATTTTGGGCATGCACATGACGGATCGTGCAGGCAGCTCCCCCTCCTCCCCCTCCTCACCAGCATGAGTTCTACCAATCAGAGGCATCACTGTGGGATTGTGGGATTATTCAGGATTGTGGGTAATGGAGTACTTATCCAAGACATCACAAATAAAAGACATTTATCTCAAAACAAGGTTGGTGCCCCATAAACTTTTGGCATCTATATGAGCATATGCAATCGCTGAGTCATGTCAAAGCTGGTTTTAAGTCTACCATCGACGGCTACGATTTTATGGCTTATACTCCAATTTGTCAATGGAGAAATTGCATTGTATTTTTATTTCGGGAACCTGCTGTGGGTGGGACTGTTGAGCTCTATACGACGTAAGCTGAAGTATCACAGCATGCGCTTTCTGCGGGTTGGCCATGGCGCTGATAATGCTACGTTCGCAAATGTACGTACATCTGGCCCTGAGTCTTTAACTGCAGACTGTTAGATGTTCCAGTGTTAGAATAATTTCCAGTGAAAAACTGCCACACTAACGTTACACCGTTTAGCTTTCAGTATTTAACCGTATTTAAGCAGCTACTGGCTAATGTTAGGCTAACGTTACCTGCTGCGAAGTGTAATGTTAACTAGCGTTACATGCAGCAATGCTTCTGTTGCCTCTGATGTCCGTTTTAGAGCACCAGAGAGCAGCGCAGGTATTTCAGTGGCACCGAAATCTGGGTTGCTATTCGGCCTGGTAGATACATATCACCATCAGGTTTCGGAAACCAACCCAGAGCACCTCTGCTCTGTTGACTCTGATCCAAAAGCAACATGGAGGTCACTTATGGGAGTTGCGGAGCTGCTGTGTGGGTCTCCCCTAGGCAGTGTGGACGTACTCCCAGGAATAGAGCTGCCAAATACTCGGCAGAACGGGCTGATGGCTGTCGTTTGGCCTATGCCTATACCACCAGTATAGACTGTATAATTATACATATATTTGTTTCTCTGTGCTCGCCTTTGGTATGTTAAATAGTAGAACGTGATCACACATTCCATCATACAAAACTACACATTGCGGAATATTAACCAGGCATACATAACGTTATTTATTATTCACCATAAGGCCACATTTAATGAGCATCGTTAACGGTTCGTGGCATAAGCACTGTCTGTCGGAATAAGTCACTACGGTAGCGAGTCTAACAATAGCCATCTTAGCTCTAATACTTTGGGAACATCTGCAAGGATATATTAAATTACTTAACAGTTTGTCACTTACCATTGCTTAACATTACCATGTTCACATGCTGTTAAACGGTGTGCCGGTGGAACACAACCGGCATAGGTTGGTGTAGTGAGCGGCCAGTGCTGCCAATGGATCGGTTTACGGCGATGTCAAAGTGGCATATGACATCAGCCACCAGTGTGCCGCCAGGGGACCACTATGTAACACAGTGGGTGACCATGGTCAATGGTATTTTAAGCAGAATAAAAAACAACATTCTTAATCGCTAATATTTCAGCAAATTTAAGACTTTTTAAGATGGAAACCCTGATATATATATATATATATATATATGCAGTGCCTTGCGAAAGTATTCGGCCCCCTTGAACTTTTCGACCTTTTGCCACATTTCAGGCTTCAAACATAAAGATATAAAACTGTAATTTTTTGTGAAGAATCAACAACAAGTGGGACACAATCATGAAGTGGAACGAAATTTATTGGATATTTAAAACTTTTTTAACAGATAAAAAACTGAAAAATTGGGCGTGCAAAATTATTCAGCCCCTTTACTTTCAGTGCAGCAAACTCTCCAGAAGTTCAGTGAGGATCTCTGAATGATCCAATGTTGACCTAAATGACTAATGATGAAAAATAGAATCCACCTGTGTGTAATCAAGTCTCCGTATAAATGCACCTGCTCTGTGATAGTCTCAGAGGTCCGTTTAAAGAGCAGAGAGCATCATGAAGAACAAGGAACACACCAGGCAGGTCCGAGATACTGTTGTGGAGAAGTTTAAAGCCGGATTTGGATACAAAAAGATTTCCCAAGCTTTAAACCAAGGAGCACTGTGCAAGCAATAATATTGAAATGGAAGGAGTATCAGACCACTGCAAATCTACGAAGACCCGGCCGTCCCTCTAAACTTTCAGCTCATACAAGGAGAAGACTGATCAGAGATGCAGCCAAGAGGCCCATGATCACTCTGGATGAACTGCAGAGATCTACAGCTGAGGTGGGAGACTCTGTCCATAGGACAACAATCAGTCGTATGTGGCAAAAGGTCGAAGAGTTCAAGGGGGCCGAATACTTTCGCAAGGCACTGTATATATACAGCGCACCAATACAGAGGTTCATGCCTCGACGCAGAAGGTCTGGGCTTCGAGTCCGACCTGGAACGATTTCCTGCATGTCTTCCACCTCTCTCTCCTCCTTTCATTGCTTTCTTATCATTAAAGGTGGAAATGCCCAAAAAATAATAAAAGAAAGAAAAAAAGAATACAGCAATAATCCCACTAAATCGAAATATGAAAATGGACAGCAAGTTGACCCTGAGAGTGACCCACGGAGGGAGAGAGTTCGCCTTCACTGCAGCCACTGATGCGGACGTTTTCTGTCGGGAGTTGGATATGGAGGACGATGCGACATCCAGACGGAGCCCGAGGACGGCGGGGGGACTTCATGTCTTGTGCTGGAGCCGGCAGCGGGGCCGAGGCTGGCGGACCCAACGGCTGTGGACTAGCGGTATCTGGGCTACAGTGCTAAGTTTGTTTTGAGGACACTGTATGTACGTTTTGGAGCCAAAGTTTAAAGGGACATGTAACCAGACTGAAAGAACATGATAAATGCTGACTGTTCATCTTATAAGATTAAATTAAAATTATAATCTTTGTTTGTTACTCCAACCAGGTTTGTGTGTTTTTCACACAGCTTATTTCAGAATTTGATAGCTGGTTGAGACCTAGTTCTAGGGTTTTTGTAACACCGTATATGTTTAACATAAGAAGTTCACCAGACCTGTTCCAATGTACCTGTGACTTTAGACAGGAGGGGCAATTGTGGGCTAGAGTTTAAAGCGTAACTCTTGCCAAAATGCAACCTAGGGTCTTTTTGTGAATGTACCCGAGTCAAACTTTCATTTAAAAGCATATTTAGGACGGAATCGCCACTTTTAAGATTCACTGTATTTTCGGTTTTTGGTCAAATGACCTTTTATGCTAGCCTGAAAATAACTATTTTTAAAACACTAAGAAGGTTCGACACAACATGAAACTTTGCTCAAAGTATCGCAAGGGGCTCTACATCTTAACGAAAACATTGACAACATTGTTTGTGTACCCATAGTTTCCTAAAAAGAAAGGTTATGAGCAACTCACGTTAGCAGTTGTTTACGCTAGCCGTCATTTTCCCAGTCAAAAATAGGTGATCTCCGAATGCGAATGAACGGACTCCATAGGAGGAAATGTCATTCTTATATGAGGCTCCTTTTTTAACTACAAGGTCAATATTGTGTTACACTAACGACAAAACAACGAATTATCCATGCATTTATATGGAACTAAGCTTTTGGAGCTTTCCATCTTTACTCTCCTCCCTCGACTATTTTTGACTGGCTCGAGAGACGGCGACCGGAAGAACAACAGCTACAGTGATTGCTCAAAAGCTTTCTTTTTAGTAAACTCTGTGTACACAAACAATGTTGTCATTGCTTTCGTTAAGGTGTAGAGACCCTGGTCATACTTCGAGCAAAGTTTCATGTTGTGTCGAGCCTTCTTAGTGTTTCAAAAATAGCTATTTTGAGGCTAGCATAAAAATAGCACTCCCATTCAAAAGGCCATTTGACCGAAAGACGAGCTGCGTTTGATGTGGCTACGTATCTTACAGATAGGGGATGGGGTCTGTGGTCTCAGAGGGTTAGGGTATTTATTTATTTTTTTATGTTTTTACCACACTTTGCTCAGCTCTAACAGTTCACCCTTTGCTACAAATTTATCAACGATTTCCGGTAGGGTACACAAGACATGTAAATTTTGAAGATGGCTGAACTTTCAATCCTTTCAGTTAACGTCGGTGGGCTAAACGGGCCGATCAAATGAGCTAAATTCCTGGACTATTTAAGAAGGAAGAACATAGACGTGGCGCTTATACAAGAGTCACATTTTATTTATAGTATCAAATCATATCAAGAGTTATCTCAAGACACAAAAATTCCAGTAATTCCCCCAAGAGCAATCATTAGCAGTGGTTAATGCGACAGTGGCGAGGAAAAACTCGCTTTTAGGAAGAAACCTCGGACAGACCCAGGCTCTTGGTAGGCGGTGTCTGACGGTGCCGGTTGGGGATGTGCTGAACAGTGGCAATAATAGTCACAAAGATAATGGAACAGTGACTACAAATGATAGTTGTAGTAGTTCATGTCATAACAGGGCATTGAAGGGCGTTACAGGATGTAGCATGACACTTGTAGCAGGGCATTGCAGAGCATTGGACCACAGTGACAGCTCCAACCAAGATTGTGGTGCCACACTAATCCAAGGGAATATTCTGGGCGGGAAAAGAAACATAAGGACTCCGGGGAGTAAACTCCCCTGAGCTAGGTTAGTAACAAGCATTTCAAGGGCAAGGATGCACACAAATGGAAACAAATGGAAAGAGAGAGGAGAGAGCAGCTCGGTGTGTCACAGGAAGGAAGGAACCTCCCCCGTAGTCTAGAACTAATAGCATAACTAAGAGAGGCAGGCCAAAGAGAGGTGCCTGATCGGGCTAGAGCTCTCCCCAACCGGACCGGGCTGTATCGGCCTGCCTCCCTCTACTCTACTCTATTCACTCCCTAACTATAAGCTTTATCAAAGAGGAGTGTTTTCAGTTTATTCTTAAATATGGTGATGGTGTCTGCCCCCCTGAACCAAACTGAGAGCTGGTTCCACAGGAGAGGAGCTTGATAGCTGAAGGCTCTGGCTCCCATTCTACTTTTAGAGATTCTAGGAACCACGAGAAGCTCTGAATTCTGGGAGCGTAGTGCTCTAGTGGGACAATAAGGTACTAAGAGCTCTTCAAGATATGTAGCTGCTTGACCGTTTAGAGCTTTGTAGGTCAGGAGAAGGATTTTAAATTCAATCCTGGATTTTACTGGAAGCCAATGAAGAGAAGCTAACACAGGAGAAACATGATCTCTTTTCTTAGTTCTTGTCAGAACATGTGCTGCAGCATTCTGGATCAGCTGGAGAGTCCTAAGGAACTTATTTGAACATCCTGATAGTAAGGAATTACAATAGTCCAGTCTAGAAGTAACAAATGCATGGACTAGTTTTTCAGCATCGTTTTGCGACAGGATATTTCTGATTTTGGCAATGTTACGAAGATGAAAAAAGCCTGTTCTTGAGGTTTGTTTTAGATGGGCATTGAAGGATAAATCCTGAACAAAAATAACTCCTAGATTTCTGACAGTAGGGCTGGAGGCCAGAGCAGTGCCATCCATCCATTCATCCATCTTCGTCCGCTTATCCGGTATCGGGTCGCGGGGGTAGCAGCTCCAGCAGGGGACCCCAAACTTCCCTTTCCCGAGCCACATTAACCAGCTCCGACTGGGGGATCCCGATGCCTTCCCAGGCTAGGTTGGAGATATAATCCCTCCACCTAGTCTTGGGTCTTCCTCGAGGCCTCCTCCCAGCTGGATGTGCCTGGAACACCTCCCTAGGAAGGCGACCAAGGGGCATCCTTACCAGATGCCTGAACCACCTCAACTGGCTCCTTTCAATGCAAAGGAGCAGCGGCTCTACTCCGAGCTCCTCACGGATGACTGAGCTTCTCACCCTACCTCTAAGGGAGATGCCAGCCACCCTGCTGAGGAAACCCATTTCGGGAGAAGAAAAGTTGGAAATAAGTCCGATGGTGTTGTTCCCCTGAAGTTCACGAGCTCTTCACTTGTGAATGAGATGCGGGTACCATCGCAAGAAACAAGCTTAAAACACAAAACAAAACAAAACAGAGTGCACCAACACACCGTGTCGCCATTCTGCGGCGCCATCTTTGTCCAGCACCTTGGAGTAGACTTTACCGGGGAGGCTGAGAAGTGTGATACCCCTGTAATTGGCACACACCCTCTGGTCCCCCTTTTTGAAAACGGGAACCACCACCCTGGTCTGCCACTCCTTAGGCACCGTCTCAGACGTCCACGCAATGTTGAAGAGGCGTGTCAACCAAGACAACCCCTCCACACCCAGAGCTTTAAGCATTTCTGGACGGATCTCATCAATCCCTGGGGCTTTGCCACTGTGGAGTTGTTTAACTACCTCAGCAACTTCCACCAGGGAAATTGACGACAATCCCCCATCATCCTCCAGCTCTGCCTCTAACATAGAGGGCGTATTAGTCGGATTTAGGAGTTCCTCAAAGTGCTCCTTCCACCGCCCTATTACCTCCTCATTTGAGGTCAACAGCGTCCCATCCTTACTGTACACAGCTTGGATGGTTCCCCGCTTCCCCCTCCTGAGGTGGCGAACGGTTTTCCAGAAGCACCTTGGTGCCGACCAAAAGTCCTTCTCCATGTCTTCTCCGAACTTCTCCCACACCCGCTGCTTTGCCTCTTTCACGGCAGAGGCTGCAGCCCTTCGGGCCCTTTGGGCCCTTCGGGACCTTGCAACTGCCTCCGGAGTCCTCCGGGATAACATATCCCGGAAAGACTCCTTCTTCAGTCGGACGGTTTCCACTCGGGTTCAATGCCCCCAGCCTCCACAGGGATGCAAGAAAAGCTCCGCTGGAGGTGTGAGTTGAAAGTCTGTCGGACAGGGGCCTCCTCCAGACGTTCCCAATCTACCCGCACTATCCGTTTGGGCTTACCAGGTCTGTCCAGAGTCTTCCCCCACCCCCTGACCCAACTCACCACCAGATGGTGATCGGTTGACAGCTCCGCCCCTCTCTTCACCTGAGTGTCCAAAACATACGGCCTCAGATCAGATGAAACGATTATAAAATCGATCACTGACCTCTGGCCGAGGTTGCTCTGGTATCAAGTACACTTATGAGCATCCCTATGTTCGAACATGGTGTTCGTGATAGACAATCCATGACTAGCACAGAAGTCCAACAACAAACAACCACTCTGGTTTAGATCAGGGAGGCCGTTCCTCCCAATCACGCCTCTCCATGTGTCTCCATCATTGCCCACGTGCGCGTTGAAGTCCCCCAGCAGAACGATGGCGTCTCCCACTGGAGCCCCATGCAGGACTCCACTCAAGGTCTCCAAGAAGGCCGAATACTCCGAACTCTTGTTTGGTGCATATGCACAAACAAGAGTCAGAGTTTCCCCCCCCACAACCCGCAGGCATAGGGAGGTCGACCCTCTCGTCCACCGGGGTAAACTCCAATGTAGCGGTGCTCAGCTGGGGGCTTGTGAGTATCCCCACACCCGCCCGGTACCTCACACCCTGGGCAACTCCGGAGAAGAAAAGAGTCCAACACCTATCCAGGAGTATGGTTCCAGAACCGAGACTGTGCGTAGAGGTAAGCCCCACCAGATCTAACCGGTAGCGCTCCACCTCCCGCACAAGTTCCGGCTCCTTCCCCCACAGAGAGGTGACATTCCACGTCCCCAGAGCCAGCGTCTGCTGCCCGGTTCTGGTCCGTTGAGGTCCCTGACCTTCACTGCCACCCGTGTGACAGCGCACCCGACCCCAGCGGTTCCTCCCACAGGTGGTGGTGGTGCCATCCAGTGTAGCTATATCTTAGATAATGAAGTTCGGAGGTGTTTGGAGCCCTACACAATCCCTTCAATTTTGTTTGAGTTTAACATCAGAAAATTGTAGGTCATCCAAGTTTTTATATCTTTAATGCACATATGAAGTTTAGCTAACTGACTGGTTTCGTCTGGCTTGATTGACAAGTATAATTGGGTGTCATCTGCATAGCAGTGAAAGTTAATTGAACGTTTCCTAATAACATTACCTAGAGGAAGCATATACAAGGAGAAAAGAATTGGTCCAAGCACTGAGCCTTGAGGAACGCCATGGCTGACTCTGGCGTAATTGGAGTATTTACCGTTGATATTAACAAATTGAGATCGATCAGAGAAATAGGACTTAAACTGTCTCAGTGCGATTCCTTTAATGCCGACTAAATGTTCCAGTCTCTGTAAAAGGATGGTATGCTCGATAGTGTCGAACGCAGCACTAAGATCTAATAAGACAAGTACGGAGACAAGTCCTTTGTCAGCAGCCATTAGAAGGTTGTTAGTAATTTTCACCAGTGCCGTCTCAGTGTGTGTTTTAATGATGCTTTCTAAATCCTGACTGAAAGTCCTCAAATAGACTATTCCTATGTAAAAAGTCACATAACTGATTAGCGACTACTTTCTCAAGGATCTTGGAGAGAAAGGGAAGGTTAGATATAGGTCTGTAGTTGGCTAGGACCTCAGGATCGAGGGTGGATTTTTTCAGAAGAGGTTTTATCACAGCAACTTTAAATGACTGCGGTACATAACCTGTTGATAAAGACATATTGATCATATCTAGTAATGAAGTGTTAACCACGGGTAGCGCTTCTTTAAGTAGCCTCGTTGGCATGGGGTCTAGGAGACAGGTAGATGGCTTAGCTGAAGAGACCTTTAGCGTTAATTGTTGAAGGTCTATAGGAAAAAAGCAGTCTAAGTATATGTCAGGTCCTGACATTCTTTCTAGCACTCCTGCATTCAAAGGTGAACCGTTAGAAGTTATGGGCAAAAAGTGATGAATTCCACCCTAATTGTTGTGATTTTATCATTAAAGAAACTCATGGAGTCGTCACTACTTAGAGTTAGGGGAATAGATGGCTCAGTAGATCTGTGGTTGTCAGTCAGCCTGGCTACAGTGCCTGAAAGAAACCTTGGGTTGTTCTTATTTTCTTCTATTAATGATGAGTAATAGTCTGATCTGGCATTTCTGAGGGCTTTCCTATAGGTTTTTAAACTGTCTTGCCAATCTAAGCGAGATTCTTCCAATTTGGTGGAACGCCATTTACTTTCAAGTTTTCGTGAAATCTGTTTTAATTTGCGAGTTTTGGAGTTATACCAAGGTGCTAGTTTCCTTTGCTTCATCGTCTTCTTTTTGAGACGAGCAACAGAGTCTAAAGTTGTCCGTAGGCAGGTCGTAGCACTGTCTACAAAATTATCAATTTGGGAAGGACTAAAATTAGCATTATATTAAAGCATGGCATTGAGTTAATTGCTGTTGGAATATCTTCCTTAAATTTAGCTATAGCACTATCAGATAGGCATCTAGTGTAGAAGGTTTTATTTAATTTTGTATAGTCGGGTAGTAAGAATTCGAAAGTTATGAAAAAATGGTCTGATAATAAAGAATTCTGTGGAAATATTATTAAATCTTCAATTTTGATGCCATATGCCAGCACAAAGTCGAGGGTGTGGTTAAAACAGTGCGTGGCCTTATGCACACTCTGACTGAAACCAATTAAATCTAGTAGTGAGTTGAAAGCAGTACTAAGGCTATTACTATCAACGTCCATATGGATATTAAAATCACCTACAATAATTATTTTATCTGATTTTAGGACAATACATGACAAAAACTCGGAGAATTCAGATAAAAATTCAGAATACGGGCCTGGCGCTCGGTAAACAACAACAAATGTAATTGACTGTAATGTTTTCCATATCGGATGTTGAAGATTAAGAACAAGACTTTCAAAAGAGTTATAATTTAGTTTAGGTTTAGGATTAATTAACAGGTTTGAGTCAAATATGGCTGCAACTCCTCCTCCTCGGCCTGAGCCTCTAGGAATTTGAGTATTAATATGACTGGGAGGAGTGGCTTCATTTAGATATCAGGTCCACAGCTTTAGCCAGGATGTCTGCAATTTTTGCTCCAGGAAAGCAGTGTGTGACAGCATTAAAAAAACGTATATCCTGGGTGATGGAGTCCCCGATAATTATTGTGGTTGGGGGGAAGAGCGGACGAGGGGTGGGGGGGCGTGAATGGCCGGTGGCAGGAACAAAACAGCCAGTATTGGATTCAGATGGACAAGGAAAAGAAGAAGAATATTGCTTACCTTCATTCGGTGGGGGAGATTGTTTTTAAGGAACGTTGTCATTTGGCCGGTTCCGGCAAGGGAGGCTACCGGACCGTCTGACTACCGCATCCCTCAGAAATTGTCACCGTGAGGCAGCGGTACTCCCCATTGACGACCGCAGGTCCGTCAGCTTTGAAGCGGGGCAAGCCTGGGTAACCACGTCGGCCGTTACCGGGGGAACATTCGGCTTCGACAGGGCATCGAAGCGACTGCAGAGGCTGAGGGCAGGAGGCGATAGAGCCCTATCCGAGGCTCTCTTTCGGCCGCAAACCACTTCAGTCCAGGATGGCCTGGTGGTCGGTGTTGAACTTGAAGATGGATGTGGACAGGCGAATGGGTCCCAAATTACAGTATCCTGGAGTACCGCCGAGAGAGTTGTGATGTGAAGCGACTGGTTTTGAGCAACGTCCAGGTAGGAGGTCAACAGGGCATCTTTGGTTTTTAAGTCCTCGGAGAGCCGACGAACTTCTTCCCTAAGGTCATCAATTTCTTTGTTTGCATTTTCAAGCAACGAGGAAATCCTGTTGGGAGGTGGGGACTCGCAAGGTGTGGAGGTAGCCATGGGGCTGGTGTTAGCCTGAAGCTAATGTTTAGCTAGCTACTACTCGTAGAAAAAGTGCGGTCTCCACGCACAGGTATGTAGATTTGCGTAGATGCTGGCTCTTTCTAGAGACTAAAGGCTACCAGGGGGCTAAAAAGAAACAAAAAAACTAAGCAAATAGTACAACATTTATCACAAAATAACACTATTTTTCCTCCGTCTGTCTTCTCTCTCCTCCCCTCCACACTCTTTATTAGAGATTTCACATCTTCCTTTGCAGCAAATTTGAAGAAAAAGAGAGAGGCAAAGATTGCGGAGTTGGAAGAATGTTGTAAATCGTTAGAGCAGTTTCTAAAGACGTGTTTTTCTAAACCTACACATACTTAGTTACAAATCGAGCAGAGTTAAATGACTTGCTAAAAAGGAGAGCTGAATTCATAATGCACAGAGTAAGGCAAAATTACTATTTTAATGGTTGTAAACCAAGCAAATTGCTAGCTCTGAAATTAAAACAAAGAGTTGCTATCAATAGCATCCGCACGGACCGAGGTATCTCAACGAATCCTAAAGATATCACTGCCACTTTCCAATCCTATTTTTTTTTTTTATGATTATTTTTTTGGGCATTTTTAGGCCTTTATTTTCACAGGACAGATGAAGACTACACCAACTGAGCTAACCCGGCCACACACTTTCCAATCCTTGAATTCAAAGTTGTATGAATCCTCCTGCAATCCGGATCCGAAACAGTGCCAAAAGTTCCTGAAAGAGCTAAACTTGCCTCTTCTTGACCCAGAGGAGGCAGAAGAACTGGGTCAACCTATAATGTTAGAGGAACTCAAATCAGCATTAAAAACAGCTAAGAAAGGGAAAACACCAGGGTTGGATGGAATTCCATCAGAAATCTCACTATAGTACTTTGACACACTAGGACCTATCATTTTACAAACTTTAACCTCAGCCATAGAGAGGGGCACCTTTCATCAACAAACCAACACTGCACTAATTTCGGTCATACACAAAAAGAGCTACAGGCCCATCAGCCTCATTGGGACTGATATTAAGCTTTATTCCAAAGTCTTGGCACTAAGCCTAGAACGATTCATTGAGAAGCTAGTCCACCCCGACCAATCAGGGTTTATACCAAAGCGCCAAGCTGCAGACAATATACGCAGATTACTCCATGTAACAGAAGAAGTCAAGAACCTTCCAACAACGGCAGCAGTTTTATCACTGCACGCGGAAAAGGCTTTTGACCGCCTAGAGTAGAACTACTTGTGGCAAGTAATGGAGAGGCTTGGTTTGGGAGCCAAATTCATTGACATGGTACGTACTTTATATGCAAATCCCACGGCCATAGTCTCAACCAATGGCCTGCATTCACAGCCATTCCCCATCGCGCGGGGCTCGTGACAGGGATGCCCGCTCTCTCCCATGCTATTTGCGATCTCTCTTGAACCGTTAGCCCAGGCCATAAGGCAAAATAAAATATGTAATGTCCAGATTAAATCCAATAACAACTCAGTAGTGTAATGGTTTCGACATTTCTGTTGCCTGTTTTGTTGATTTTTGTTGCCTGTATTATTTATTTCTGTATGTTCACTGTGTTTTTATATTTATTCTGTATATTTCTGTTCTCTGTGTGTTGATGTATCCTGTTTTGTGTATTGTGTATTTCGGTTTCCTGTTTTATTTTGATAGTCGGGTTTCTGTCTCGTCATGTCCAGCTTTACTTTGTGTTTCCCGCCTTGGTTAATTGTCCTGCCTCGCCCTGATGTGTTTCACCTGTTGTCTCACCTGTTCCTGGTTTGCTCGTCTCGTAGTTTATTTAGCCTCTGTGTTTCCTTTTGTGTCTTGTCAGATTGTTTTGCGTCCTCGTGCCGTCAGTTTGTGTATCTTTTTGTATCCCGTTGTTTTTCTGTTTTCTCCCTGCCTGACGTTGTGTTTCCAGTCTCTGTACTGCTGTTTTTTTGTTATATTAAACCCTGAAGTTCTACCATCTCCTGCCTGTCTGCCTCTACCTGCATTTGGGTCCTATTATCCCCTGCCTCACCACAAATAGTGTTATTTGTAGATGATAGTTTGTTGTACGTATCTGACCTGGAGGACTCTGTTCCAAAAATTCTTAAGATCAACAAATTTGGCTCAATCTCTAGCTATAAAAGCAATTGGAATAAATCTAATCTGCTCCTGTTGAACAACAAACCGGTGACATCAGCTATTAGTGTTACAATACCAACCCAAAGCAAAATTACATATTGGGCATCATCATACACACATTGCTACAGCGAGTTGTCCAGGACAACTATGAAACTATATTAAGTAATGTTCAGAGGGATCTGGCCAATTGGTCCGCGCTGCTGGCTATCATTGCGGTCCAGGATTGCTGTCCTTAAAATAGTACCCCCTGTGAATTTCTCAAGAACCCCCTTAACCCCACCAATACATTTCTGGAAGAAACTATATACTTTAATTCGGCAGTATATTTGGAACAATAAACAACCTAGGCTAAAATACTCTACCCTGCAACGTACCACAAACATGGGAGGCCTGGCCCTCCCCAACCTTAAAATGTATCGCAGAGCTTTTTAGCTACGGGCCCTCAAAGTGTGGATGGACCCCTCATCTACAGTTCCATGGAGAGAAATAAAGCAAAACCTCACTGGAAGTCTAAGACTGTAAAACCTTGCCTTTGCAGGTGTGTGTCCAAAAAAATGAATGCTAGCCTATGGACCTATTATCACCAACACATTGACCAACTTTAAACATGTGGAGGAGCTACACCAATAAGTGGCATTTGAACACCCCAATTTGGTACAACAAACACCTTTTGTAAACAGTGGAGTGACAGAGGTATTTATACTCTAGACCAGTTATTTAATGGGGAAGGTATGTTGCGTTTTGAGGACCTGAGAGCTAGCTTTGAGATCCCTAGGACATCCTTCTTCCTTTATCTTCGCTTAAGGTCAGCCCTAAAATGTTATGGAGTACCATGGGGAAACAGTCTTGAGACCCACCCAATCATTAAATGGCTTGTTGATTTTCCTGCGAGAGGATAAGTGTCCAGGATTTATGCTAAACTGATGCAAATATCCGTAGGAGAACTCCCAATAGTAAAGAAATGGGAGCGAGAGTTGATTAATTGGGAGACAGTTTGGGACATTTCCCACTGTTCCAAGAACCCACATCACCAGCAGATCCACTTCAGCATATGCCATAGGACATATTGGACTCCTCAGAAGAGATACATCTCTAAAGTCATTCCTACTCCCTATTGCACGTTCTGTCAACCTGAACAACCTGCACAGGGTCTGGGAGTGTGAACAGGTGCATGAGTTTTTGAATAAAACATCAATAATATCTGAGGTGATAGGATGGCGACTCTAAATTACATCTGCTTGGGAGACAGAAGAAAATTTGGCTAACTGGCTCAATCGTGACCAAGAAAATGATAGCTCAACGCTGGCTCCCCCCACTTGCTTTGTATAAAACAGTGGTTGGCTTATTTTCTAGACATAGTTATGCTTGAGCTTTCTACAGCAAGGATTAACAAAGCCAAATCATCAACTATAGATCTATGGAAAGTCGCAGCAGCACAAGTGTCAGTCCTAATGACCTCAGCATCACAAGAAGTAGAGGCGAGTGACTAGGCAAGGTGTGATTTCTGTTTTTGTTTATTTGTTTTGTTTTTTCTTTTCTTTTCCTTGAGACTGTGGGGGGTGGGAGAGAGTGGTGTTCAAGTGTGTTTGTCTATTCTGTATGTTGTTGTATGTAAAATGGAAAAATAATAAAGAAGGCAGAAGAACTGGGTCAACCTATAACGTTAGAGGAACTTAAATCAGCATTAAAAACAGTTAAAAAAGGGAAGACACCAGGGTTGGATGGAATTCCAATAGAACTTTTTCTACAGTATTTTGACATATTAGGACCTACCATTTTACAAGATTTAACCTCAGCCATAGAGATGGGTACTTTTCACCAACAAACACTGTGCTAATTTCCATTATACCCAAAAAGGACAAAGATCTTAACGATTGCTCAAATTTCAGGCCCATCAGCCTCATCGGGACTGATATGAAGCTTTATTCCAAAGTCTTTATCAAGAAGCTAGTCCACCCTGACTAATCAGGTTTTATACTAAAGCGTCATGCTGCAAACAATGTATGCAGACTATTTCGTGTAATAGAAGTCAAAAACCTTCCAACAATGGCAGCAGGTTCATCAGTGGTCGTGGAAAAGGCTTTCGACCGCCTAGAGTGGAACTACTTCATTTTATTTTTTTAATTTAAAAAAATAAAAATGGTAAGAAAAGGTTCTCATTTGCAACGGCGACCTGGCTAAGAAAAATGTAAGCCGAAGGATATGCAAAAGTGATAACACAGTATACATTAATACAGTCTGTATCACCGCTTAAGGATCAAAATACAGATATTACAAATTGTGGACCAGTTAGTGATTTAGAACAGTTACAACGCAATATGCATAGATAGTCTGTAAGAAGCTAAAACGTGTGATGGTTGGGGTCTGCTGGCTGTGAGTTTATTTTTCTCTTGTTAGTTTGTTTTCTGGCTCTGCCTCTCTCCCTGTCTCTCTTTTGCTTTCCCTCCTCCCCTCCTGTCTACTGCCTGCCAGCTGACAAGACACACCTGCTGCCAATCCACCATCACCGTTCTCCCACCACGCACACCTGCCAGCCATCTACAATCAAACACAGTACTTCAACCCCGGCTCAACAGACCATCTCTGCTGAATCATTGTATCAGCTTTACAGGTGACGCTCGCATAAGCTACCTGAAAGATCCTTTGCACTTACCTGTCCCTGTGTGTTTCCTTGTCTTACCCTTCTTTGTGTTTGTTTCGCAGTGATCACTTCCAAGCCCTCCATATCCAGTCAGCTGGCCTCTCCATCCAGTCCTCCTCCCACAGCACCCTGCTTCACCCTACCTCCGTCTCCACGTCCAGCCAGCCCTTCCTCGGCTCCTTTGCTTCCCTTCTCCAGTGCCT
Source organism: Zingel zingel (assembly GCA_023566125.1). Taxonomy (NCBI): domain Eukaryota; kingdom Metazoa; phylum Chordata; class Actinopteri; order Perciformes; family Percidae; genus Zingel; species Zingel zingel. Next base: position 9,046,266 of record CM042323.1, read on the forward strand.
CCTCCTCGGATCTTCGGTCCCAGTTTCCCCGCGCTCCCCTGAGCTCCCTCACCATCCTACTCCCTGCTTCCCTGTCCCTTGCCATCCTAGTTTCTTGGGTTGGGACTGCAGGTGCAATTCCTAACTCACACGGCAAGATGGCCGCTGAAGGCAGGAGTGGGTTGTTGGGCTCCACAAATGCCCTTTGTATTTTACTGTTTTCTAATGTTATTGAGTGCTTGGACCTACAACTTTTCTGTGCATATTAACGGCAACCTGGCTGGTCCGAATGATGGGGAACACACTAAGCTTTGCTATTTTGGACATGCCTTTCTCCATTCTATCTGGGCATCTAAAAGTCTGTGCAAGAATGACGGAAACAGCGCTGTCAGGTCAATATCACGTCAAGATAAAGCGCATGTACCTAAAGTATTACTGGTGTTAATACTTTTGGCTGGCGATATACATCTGAACCCAGGCCCCACGCCTGAATGCCAGGCTAGCTCTGTGGAGGTGATGCCTGACACAGGTGAATCCGCGCAGGTGACACTGCCCCTGATTGCATCAGCGCCTCAAGCAGCGGATCTGGAGGAGATGTTGACTCAGTGCCAGGAGCTGCCGGAGCAGCGTCATGCAGGGAAGCAGAGTGCATCAGAGGCCCGTATGAGGACATCAGACCGCGTACACACCGGTGAGCTACCCCGCCTGATAGATATCCTTTCGAGGACTGGACCAGGGGCTACTTCGGTTGTGGGGACCGGCGAGGCCTTTCACCTTCAATCGAGTGACAAAGCAGCGGTGTTAGCTGCAGTGGAGCGTGCCAACCTCTCTGAGTCTGGGGTAACAGTCAACACGCTACAAACACGATCGGGCGGCTTAGATAGTCGTGCTGCACAGAAACAAAAGTGTTATTTAATCTTTCAAACTGTCAATCATGCCCGTGTGCTTTGGGATGTAAAGTGCAAACCAAAGGGAATATTAGGCGGACAGTTAAACATACGTAGCCTTATCCCCAAATGTGATCAGATCATTGCCCTTCTCCTGGACTCAAACATTGATTACCTCTGTGTAACAGAATCGTGGCTCCATAGTAACATTCCAACTAATATGATTGACATCGCTGGGTATCAGTGCTTTAGAAAGGACAGAATGCAAGGCAAAGGGGGAGGAGTATTAATATACATCAAAGACACATTTAAATGTCAATCAACCTAAACACCATCCTGGAATGTTTAGCCCTAAATGTAACCCTATCGCCTTCTATGAATTTTAATATTTCTGTCCTTTATAATCTTTATAATCCTTCTCATAATGTTAAGTTCTATGATGAATTAAATGTTATAGTTAAACAACTGGACTCTTATAAAGAGACAATATGGCATGGTGACTACAATATTAACTGGTCTGACAAAAACTGTAAACAAAAACTCCAAAGCATATATGACAAAATGTAACTCTCGACAAATGATTGTAGGACCCACAAGGATAACAAGGCAGACTAAGACTCTCATTGACTTGGTATTTACTAACAGACCAGAACGAATAACAAGGATTTATAATTTGATTACTGGACTCTCGGACCACAACATGACTTTGACTGTCAGGAAACTGACGAAGAAGTGCCTGCAGTACTTTGGTAAATCTGTCTATGAAAAAATACAATTTATTCTACCGAAAGGTAAAATTCTGCAATTTGAAAGAGAACTTAAAAACATAAATTGGGAACAAATTATGACACTAGATGATGTAGAGGGGTGTTGTAATTCCATGACTACATCTATTACAAGTCTGATGGAAAAATTTACAAAGCAAATAAAATATAAACAAAAAGATTCTAGGGTGCCCTGGATAACTAATGAAATACGAAAACTCATGAAAAAGCTAGATTTAGCTTTGAAAACATTTTTCAAATCTAAACTTGATACCGATCTCCTGATTTATAGAAGTTTAAGAAATAAAGTCGTAAGCGAATTGCGGAAAGCAAAAATGACATATTACACTAATCTAATTAATAGTGCTAAAGGTAATAATAATTCACTTTGGAGGCATTTAAATAATCTGACTAAATCAAATGAACACAAAGATTACAGAACGTAACATCAATGGCAATATTATAACAGATTGTGCCACTATGGCTGATGGATTCAATTCATACTTTGTACAATCTGTTAAAGAAGGAAGGAACAACATTTTCCACTGTTCCAAGAACCCAAATCACCAGTATATCCACTTCAACATATGTCATAGGACATATTGGACTCCACAGAAGAGATACGTCTCTAAAGTTGTTCTCACTGCCTATTGCGCGTTCTGTCAACCTGAACAAACTGGAACTTTCCTGCATATGGTCTGGGAGTGTAAATAGGTGCATGAGTTTTGGAAAACAACATCAATAATATCTGATGTGATGGGATGTCGAGTTCCTACTGACCTAATTGTTAATGACGAATCTAAATTACACCTGCTTGGGAGACAGAGGAAAATTTGGCTAGCCTGCCCAACTGCAACCAAGAAAATGATAGCTCAATGCCGGCTCCCCCCTCACTCGCTTTGTATAAAACAGTGGTTGGCGTATTTTCTAGACATAGTTATGCTTGAGCTCTCTACAGCAAGGATTAACAAAGCCATATCATCTACTATGGGAAAGCGCAGCAGCACAAATATCAGACTTGATGACCTCAAACCCACAAGAATTAGAGGAGAGTGATTAGGTAAGGTGTGGTTTCTGTTTGTTTGTTTGTTTTGTTTTCCTCGAGACCGCAGAGGGTGGGTGGTGGTTTCAGGGTTTTTGTTCTTGTTCAATTTGTGTTTCTCTGTTCTGTGCAAACTTTTGTCTTGTATGTCTGAAGGTGCTAATAAAAAGTTGATCAGAAAAAAAGGACCAGGATTGAATTACCACACAGCACCTTTACATCCAGACTGTGAAATTGTACACTGAAAACTAGTGCTGTTGTTTAACAGCACTAAAGGTTTGTTCTCGAACATGGCATGTCCTTTTGTCGAGGATCCCGTTGATGAAGAAGCTGTATTACTTCGCAGGGAATTAAACATTCGTCGGGAGAGGATATTGAGGCCCCGACTAGATGTATTTTCATTTCCAGATAACTATCTGTGCTATTTTATTTGAGTCGTATTTTTCTTCACAGTCTATCAGATATGTGCATAACCTCATATCACTAACGTCACCCATCGTGGACATGCTCTTACATCCGAGCAGATTCTTTGTGTTGCATTACGTTTTTTTTGCAAACGGCAGTTTTCTTTACGTGGTTGTAAAGAAAAAAAAAAACAGGTGATGCGGAGCACATTAGTAAAGCCACTGTATGCAGAGCCGTCAGAAAATTGTGCCTCGCTCTGAAACGTTTGTTAAACATGTTTGTAGTGGACACAAACCAGTGAGAGCCATTAAAGAAGAGTTCCACAAGATTGCAGGTGAATAATGTAAAACCCTTATAATGAATAATTATTAATTATAATTTGGATAATGACATGGTGCTGCAAGATCAGAATAAGTCATTTGAATTTCTTTTAGGATTTCCCAATGTGATTGGCTGCATTGCACACAAATTCCAATCACTGCTCCATCAGAAAATGAAGCTGACTACGTGAATAGGAAGTCCATTCACAGCATTCACACAAAATGTCAAAAACTGTATCACAATACTGCAAGTAACATGTCATTCTCTGCACTGTGAAGATCATATGTGATGCTGCATATCTGATAACCAACGTGGAGGCCAAATGGCCTGGGTCTGTGCATGACTCACGGATATATCGTGAGTCTGCCCTGAGCAACAGACTGGAACGTGGTAAGCAGCCTAAAGCTTTGTACAGTATTATTCACCTGTCTCCCTCCTTACATACACTCAAATGTATACACTATACATTACAGGAGACTTTGAAGGCCTTCTGCTGGGTGACAGGGGTTACCCATGCCAGCCCACTCTGCTCACCCCTTACCCTGACCCGGAGCCAGGCCCCCAACACAACTTTAATGTGGCCCAATGTGAGTTGATTGAACAAACTCAAATCAGCTGTTCTGAAACCGAAAACTGAGTTTCCTATCTCAGGGTAAATCAACTCAGTCATCAGGGTTAGTTTGTTAAACCTCCTTCCTGAAACAGACCCCAGAACACACAACAAAAAGAAAACGCACGCAAATAAACCACAACATGCAACATAAAGACAACACATGCAAATAAACCACAATACGCAACAAAAAGAAAAAATCATGCAACTAAACCACAACACGCAACATAAAGACAACGCATGCTAATAGCCCACAACACAACGAAAGTGTTTACAGGGGACACTTTTAAGTGATGCAAACGTGGCTACAGATGGTTGAGGCTAGAAGGAAATCTACTGTCTATGAGTCAAAGTGGCATCGCTGACGGTGCAATAATCATTTAAATGTAAGTATCTATAGTGTTTGCCGTACATTTGTTATCACCGTTGATGTGTTAATGTAAAGCTTAACGCTTTAATGCTGGTACACATTGCTATTAATAATTAGGTAGATACATCCCGAACAAACTTTAAGCTAACTGAACCAATCATTTAACATTAGGCTGTTAGCTGGGTTGCTGTCTTTTGTGCCATTTGTTTAATGTCCGATGGCGTTACTGTATATGCGTAACATTAGCAGAGATTTAGAAATTGGTGTGTTTATCAGTTGTAGCTGCAGGATGGGAGGTAAAGCTGCACCTTGTTAACTTGACTAGCAACGTTACATTTTTAACTCAGAATTTTCACTAAACCTGCTTTCTGAAACGGACCCCTGGTTTATTTGCGTGCGTGTTCTTTTTGTTGTGGTTTATTTGCATGTGTTGTCTTTATGCTGCGTGTTCTGGTTTATTGCGTGCATTTTCTTTTTGTTGTGTGTTCTGGTTTATTTGCATGCGTTTTCTTCTTGTTGCGTGTTGTGGTTTATTTGCGTGCGTTATTTTTTTGTTGTGTTGTGGTTTATTTGCATGTGTTGTCTTTATGTTGTGTGTTGTGGTTTATTTGCATGTGTTTTCTTTTTATTGCGTGTTGTGGTTTATTTGCGTTTGTTTTTTTTTTTTTGTTGCATGTTGTGGTTTATTTGCATGTGTTGTCTTTATGTTGCGTGTTGAAGCCATTACACTGATTTGTGTTTTATACTTTATCACATTCATGTAATTTACAATCATGCCGATAGCTATATATCAATTGATGTTTATAATTACTGATGATGATGATGATGATGATACAATGATGACGTCAAGGGGTGTTAACTCTACGTAGTTGTAACCTTTTTCTCAGTCTCCTCGGGTTCTGTCTGATCAACTAGGTTTGGGTAAGGAGATTGGCAGTAGCACTGAAGCACGGGAGCAATTGATCCCCCAGCCCACGTAAGACAGAACGTGGTATAAATGTATATATTCAAATATTAAATTTTTTCCCAAACATGAAATGTTCACCCTTACACTCATTCAATGAAATGCAGTTCTTTCCACATAAATTAAATTCACAGTATGAAATAAAATTAGCTGACCCAGGTAAGTACCGATATAGAATTTAAAAAAAAAAAAAAAGTTTCTTTTCCCCCTTAATGGGTTCAATTGTCCTTATTTTTCCCTGTTTTCCATTGTCTGTTTCAGTTTATTTATTGTCTTCCAGGGTCCTCCAAGGAGAAAACAGTTCTTTAGGTTCCTTTGTCAGTTTGTTTTTCGCAAAAGATAAAATAAAAATAAAACAAAAAAATAAATAAATGAAAATAAACCAAAAAATACTGAGATCTCAGGAAAAAAGTACAACTAAAATGTGTCACTCCTCAGGACTGAGCCTTGTCCTACCACACTGACGTCCACACTGCGGTCACGATGAACCAAGAGCCTCCATGCAGCATGGCGGGTGATACAGGTTGCAGTTAAATTGAAGAGCCTCCACACAGAAAAGGCGGGTGATATGGATCACAGTTAAATTGAAGAACTCGTCCCTCAAAAAAAAAAACAGCCTGCATAATATGCAGCGTAATTATTTATCAGCTTAAATGTCGGTTTGCTTTTTCAGTGTACATGAAACAATGCAGCTTCATTACATGGAATATAAACAACTCAACTACAGGAAATATGAAACACATATGAAATACTGCATCGTTTTGGAGTCGGAGTCGCTCCTGTGGTCAATTGCACTTCCAGCAAGTAAGTATCTCTTCACACTCATTTTCTAACGACAGTTCTATCACAACATTCACAAAACATCATCGGTGGGTCGCCGAACGATGACACTTTGCTCCGCGTCTGCACAAGGTTTCTCTCTTTTTTTTCGTTCACCTTCTCACACACCGAGAGCTGCAGGTGATGCATTCAGGTAAGCTCAGAAGTTCCACTACCTACGGTGGCCGACAGGGGCAAACGCCCTGCAACTTAAGAAAACACACGCAAATAAACAAAACACAAGCAAATTAAGAAAACAACTTAATTAATTTGACAACCTATGCCCAGCATTCAGCAAACGCGCCGCAAATACCACAACACAAACAAATACATAAACGCACTGCAAATAAAAAACTATGCAAAAAGAAAAGCATGCAAACCCTGAAAAAAGAAGCGATGCAAAAAGAAAAACAACTTCATTAATTTGACAACACATGCGCAGCATTCAGCAAACGCGCTGCAAATACACACAACACAACCAAATAGATGAATGCGCTGCAAATATGAAACGATGCAAAAAGAAAAGCACACAAACCCAGAAAACTAATGCAACAAAAAAACGCAGCATCCAGATTCCACAACGGAAGTTCTACAGGCCTCTAGAGGGAGCAGGAATGTGGAACAGCTTGATTTTCGACCCCACAGGGAGAGAGTGTTCTGCCTTTTTATTAGACTTGGATATGGCTGCAGCCTGGAGAACTCCATAGACTGTATATTAAATTCATATTATTATTAATAATAATAATAATAATAATAATAATATACAGTCTATGTTCCCGTCTCATGCCCTCCCGGATGGTGCCGTCCCCGAACTTCAGCTTTTCAAAATAAAAGCTTGCATCTGGTCCGTTATGGCTTCGTACTTTGGTGTTTTGGATGTTTTTGAACTAAACAGTACAGCAATCATGCTAATGAATACAATAACTTTTTCAGCAGATGTCTTACTTACAACACGATGGAGTTAGCAAAGCAGTTTTGTGTTTATATGTGCGAGCGGGATTTATTCAGTTTGATAAATCCCACGGTAAATTGGCTGGCTAAACAAACTAAACAGGGAGGGACTATAAATCCTGTCCGTTTTTTGTATTTCAAGAGCGAATTGCTCCACAATATGAATACAGATTGATCACTTATTTTGTTGGTAACCGTTGTTGTATAATCACAATATTACACTTCAGGAGGCCTAAACACTTCAGTGATGCGCCTTTCGGACCTTGAAATTAAACCCTCTCATGTAACATGGCTTAAACAAACGTCAACGTTAAACACTGATGCAGTTTTAAATGTTTTATTACCACGAGTTTACAGACGTCTCTGCTGAATAAGTATCACATGTCACCTGAGCCGAGACACACCCACCAAACGAGAGAAAACATATCTCAAACATAGACTTAACCCTTGTGTTGACTTCGGGTCACATTGGCCCGTTTTAAATTTTTGTTTTATATCAGAAAATATTGGACGTAGAAATAAGTGCTGAAAATGTGTAGAAGAAAAATTAAAACATTTTAAAATGTTGGAAAAAGCAAAAACAAATTGTGAAAAAAGGCGTCACAAATGTCAGAAAAAAATGTGTTTTTTTCAAGGTTGAAACAAAGACAACACAAGGGTTAATATTTACAGTATATGCAGTTGCGCTCTCTCTCTCTCTCTCTCTCTCTCTCTCTCTCTCTCTCTCTCTCTCTCTCTCTCTCTCCCTCCTTCCCTGTGGGGTCGAAAATCAAGCTGTTCCACTTAGCTGCTCCCTCTAGAGGCCTGGAGAACTTCCGTTGTGTAATCTGGATGCTGCGTTTTTTTTGTTGCATTTGTTTTCTGGGTTTGTGTGCTTTTCTTTTTGCATCGTTTGATATTTGCAGCGCGTTCATCTATTTGGTTGTGTTGTGTGTATTTGCAGCGCGTTTATGTATTTGGTTGTGTTGTGGTATTTGCAGTGCGTTTGCTGAATGCTGCGCATGTGTTGTCAAATTAATGAAGTTGTTTTCTTAATTTGCTTGTGTTTTGTTTATTTGTGTGTGTTTTCTTAAGTTGCAGGGCGTTTGCCCCTGTCGGCCACCGTATCTACCAGATGAGAAACAACTAAGATACATTCAAAGGGTTCTGTAAATAACAGTACTATAAAACTAACCAGGGTTACATAGACGTCACCTGAGACAGGTGAGGGTGTGTGTTTGGCTAGAGAGCTTAAGGGCAAACTAATTTTCTACCGCATTTTGTGAGACAAGCGGTAGCGGAAACATGGCAGAAGGAACTGAATGTGGAGTCACTGAAGCCGGGATTACTGAAATGGATGCCGCGCAACAGAGGAAAGCGTTAAAATCACTCAGCGCAACACGTAGAGGGAAACTTTCACACTGTTCACGGAAAATGAATGAAATAAAAACACTGATGAAAGAGGGTGCTGATGTTGCCAGTATTAATGAAGGTGCAAATTAATTTGTAAGACTGCTGGAGGAATTTAAAGGCTGTCATTAATCTGTTCAGGAACTGCTGCCTGAGGATGTGAGAATGAATGAGACTGTGGACTGGTATGCAAAAATGGCTGACTATGATGTTTTTCTAACTGAGGTGGATCAATGGATAAAAACTCAGTCCGATCCACAAGCTCTTGTGGATGTAGGAGACAGTGTCTAACAGGGGTTCTAAATGTTCTAAAAGTTCTAAAGGTTCCAAGGGTTCCAAACCTTGATCCATTGTTTCAGCGCGAATGAAGCCTGCTGCAGACAAAGCTGCTCTGGAGATCAGAGCTGAAGCTCTCAAAAGGAAACATGAATTGGAAATGGAGAAGCATCAGCTGGGTTTAAAAATTGAATCATTGGACCTGGAAGCAAATATTGCTGCAGCTGATGCGAGGTTAAAGGCTCTGGAGGAATTTGAAAGTGATGAAGCCTCAGAATCTGGAAAAGAAATGGAAGACCTAATGAATGCATCTGGTAAAATAGAAGGAAGCCTAGCACAACTGGAGTTTGCACGGATAGAAGCCAAAGCTAAAACACCCTTACAAAAATTGATACACACTCAGTACCCACCACTAACTGGAATCACAAAAGGGACTACAACAAACCTTCCCCCATTTAAAGTTGTTGTATCTGATGGAACACATAGACGAGGTGAATCCACTCCTAGAAGTGAAACTGCTCAGGGCATCGACCTCACAAAAATTATACAAAGACAAACAGACTTGGCAGATCTGCTGGTGATACAGCAGAAATAATCTAAACTCCCAAGAAGGGAGGTGCTGGTGTTCGACGGTGAGCCTCTCACTTTAAGGCCATTTATGAGGGCTTTTAAGCACAACATTGAGGACAAAACCAACAGTAACGAGGATTGACTGTACTTCCTGGGACAGTACACTGTAGGTCAGCCAAAATAACTAGTTCAAAGCTGTTTTCACATGAACGCAACAACTGGTTACGAGGAAGAGAACCGCCTACTTAAATATCATTTTGGTGACGATTTCAAAGTCACATCTGCATCTGTTGAAAAGGCCTTAAACTGGAACCAAATACGTACAGATGATGGAAAGGCACTTCACAGCTACGTCCTCTATCTAAGAGGCTGAGGTAACGCAGTTCAGGAGCTTCCATACATGTCAGAGCTGGACTCACCATCTAACATGAAAAGACTTGTTTCCAAACTCCCATTTAAACTTCGAGAAAAATGGCGGTCTGCTGTATGTGACATCACTGAAAGAACACAGCAGAGACCTAAATTCCATGACCTTGTTCTGTTTATGGAAAAACAAGCCAGAATCATTCAAGATCCTGTCTTTGGGGATATCCAAGACTCTGCTGGAAGCATAAATGGGAGGAAGTCCAAAAGATACTTACTGTATATGGGATCTAGCAGTAAGAAAAGCTTTGTTACGACTATCGTTTCCAAGAAAGAAACCGACATGAACACCAATGCACAGAAAAGGGAATACAAGCCAGAGGGCATCCATACAGCCGATGACGCCTTTGTCAAGCCTTGCGCTTTCTGTAAAGGAGAGCATGGGATGGAAAAATGCGAGATAATAACAAAGTTTCCCCATAAGGAGAAAGTTGAGCTGCTAAGGAAAAATGGACTCTGCTTTGCCTGCTTGGTCAAAGGTCATATGAGTAAAGAAAGCAAGCAACATCTCACATGTCGGTCCTGTGAGAAGAAACACCCCACTGTCTTGCATATAGAGAACTTTACTCCAGGAAATCCCAAGCCAGCAGCTAAGCAGGATTCAGACACCAGGAACAACTCCATCGCTAATGTTTCAGCGGCAGAAAACAAATTGTTATAGTGTCATTAGCAGCACAGACAGGAAACAGAACCACAGACTACAAGTTAGCAGTGGTAGTAGTAAAGATGAAGGTACATAAAGGCAGCTGTTGCGTAAATTACGTTGCACCTATGCGTTTCTAGACCCTGGAAGCAATGCTACTTTTGGCACGGAGAAACTGATGGAACAGTTGTATGTCAGAGGAGAGAAAACAGAGATCCTACTCCGAACGATGTGTCATGAAAAGCCTGTGAAAACCCATGTTATGAGAGGACTGGAAGTATGCAGCCTGGATGGCAAGAGTTAGTCATAGAGCTTCCGGAGGTCTTCACACAAAACTCCATTCCTGTCAGTGAAGGGAACATTCCTACAGAGAAGGACATAAAAGGATGGCCTTACCTAAAGGATGTCCACTTAAGACCCATCAAGGCAGAAGTAAGCCTATTGATCGGTGCAAATGTCCCAAAGGCTATGGAGCCACTGAGAGTGATCAATAGCTAAGGTGAGGGACCCTATGCAGTCCTAACACGCCTAGGTGGGACTATAAATGGACCTCTCGACAGCACTGCATCTCTGGATTAGCATGGTCGACCTTGGATAATGTCCAATACTTTATCAGTGGTCAAGCTGGAAGAGCTCCTTGTACACCAATACAACCAGGACTTCCCAGAGTTGGCATACAATGAAAAACAAGAAAACTAATTTGAAGACAAGAAATTCTTGCATGTAATGAACAGCTCAATCAAAAGAAGGCAACTATGAAATATGACTTCCGTTCCGTCAGGATAACATCAGCCTGCCAAACAACAGGAAGGTGGCGGAACAAAGAGCACTAAGTCTTGCACGCAGATTCCAGAGAGATGAAGCCTTTCAGAACGACTATAATGGTTTCATGAGTGATGTCTTGAGAAAAGGGCATGCAAAAAGAGTGCCAGAGGAACAACTCCCCCGCACAGATGGTAGACTATGGTACATTCCTCACCATAGTTTCTACCACAAAAGAAAAAAAACAATACGAGTGGTGTTTGATGGTACCTCTTCGTTCCAAGGAATTTCCCTGAATTCTGAGCTGCTACAGGGCCCTGACCTTATGAACACCTTGTTGGGTGTACTCCTCGGATGCCGACAGGAACCAGTAGCAGCGTTGGGGGACACTGAAGGAATGTTCCATCAAGTAAGAATTCCTAAAGATGATGTGGACTCCCTCAGGTTCCTGTGGTCGCCAGACGGCGACACCAAGCAACCGCCAGCAGAGTACCGGATGACAGTGCATCTCTTTGGAGCAGTCTCATCCCGAGCTGTGCCAATTTTGCACTGAACCGGACGGCTGATGATAATGAAGCGTGGCGCTGACGTTCTCAGCACCATTCGTCACAACTTTTATGTAGACGACTGTCTCAAATGAGAATCAAGCAATCTGTCTGGTAAAGGAGCTCAGATCAGTATGCGCCACAGGTGGATTTAATCTCACCAAATGGACCAATAACAGTCGTGCAGTCCTAGCCTCTGTTGCAGTGGATGAGAGAGCCAAAGAGGTCAAAGATCTAGACCTCAATAAAGACAAACTGCCCCTAGAAAGAGCTCTTGTTACCCGCAGAAGCATTCTGTCTGTGTTGAATTCAGTATACCATCCTCTAGAGTTCCTAGCACCAGTCCTGCTGACTGGGAAAGGAATACTGCAGGACCTGTACAAGCTAAATTGTGGATGGGATGAGTCAATACCGACTGCTTACACAGATAAATGCAAGGAGTGGCTGAAATATCTTAACTTGATTTCCAAAATAAGAATCAGGAGATGCCTTAGGCCACCAGATTTTGAAGTTACTGGAGCACAGATGCACCACTTTTGCGATGCAAGTGAGCGAGGTTATGGGGCAGTCAGCCATCTGAAACTGACTCGTAACGGTGGACTACCTCACATTGCGTTTGTGATTAGGAAAGCAAGAGTTGCACCTTTTAAAGGTGGTGACTATCCCGAGGCTGGAGCTTGCCAGCGCAGTCCTTGCGGCTAGGATAGACAGGATGCTGAGGAGAGAGCTTGAGTTAACCCTCAGAGAAAATGACACCAGAAGGTGTCAAACCTACGTGGCTAACAGAGTGTTGAGTTAAATAAAGTTTAAATAATGCTGATTTTTAATAACCATGTATTTCTATGTTTTTATTTTATTAAATTGTATACTGCAGCCTGGTTAGGTAAATATGATTGAATCCAATGACTATTAAGGTTTAAACTCCATCATGCTGTTGTAATTCTCACTCTTTGTCTCTGTGAAGAATAGGTCAAGACAGCCTTCTGTCTCACACTCACTCACACACACTCCCTCTCTTCACCTGTCTTTTCAAGAGAGATAGGATTAAAACCCAACAATTAACATATAAAAAGAAACCGCCTTCTATACAGCAGGAAATAACCTTCTGTCTCCAACCCCCTGGTGGCCTAGACTAGGTTAGGACAATAGAATAGTAATTCCTGTAAACTTGTAAAGATTCCACTCTGTCTTCTGTATGCAAGAATCTGTTGATCTGTGGCCGAAAATGACCCCAAGGGGGCAGAGTTTAGAGCATGTCCTTCCTCATTGGACAGCAAAGAAGCCAACCAGATTCGTCCAACATTTCACCATGCCAACAGAGAGCCAATAAGGATGGCTTTTACTCACAAGAGTGAAAAGTAACTGCCCCTGGGGATAGAGGAATAAAGCCGGTAGAGAGACAGGGATCGGGGCGAATAGATGTGGAAACTTAAGGGTTAAACAACTATTTACTGGCCCGCTGCAGCGTAATTCATGTATTTTGACTTCATCAAGAGGCATAAAAGCCGAGACCTTCCTTCAAGAAGGACGCTGGCTGGGAGGACCATATTTCCTGATGCAACCTGAGACAGACTGGCCAGTGATCCAAGTACCACCCACACTGTCCCATGGTGACTCGGAGGTCAAGAAGGTAGCTGTGGCTTTCAGTACAGGTGTGCTGCAGAATCAAAGTCCCTGACTCGTTTTATCGAGCACTTCTCATCATGGGAAAAATTGATTCAATCGACAGCCTGGCTCTTAAAGATCAAAGAAACTCTGAGACAATTGAGTTTAAAGAAGACAATTAGTGACTCGGACCCAACTGGGTCACAGCTGTCTGTGGAGGATCTAGCCAAGACTGAGCAATCACTCGTATCCTATGTCCAACAACAATCCTTCCAAGATGAGGTGACCTCTCTACAAAAGGGCCTACCCATAAAGCGAAATAGTTAGCGCTATAAATTAGATCCCATCCTCCAACATGGAATCCTGAGAGTTGGAGGCAGACTAAGTAAGCTGGCAATGCCATACCTTGGATGACGAGAGTCTCCAAACAGCTCTATGCAAAGTAGAAGCAATCATGAATGACCGGCCCATCTCAGGATGCAAAAAGATCCAGAACCTCTGACATCCAACCACCTGCTTCAAATGAAAATAATACCACCTGGACTAGGGCTGCACGATATTTGGTTTCATCGTCTACATCACGATGTGCGCATGCGTGATAGTCACATCACAGTACGTTGCGATGTTGACGCTACAACTTCTTTGCTGCTTGATAAAAAAGTAAACTTTCACCGTTCTCCTTTTCCATGATTGTTACCGGCCGACCCTTCCCCTTTTAAGACAGGTGGTCATTTGATGTAACGTTAGTCTGACGGGGGGGTGTTATGGAAAGTGAGGCTCTCCCGTGTGTAGAAAAGTACCGTAAGCGGAAGCCGCCGCTGACACAGTGATGCACATACTTTTCCATGGATAGTGAAGCTACAGTAGTCAGTGTTTTATGTTCGCTGCAAAGACAAACTAAATCACCTGATTAATGCAATGTAATCACGACATATCCCGGCCATTTTTCGCCGCAGAAAGCTGAAATGTAACACTAATCTACAACAGCAGTCGGTTTCTGATATAATGTAATTGACACTGATTTAAGTGCTCTTGGATACACAGTTTGTTCCAAGAGTGTGACATGCAGGCTCTGCATGCACAGCAAACCAACAATCATGATCAATTGTAATCAATTTATCAAACAACCAAAGCAGGCCACGCTAGTTGACCACAACCTGAAATTTAGAGGAAGCAACATGCATGCATTATTAATATCATTCACTTTAGCCTGGATTGATATTATATGAATACAATGGTGTTATGTCAGTCAACCAGTGTATTTCTTCCTAATTTCCCTCTCCAAAATCACTTCAGAAGAGTAATCATAGCGCTTACTTGCTTTGGTTTTTGTAAAGCATTAAAGTTCAACAAAGACTGGTTCACATAAGAAAATTTCCTTTTTTATTTTCTTTGTAGATGCACTCCCCTACAAAATCACCCCAGTAGTTGAGAATGATTTAGTATTTCTAAATAGGGCTATTTATGTCCTCTTGTAAAAATTAGTCTTTTTTTCATATCGCAATATATATCGCAGGGAAAACAAATATCGCAATGTAAGTTTTTTTCCAATATCGTGCAGGCCTAACCTGGACTGTTTGACAAAAGTGATACCTATTCCAGAAGAAGATGGAAACAGACCCAATACATAGCTGATCTCTTCTGGAAACACTGTACATGAGAGTACCTCCCATTGCTACAAGAAAGACAGATATGGAACATGGTTAAAAATAATCTAAAGCACGGAGACATAGTGCTGATCATTGATGAAAGCTCACCACGCAACTCCTGGCCCATGGGCAGAATCACGGAAATCTTCCCCGACAAAAAGGGACATTTACGTCGGGTCAAGATCAGGACACAAAATGGCTTCTTGGAAAGGCCCATCACAAAGCTCTGCCTTCTACAAGACATGACCTGATGAAACAGGTCTGACCTATGCCCTTTTTTCTTACTAAACTCCTGAAAGGACTTTGGTTGAACTTATCTTTTTTCTTTTCTTTGTCTCTTCTCCTTTTTGTTTTTTCCTCTCAAACAAGGATCTGCGTTGAACCCTTCTTTTTTGAATTTTTATCAACTTATTTTGCAAAATGGACGATCAAACTAAATGGAATATTTATTTTGGCTTATTCTTGAAATTCTATAGAGAATCTTGAATATTGTCACAAAGGACTCTTGAGTGTATGCTTCCCATGCAGAAATGTATGAATTGCCCTGTACCGGTCAATTAGGGGCCGGAGTGTTGAAGTATACTTTATCACATTCATGTAATTTACAATCATACCGACACCTATATATCAATTGATGCTGAACATAATTACTGTTGATCATGTTGACGTGATCTTGATGATGATGATGATACAATGATGACGTCAGGGGGTGTTAACTCTATATGTAGACGTCACCTGAGACAGGTGAGGGTGTGTGTTTGGCTAGAGAGCGGAAGGGCAAACAAATTTTCAACCGCATTTTGTGAGACAAGCGGTCTATATTGTGACACTACGAAAGAATGCGCGTTGATTTACTGACCGCTCCAACATTGCATGTTGTGGTTTATTTGCATGTGTTGTCTTTATCAGTGGCAGTTTTTGGCACGGGTGAAGCGGTCAGCGGCCCGGGGCGTCATTTTTTCGTGACTCATGGGGGGTGGCACGAAAACTTAAAAAAAATAAATAAATCCTCCGTGCCGCGAAGCGGTTTTCTGTTATCTATCATTTCACTGTGTGGGGATATGGCAAATCGGTGCCCCCTGCAGCTGCAGGCGCCCTGCTTGTTGAGAGAGGAGCATCTCGCTGCAGCCCGTGGGAAAGCCCCGCCTTCCCGCAGGCTGCAGTGAGACGTACTTGTGCACAGAAGCCGTGTGAGAAAGGAAAAGGGGAGGTGGGCGCGGGGAACAGTTCACCTCTGGGTCTCGCAAATGGAACGGTCCAGACAAGGGGGGGAACGGGGGACCACAAGCCTCCTTGAGCTCATCACTTTTATGCATGATAAGGATCTATCGGAGATGTACCCCAACTTTTGGACTGCTCTGAGGATTGCACTTCCTCTGCCAGTCACTGTGGCTCCAGCAGAGAGGAGCTTTTCCAAACTAAAGTTGATCAAGTCATACCTGAGGTCAACCATGTCCCAGGAACGTCTCAATGGCCTTGCCGTCATCAATATCAATCACTCAATAGGGGGGCAGATTTCATACGATGACATCATTGATGATTTTGCATCAAGGAAAGCTTGAGTTTTATTTTTTTTTATTTTTAGTTTGTGTTTTCTGTTCTTAGTGCTATAGTGTAATAATTAAATTATCTTTAGTGTGTTTTCACATTTGTGGAATGAAGGATTTGTACTATTTAGAATAGGCCTATTTATTCTATATTTTATTTGTATATTCTTAATATTTTATATTGTTGTTCTCTGCTCTTGTTAGATTTTTTATATATCTGATTTATATATATATATATATTTTTTTTTTTCCTTGGCACATTTATTTATATATATATATATATATATATATATATATATATATATATATATATATATATATATATATATATATATATACTGTATATATTATTATAACGTAAGTGAAAGAGTGAAAGAATTTCTCAGTTGCACAAATCCTTCATTAGAACATTTGAAAAACACACTTAAGAGAATCCAGTTATTTAACTATTGCAATTACAACAGGAAACACTTTTTAAGGTTAACAATCTCCACCTCTAACATTTTCAAAAGACAATGACCACAATTCTGCACAAAATATGACAGTATAAGTTATCTGAACTTATATAACTATACACTATAGTGTATATACAGTGAGGAAAATAAGTATTTGAACACCCTGCTATTTTGCACGTTCTCCCACTTGGAAATCATGGAGGGGTCTGAAATTGTCATTGTAGGTGCATGTCCACTGTGAGAGACATAATCTATAACAAAAATCCAGAAATCACAATGTATGATTTTTTAACTATTTATTTGTATGATACAGCTGCAAATAAGTATTTGAACACCTGTCTATCAGCTAGAATTCTGACCCTCAAAGACCTGTTAGTCTGCCTTTAAAATGTCCACCTCCACTCCATTTATTATCCTAAATTAAATGCACTTGTTTGAGGTCGTTAGCTGCATAAAGACACCTGTCCACCCCATACAATCAGTAAGAATCCAACTACTAACATGGCCAAGACCAAAGAGCTGTCCAAAGACACTAGAGTCAAAATTGTACACCTCCACAAGGCTGGAAAGGGCTACGGGGAAATTGCCAAGCAGCTTGGTGAAAAAAGGTCCACTGTTGGAGCAATCATTAGAAAATGGAAGAAGCTAAACATGACTGTCAATCTCCCTCGGACTGGGGCTCCATGCAAGATCTCACCTCGTGGGGTCTCAATGATCCTAAGAAAGGTGAGAAATCAGCCCAGGACTACACGGGAGGAGCTGGTCAATGACCTGAAAAGAGCTGGGACCACCGTTTCCAAGGTTACTGTTGGTAATACACTAAGACGTCATGGTTTGAAATCATGCATGGCACGGAAGGTTCCCCTGCTTAAACCAGCACATGTCAAGGCCCATCTTAAGTTTGCCAATGACCATTTGGATGATCCAGAGGAGTTATGGGAGAAAGTCATGTGGTCAGATGAGACCAAAATAGAACTTTTTGGTCATAATTCCACTAACCGTGTTTGGAGGAAGAAGAATTATGAGTACCATCCCAAGAACACCATCCCTACTGTGAAGCATGGGGGTGGTAGCATCATGCTTTGGGGGTGTTTTTCTGCACATGGGACAGGGCGACTGCACTGTATTAAGGAGAGGATGACCGGGGCCATGTATTGCAAGATTTTGGGGAACAACCTCCTTCCCTCAGTTAGAGCATTGAAGATGGGTCAAGGCTGGGTCTTCCAACATGACAATGACCCGAAGCACACAGCCAGGATAACCAAGGAGTGGCTCTGTAAGAAGCATATCAAGCTTCTGGCGTGGCCTAGCCAGTCTCCAGACCTAAACCAAATAGAGAATCTTTGGAGGGAGCTCAAACTCCGTGTTTCTCAGCGACAGCCCAGAAACCTGACTGATCTAGAGAAGATCTGTGTGGAGGAGTGGGCCAAACTCCCTCCTGCAGTGTGTGCAAACCTGGTGAAAAACTACAGGAAACGTTTGACCTCTGTAATTGCAAACAAAGGCTACTGTACCAAATATTAACATTGATTTTCTCAGGTGTTGAAATACTTATTTGCAGCTGTATCATACAAATAAATAGTTAAAAAATCATACATTGTGATTTCTGGATTTTTGTTTTTAGATTATGTCTCTCACAGTGGACATGCACCTACGATGACAATTTCAGAGCCCTCCATGATTTCCAAGTGGGAGAACCTGCAAAATAGCAAGGTGTTAAAATACTTATTTTCCTCACTGTATATATATATAATATTATTTTTGGCTTAGGGTCTCCCAAGGCAAAGTGGTCTCAGGTGAGGGGTCAGACAAAGAATGGTTCAAAAACCCTATGTCGTTATTTTCGTGAGGTGAGCACGACTTTTAAAGTAATGTATTTCAATGGGAAGCATATTTTGTGATTACGGGAGCAAGTAGTATTGATAAGGCTAAACAACACAGGACTTTCACCCTGGCGACCGGGTATCGCGTCCCGCGTGTGGCGGTCTGTCCCATTGTTGTCGCCGGCGTGTGGCGTTTAATTTCCCCGTTGTTGCGTCCCCCAGAGTAGCCCAGTGTCATGGCAGTTCATGAAATGGTCATGTTCGAAAATCGTGACCTGTACACGAAATAAACGAGACAATCGTGTCCTGTACACGAATCAATAAATCAAAATAACGTGACCATTTCACGAACTGGCGTGAGACCGGGTTGGAATGAGGCAAAGCAGCAGGTGTGGGAGATGTTCAGAGAAGACATGGAGAAGGACTTTCGGTCGGCACCAAGGTGCTTCAGGAAAACCGTCCGCCACCTCAGGAGGGGGAAGCGGGGAACCATCCAAGCTGTGTACAGTAAGGATGGGATGCTGCTGACCTCAACTGAGGAGGTAATAGGGCGGTGGAAGGAGCACTTTGAGGAACTCCTAAATCAGACTAATGATGGGGGATTGTTCCCTGGTGGAAGTCACTGAGGTAGTCAAACAACTCCACAGTGGCAAAGCGCCAGGGATTGATGAGATCCGTCCAGAAATGCTGAAAGCTCCGGGCCTGGAGGGGCTGTCTTGGATTGCGTGGAAGTCTGGGACAGTGCCAAAGGAGTGGCAGATCGGGGTGGTGGTTCCCCTGTTCAAAAAGGGGGACCGGAGGGTGTGTGCCAATTACAGGGGTATCACACTTCTCAGCCTCCCTGGCAAAGTCTACTCCAAGGTGCTGGAAAGGAGGGTTCGGTCTATAGTCAAACCCTCAGGTTGAAAAGGAACAATGCGGATTCCGTCTTGGTCGTGGAACAACGGACCAGATCTTCACTCTTACAAGGATCCTGGAGGGAGCCTAGGAGTATGGTTCTCAGCAGGAAACCGATGAAGATTGGTCAGAGAATCGGCGCAGTGGGGGCGGTATTACATTAAATTTATCGCACCGTTGTGATGAAAAGAAACCTCAGCCAGAAGGCAAAGGTCTCTATCTACCAGTCAGTATTCGTTCCTACCCTCACCTATGGTCATGAAGGCTGGGTCATGACCAAAAAAACGAGATCCAGGGTACAAGCAACTGAAATCTCGTCTCCCTTAGAGATAGGGTGAGAAGCTCAGACATCCGTGAGGAGCTCGGAGTAGAGCCGCTGCTCCTTTGCGTCAAAAGGAGCCAGTAGAGGTGGTTCAGGCATCTGGTAAAGATGCCCCCTGGGTGCCTCCCTAGGGAGGTGTTCCAGGAACGTCCAGCTGGGAGGAGGCCTCGGGGAAGACCCAGGACTAGGTGGAGGGATTATATCTCCAACCTAGCCTGGGAACGCCTTGGGATCCCCCAGTCAGAGTTGGCTAATGTGGCTCAGGAAAGGGAAGTTTGGGGTCCCCTGCTGGAGCTGCTGCCCCCGCGACCGGACCCTCGATAAGCAGACGAAGATGGATGGAGGGATGGATGGACCACCAAATTTTCGGATTATATTTTTTAGTTGAATAAACCCAGGCATAAGGGTATGTAAATGACTTAAGAACACACTCCCCCCTCCCTTACCTGCTATATATATTTTTCTCATTGTTTTGCTGTACCAATAAATGATCCACTGATTGTTGAATAAAAAATTACGTAAGAAACCATGAAAAGGCTCTAGTGTGCACCTCATTTCTCGGGACCAGCGGACCAAGGACCAAAGGACCAGGAGTTTTGACCGGACCTCGCTAAGCCCCAGAGGTGAGTATCACCCAAACCCACACTACGGCTTTACACCACTGACTATAGAAACACACGCCATTTTATTAGATACCCTGTGTACATTGATAGATCTGTGTGTGTAGATGTAGAGATGTGCATAGGGTAGGATTTCTTGAGGCGGAGTGAGGCAGGTGACGTTGGAGGCTCAAAACCTCAGCGTCAAACAGGTTAGTAGATGTCAAATTAGGAGCAGGCTTGACTCACCTCCGCCCCCTCCTCCCTTTCTCGCTTACTTCTTAGGATAGGAAGCCAGGGGTCTACGGGCAGATGACCGGACGAGTTTCAGTCAGAACTGGCCGCTCCCTAGCCCCTTACTCTAACCTTAACCATCACAACTAAATGCCTAACCTTAACCCTTACCCTCACCCTAACCATAACCTAATTCTAACCCTAATCCTAAAACCAAGTCTTAACCCTCAAACAGCCCTTTAACCTTGTGGGGTCCAGCATTTTGGCCCCATAAAGCTGTCCAGACCCCACAAGTATACTGGACTCCCGGTTTTTGGACCTCACGAATGAAGTTAAACAAGAACACACACACACACACACACACACACACACACACACACACACACACACACACACACACACACACACACACACACACACACACACACTTCGACCACTTCCTTGTGTGGCCATGAGCGTGACTTCACAAACATTTGCTCTTCTGTTGATTTGGATTCTGGATGCATCATTGCTTACCCTCTTCCTAACCAGCATTTTAAAACACACACACACATGCACACACACACACGCACACCACACACACACACACACACACACACACACACACACACACACACACACACACACACACACACACACACACACACACACACACACACTTGCACTCCTCTTTCTCTCTGTGCTGTTCACAGTGAGCTGAATGTAACACCTCATGGTTGAGCAGGTAGGAATAAAATTTGCTTTTTAGAGTAAGCCCAATATACCGCCGGCTATGACAACTGAATCAAGTCAAAAGTTGCCAGATCCAGCAATGTATTCTGACAATGAATGTGTGTTTGTGCTCACAGTGTGTGTGTGTGTGTGTGTGTGTGTGTGTAGGGCGCCAAACATTTTGGCCAACAGGGTCAAATCCTCACAGTGTGGTCAAATTGAGTTCAATAAAAACAAGTAAATGGTGCATGTGTTTGTGTCTGTGCGAGTGTTACCCCCCTAAAGACAATATTTTTCCAAGTGGAATAAAATGTCATAAAAGTACAAGGCCAGATTTGGTTCAGTAAAACACCAAAAAAAGAGCTTCTGTGCTTTGCTTGAAGGAGTTTGAGCAAAATGTTCTGTTTGTCAAGAACCATCTTCAGCGTACACAAACATGTTTAACGGTTCAAAAAAATATTAAAACTGCTGGATCAACACTGACATTATTTTCTGTTATTTTACAATAAACAAAAAAACATTACAGTAGCTTGCCATGACAACTTCACCCCCACACTATCTGTATGTACACACCGCCGCCGACTTGAGCTGCAAAGAAGCTCTGGCCGCCCTGTCAAGGACACTTGTCAGAAAGTACGGGGAAGTTTTTTGACGCTTTGGCCGCTCTGACGTGGCAGCATTCAATGTTCAATCATGTTCAACACACGATTGAAGAAAAAGCACAAGCAGCCACTGCACAGCCAATACACTGTTACCGGCAGGTAACATTAACTGGTCCCTCTACACAAACAACGTCATATCATAAATGATAGGGAACCCAGCAACGGCGATTATGAGCTTTTCCTCCATTTTCTCGGAACAAATGTTTTGGAACGAAAGTTTACATCGTATGTTTCCCCAGAATCAGCCAGCGCGAATGACGTCTATATTCCGATTGGTTGCTGGCGTTTACCGCTGCTTGTTGCTGAACCGCGTCATAGCTCATTACCATAAAGTTGACCTATTTTCAACTTTCTGATTGACACTGGTCGCTCAAAACGCCCAAAACGCCCAAAACATGACGCCAACAGGTTTGCTGCTTCTTGCAGCTGAGAGAAGCCAGCTTCCATTGAAAATGAATGACTTCCGGTAACTTTAGAAGCTCAAGTTGGTGGCGGTCCGTACATAAAGTAAGCGTTCTTGTCTGTCAGAGTCTGTGACTACGTGCAGAAATAAATCTTCAAGTCCATGTTCAGGCAACTGTTTAAATAAGAGAAACACAAGTATTTAAAGGTCTGCCGATATCCACAGAGTTGTTCGCTAAATGTTTCCTGGCAGCTCTGTTAAGGATGGATGATGTGTTTTCCTGGCGTGATTTAGATGCTCTGAACCCTGGAAGGGAAAAAAAAAACACAAAGCCAAAGGGAATGATCGTGTTCTTCCCTATGGTAAAGCATTTCTTTACTAAAGGGAGTGGAATCTTAGAAGATGAGAATGCCTCTATCCACTTGGCACGAATGCTCAATGAATAATTGGATGGGTATGAAAATGATCTAGACCGTCTACAGATCTCAGTGCTGTGGAAGATTTACGTAAACGAAAGCGCATTTAAGTTGTACTGCTGTGGCCCAGTGTCTACATTTATTTATAGGTATTTGTGTGTTTGGCTGTGGATATGTATTCCAAACTGGTCTTGAGCAAAAACAAATATGTCCCTGTATCTAAATATTAATTGTACACTCAGCATTTGGAGGGTTGTGTTAACTTATTCATATACTGTGTGCTCTGCAGTTTAAATGTGACTTTACTGGAATGGACTACAGTAGTAATAAAAAGCAGTGGAGCTTTGAAAGGTGACACTTGATGCTCAAGCAGCAACAGGTGTCAGTATGGAGATAATAAGGCAAAGAGGGAACTATATTCTCAGAAAGGCTTGCTGCAAAGCAAATCACTCCGCCCAAGTAGCAGAAGTAGCAGAGCTTCGCCTTCTGAGAATATAGTTCCCGGTTTGTTTACGGTTAGAAGATGGCTGCATCTCATGTTACGTTGTTTTTTGTACATGCTGTGACTCTACAAATCACAACATGTAAATAGGAACATGTTGGCGTTATTTTGTCACTTATTCGGAGCAGTAGGCTAGTTGGAACCAGTTACCTGCAGGTTCTGTGCTAGGCTGAGCTACCGGTGGAACCATCAGACAGCGTTACAACACGCACGGACACAAGAAGGGTATGTATCGACTTGTCTTACTATGGGGGTTATGGTGAATAAGCTAAAGTCCCAATAAGTCGCGTTCCTTTAACATTGGGCTGGAAGCACAGAACATGTTTGAGTGAGAAGCAGTACCGTCTCTAGTCCTGTGTAGACACTGAAGGAGGACTAAAGCCTTTGTTGTTTACGTAATATAAAGGACAAACTACTTGCTATACCAAGTTTTGCACTGCTGTACTGTCAAGTAAGAATATTACACGTGAGGCGACTGGGTAGCTCACCTGGTTGAGCGTGCAACCTATGTACAGAGGCTAAGTCCTTGCTGCAGCTGCCTCGGGTTTGATTCCAACCTGCTGCCCTTTGCTGCATGTCATTCCCCGTCTTTCTCAGCTGTCCTATGTAATAAAGGCCTAAAATGTCAACAACAAAAAAAAAAAGATTACGTGTGTGTGTTTATAAAGTTAGCACAAAAAGTAAGGAAATTTGTGTTTGGTAGAGTATTTCTCTGTGGTAACAATGCGTTTTGGCAATAAATCATATACCGTTGGAAAGCCTGTTTAGTCCCCTTTCAAATGGTGCCCCATTTGTAAGGAACATGCATTTGTGGGATGAGCAGCAGCGCTGAGTATGTGGGTTGTGCCCACAAATCTTTTCCAAATCTTCTCTGCCAATGCCAAACAGCTTATTCTGCCATTGATTCGTTTGGTGTTTGGTGGATTGGATGATTGAAGTTTGAAGAAACAAGACATATTGGCAATTTAACAATTTATTCATTTCACAAACAGGAGCCTCAGTAGCGTGTGGAAGAACCATACACAGTCACAACAGTCTGGCACCTCCTCCTCATGCTGGTCACCAGCCTGGTCACACACTGCCGTGGGATGGCATCCCATTCTTCAACCAGCATTTGTCGCAAGTCAGCCAACGTGGTTGTGTTGGTCACTCTCGCACGGACAGCACGCCCAAGCTGATCCCACAAGTGTTCAATGGGGTTGAGGTCAGAACTCCTGGCAGGCCATTCCATCCTCTCCACTCCCACATTCTAGAGGTAGTCTCTGATAAACCCTTCCCTGTGGGAGTGAGCGTTGTCATCTTGGAGGATAGAGTCTGGTCCCAGACTGTGGAGATATGGGATTGCCACTGGTTGCAGAATCTCATCTCTATATCTCTCTGCATTGAGATTGCCTCCAATGACGACAAGCCTCGTTTTTCTAGTGAGGGAGCTGCCGCCCCACACCATCACACTGCCTCCACCAAAAGGTGTTACTCTATCGGTGCAACAAATCAGCATAGCGTTCTCCGCTTCTTCTCCACGCTTTGACCCTATGATCCAACTGCCATAGGCAGAATCATCCAATCCACCAAACACCAAACGAGTCAATGGCAGAATAAGCTGTTTGGCATTGGCAGAGATTTGGCAATTTTTTTTTTTTAAAGTAAACAGTGATTTATTTTTTTCCTCATGAAAGGAGAGAGAGAGGGGGAATGACATGCAGCAAAGGGCCGCTGCGTCGAGGAGTAAACCTCTATATATGGGCGTGCGCTCTACCAACTGAGCTATCCGGACGCCCACACAATTGGATTTAATCAAAGCGAAAGACAAACATCTCTCTCACCTGCTGTGTTTCTGTGTCTCTTATACCCTCTCTCCTCCCCCTCCTCCCACAGTGCATCTGTAACAGAGCAGAGGGATCCTGTTATTAAAACTCATTACAAAGAGATATTTGCATTGCAGCTTGTTCTAATCTACCTCATGGAGCTGTGAGCTTTGAGGAGGTAGTGAGTGAGACTGCTGAGCTCTGCCTCTGTGCACTGACTTTAAAGTAATGACTACAAACATGCAGATTTAACCATCGCAGAAGACCAACTGCGAGCTTGTTGCTCTTCAGCTAGGCCTTGCTGCACTGGAACCTTCTGGAGGGAATTAAATCATTTGAAATTCCAAGTTTTAATCGTGCAATCCGACTGGTTTGTTTACTGATTGAGATAAATTGTTTTCCTATTTGAGGTCCTTCAACTGCAGTAGCCAGTGAAGTACTAATGGGCAGATGCTTTTAAGACAATGTCACAGTTTCCGTATAATTCATGCTCCACATGCTTTACATTATTTCAGTTTCACATCCCTTGGTACTTAGTTGCACAAAGGAATTAAAGCTGATGATTGCAGTGTGACATATGTTTGCCCCTGTGACTTTTTATTTGCCTTTTTTTATTATAATACTTTCACTTTGAAAGATACTGCATGAACATCTGGTCCAAGGACAGAGTTCTAACATTAGGCTGGGAATCATGAGGTAAATCAGACATACGATGGCAACTACAGTATAATAAATTATAGTGTATTTAGCATCTTGGTGATACTTATATGATAGAATATTTTTTTCAACTGGTATGATCTGTATATAGACTTCTGTTCACAGGGCTTTGCATTACACCTGATATTGATAAGCAATCTTGTTTCCCACTGCATTGTGACTTGATCCAGTTATGCAAATTATGAAGGTGGAGCTGGTAGACAACAAACATGGTGCATCCCATGCCAAGGCAAGCAATCAGGCCCCCAGCATCTGTGCCGAGCTTTGAAGCCATTTTGACACAGCAGTGAAATTACAATTACGAAAACAATTTTTACAAAAACATTTGTCCATTGCATGATGTCACAGAGCCCAAAAAGATTTTTTCCCATAGACTTAAATGCGGAAAGAGACATCTGTAAATCAGTGAATACATTTTTTTTGAGTGCCACAACCCCAGCAAAATGACTCGTTTCACTTTCAGAATGTGATCCATTCGGTCTGATGAATTTGCAAAGTCTAGAAGAGCCGCACAATTAGATCATATAATCCTTATTCAAGTTAGCGGAGCTCTAAATCGGAGGTCTATAGTCTGCCTGCTCTATGGGCCCCATAGTGCGGATGCACTGCCGATTATCCAGGTAACTTATATGAGTTGAACACTTTTGGCTTCATGTGCTACTGAGCAACTCTCATAAGAATGAACGGGGCTCTGTTAGAGCTGTAATCAAGCCTTAAAAGTTCACAGAATTCGGCCCGAGCCCGACAAGTACATTTTGATTGACAGCTTTTTAAAAGCCCGAACCCGTTTACAGCCCGACATTATTCAAATGTACACACGCACACAGCTCTTTTGCTTTTTGTCAAGAATGAGTCATTTATAAATGTTTTAACATAATTTATTCATGACTAACGTAGGCTATAGGCCACTTGGAAGTTGGAACAAAGAAATAAAATAATATAAAAACCTTCCAGATGAAAGTTTTGATACAACCAAAGTTGTGTGCGCTTATTGCAGTGATGAACTGTCCTTCCACCGAAGCACATTTGAAGATGGTACCAAGTTTGAAGTACCATCTTCAGGTGAAACATATTTTTTGCTGATGTTAGCAAAGATGCTAGTGCTGATACAGGGTCAACAAGTCGTGCTCGGGCCAGTGCAAGTTTGTCGACAAAACAACAATAGCAAAGCTAACTAGTGCAATCGCTACATGGGTTGCTACAAACTGCAGGCCCATCAACATACTC
This sequence comes from Zingel zingel, assembly GCA_023566125.1. NCBI lineage: Eukaryota > Metazoa > Chordata > Actinopteri > Perciformes > Percidae > Zingel > Zingel zingel. Next base: position 9,073,560 of record CM042323.1, read on the forward strand.
CCCAGGGACTCCTCTTTTAGTCCATTAAAGGGCTTGCTGAGCTTTCAGCTCTGCTGTGTTTGCGGGACTGTGTCTGAAGTATCCGACTATTTTACAGTATTTTGGCTAAAACGCTGTCAAATCTGCTGTCCCTTAAAGCCATGGTGATCAAGTTTGGTATTTCACACTTGTCGTGCTTCGGTGGAAGGACAGTTCATCACTGCAATAAGTGCACACAACTTTGGTTTTATCAAAACTTCCATCTGGAAGCTTTTATGACGAAACATGCCGTTTAGAAGAGCGGGCACTCTCTCCTCTGTCATCGTTTACTCGCGTTTGCCGAGTCACATTATCACACAAAGCGTAACCATAACGGGAAGAGGTTGGGGTCAAACTTGATAAAATGATTACAGTACTTTGCGGTAAAAAATAAGCGCTAATAATAAACTAATCACTGATGAAATCTGAGATCCAACAGAAGTAAGTAGCAAGTAGACCTTGAGTTTTATCTCATCGAAAGATAACAATGAGTGTAGACTTGTTGCTGAAATGAATTACACATCTCAGGAATGTCTGTTATTTGATTTTTATACAGTACAGAAATTAATGGAAGCAAATTCTAAAACAGCAGGTTTTGCAAATCAGCAGTATTCTTCTAAAGTATGTGATTTTTATTAAAAAGACAAAAAGACAGAAAATACAACATTAAGTAAGTGTAGTAATAGCACAGTGTAGAAATACTGTGTTACAAGTAAAAGTCCTGAATTAGAATAGTTACTTAAGTAAAAGTACTCATTTTGCAGAATGACCCATTTAGCTAGCTAGTTTAGCTAACATTATGGTTGCGGAAGGTAGCTTTAACATGATTTATTTACTGTCTAACAAAAAGGGAGCTTTACATGATGAACATATTAGATAAATAATATTTAAAATGTTAACGTGGAATCGCGATAAAGTTTGAAAGCGACAGAAACGGAGCGTCTCTGTAACCATAGTTACTCTCTTTTACCTGTGTGCGTACGGCAAGAGAAGAGGGAGACGCTGTGCTGCTGCCAGAGGAAGTGCTGACTGAGTTTACTTTGAGCAGCAAGTCACTCCACCTGTTTTAATGCACATTTCAATTTTTTTACTCTTGGCTGAGGTGGAAAAGTTGGTGTATTGATAAAAGTGAATCGGTGCAATGGTACTTCTAGAGATAGATTGTTTCTTTATCGTTTGGGGTTCGACTGGTGCACTTTTAATTACGTCATGTTTCTGACTGGAAAATAAACGCATCCTATTGCTTACTGTATCTCAATCTGTTGTTGAATATCTGTTGCTATAGCTCAATAGCCAGGCCCTAAACACACCCCTGATGCCAACGTATGATGTTAGGGAACAGTTGCCTACTTACACATCCAGCGGCCAAGTGGCAGAATTAGCATTTATTTGGAGTCATGTTTGTGTCCACCTGATGTGATGAATGTAAGTCCAACGCTCACTCTCCTTTAAGTACTGTTTGGTTCTTTAGGTGCTAAATCAGTCCCTCCAGGATTTCGCGGCCTTTTTTTGAGATTGTTGCGGCCCAAAATGCCTGATTTCGCGGGAGCTTTTGTAAAAAATTGCGATAAAATTTCCGATGTCTTTTGTATGTTGCAATGAAGTTGGGGGAGACAGTGAAAGTTGCAAAAAAGTTGCGATTTTTAAAAAATGTTTTTATTGTTCTTTAAAAATAAAAAGGAAACTTGTTTTGGGGAGACTAAAACTACTCTGGGCTGAGATTTCCTAGTAACCTTACCAAAAAGGCTCAAGATGCTGCAAATGTTGGTATAATATGAAAATGGCTGGTGGATTTAAGACAAAAAATAATAATGTCAGAATCAGAAATACTTTAATAATCCCAGGGGGAAATTATTAAACAATGTATTGTATGAATCAAATTTGAACATATGTGTCAGTGGCTTGTTGATCTTTACATTGTTAGTTAATTTCCTAACCTGGCCTGGGACACACATTCATACGGTTTTGATAAAGCACTGACTTTAACTTATCATTGCACTTAAAATAACGAGCACAGCTGTCCTCAATTTAGGTCATTGTGTCGTCTCCTTTTTTTCCTGCATCCACCGTGTGTGTTGTTTGTGAGTGTGTGAGTGTGTGTGTGTGTGTGTGTGTGTGTGTGTGTGTGTGTGTGTGTGTGTGTGTGTGTCCGTGTGTGTGTTTGTGGTTGTGTGCAAGCGTCAGTCGCAGGGGAACAGAGCTGCAGCCCCTCCCGCTGCAGATAGCTGACAGGATTGAAACGGCAGCAACTTTAGAGTGAAAAATCGTTACAGCGTACATTGATGTTAAAATGTATACAGGTTGGCAGGATGGTCTGAAATGTTTTGCACGGTCTTCCGCTGTACGTTTTGTTGGTAATGTGAGATGTTCGAGTCACATACATAAAGTCTTAATAACACAAACAAGGAAATGATCAACCCGTTCTCACTCCCGCTTGGTCATTGGCTCTCAGAGTGCACGTGGGACTGCTGGGATTGGCTGAAGTCGCGGGAAACTTCAGGTTATTGGTAAATTTTGCGGAAAAGTTGCGGTGATTGGTCAAAATTGCGAGTCGCACCAAATTCGCGGTGATTGGTTGAATTTGCGTGAATTGCAGTGATCGCAACATTGCGAAATCCTGGAGGGACTGCTAAATGCTCCACTATGTTCAACAGCTAGTCACTAACCTTGTTTATTGTCCAAATGAAGCCTCTGAACCACTAGCTTTGGCGCTCTTGGTTTAAAGAAAAATGCTAACGTTATTGCAAATCAGCCTTTGTTGAACAGAGAGCGCCATTTATTGGGCTCAGAAAATAAAGAAATGCTTAATGAAGCTTTGGTTGGACATCACTACTGTTAATACTGAGCATTTAGCTATGTACACTAAGTTTGATCCATTAATTATTATAGTTTAGTGCAGTGCAGAAATCTGCGCTTTTGCCATTTGATTTTTAAGCAATGGTGGCTCTGAAGGGCAGCAATTACTTAGCAATAAGTGTTTAATGGATAGGTGAGAAATGAATTAACGCAGCCCATATCATTTTATACCAAAGACAGACAAAACACTGTAATATATGTTTCCTCTGGATCAAGCTTTTGCTCACTGCTGTTTATGATACAAGTTTTATTGCACTCTGCAACCTGCACAGAGAAAAATCTAGGTGTTAATGTGTGAAACAATAACATTGTCAAGTCCTGGCCATGAGCAGGGAATACAACTTTTCAATGATGTTTAAAAGCCAAGAGTGTGTATTTCATGTAATACACAGGCTTCAGAAAAAAAACTGCCTCCATGCTGAGTTGCTGGTTACCATGGCAATGACTTGCAGAGTAATTCCCATAAGCTGAAAGCAGCCGTTGTCTTTATTTTATAGCATCTGAAAAGTAATTTGACAATGAATCAAATAAATGCTCAACTTTTTTTCCTCCAGAGCTGTCGATCTTCCCCTACTTGGCGCACTAATGCTAACAGTGACTCTGGTGAGCAGCTAATGGCTAGCTAACAAGACACATGCTTCCTGCATCATCCAGTAATCTCACATGGTAGTGTGATGATAGCACACCAGCAATTATGTGGCAGTGGGCAAACTCTCATTAGCTTTGTATTCTCACACTTTCTTCCCTTTCTTCTTGCTCGCATGCATGCATACACACACACACACACACACACACACACACACACACACACACACACACACACACACACACACACACACACACACACACAAACAAACGCACACATACACACACAGTCCTTCCCTACTGCTCAGCTGGTCCTTATCACAGCTGTAGTCTGCTGTGTCAGTAACAATCTGGGTATGTATGGCCTCTCATTAGCCTCCCTCCCTCCTCCCTTTTTGCTGCTCACTCTCCTTTGTAACTCTTTCTGGAGTCTCTGTTCCTTGTTCCCTCATTAGTCCCTCTCTTTTAACTTCTGCAGCTATATTGCGGCCTCTGTGTGTGTGTGTGTGTGTGTGTGTGTGTGTGTGTGTATATGTGTGTGTGTGTCTCTATGTATGGTATCCTTCTATGTATGTCTTTCTATGTTTGTTCTTTGAGCTTAATGGCTTGCATAATGCAAAACCAGCTTTAACCATGGCAGAAGCAGAGAGAAAGAGAGCTATACAGTTGGTTGGACTCTGTTATTTAAATTTTTGTTGTATGACAACGAAAAAACTATTCTAGATGAATAAATGCAGAAAAATAGAATAGCAAACCCTCCCAAGATTTGACCTCAAGCAGTATCATACACTACTATATAAAACACTGGGTATACCCATATTTTGAGAAGAGATACGCTGTTAGTGATGGCCAAAAGAAGCCTAATGTATCTTTGTGAACTATTTTATTTATTTTCTGAGCCCACTAGAGGGCACTCTTGGTTAAAAGAAAAAGGCTCAAGGAATAACAATTTAGTGTGCTTTCAGAAACCCTTTGTTAAACCGAGAGTGCCATCTAGTGGGCTCAGAAAAAAAAGACAATGGTTCACAAAGCTTTATGAGGCTTCATTTGGCCATCACTACACTGTTTAATGGTATTCATTTAGCTGAGTACTAATCAGTATAATATTCACAAAATTATTCATGTAAGAAATAAAGTTGGATTACCCCTAGACTATATATCCTAAACTAACCCAGTTTATCATTTTTTGTCATAATTACCTTTCATTTTAGCCAGTATACATGAGATAGGACATTGTATAAAATATATTTTTTTAGTTTCATTCAGGAAAAAGGGAAAGAAAGAGCATGACAGATCAAAGCATTTATAATAGATCAAATTGACTGATCCATAGTAAAAAGGGAGACAGGAAGCTGTCATATTTGAGGCTGAACGATAAAAGTAATATACTTGTGTTGCTAGTTCTTGTACAAAAGGAGTGTAGCTGGACTCGCTTAATACATGTTTCTGTTGCACTCTTTTCAATGAGTAAAAAAAGCAATAAATAATCCTTTAATGCTGCATATTAGCTGGACATCACTTTACCGTGTTGAGACATACTGCCAACTATACAACAAGCTAATTAACGCTAGCAGTGAGGCTTACTCCTTTTGCATTATACCTGGCATCTTTCAACACTTTCTGCTGTTTTTACGCCAAGTAAAACCCATCTGTGTCTTACTGTAACACAATCAACTTTGATGAAAAAAAATCTGCCTTGGTTGAACTGACACCCACACCACTAATGTCTATTTAAGATACAGTATGTCTTTTATATGAATAAAAACAATGCTGAATAAAAGACAGAAACCTAAAACAGCTTGAGACACGCATTAGTTAATTGCATAAATGTATTCAGGAATATTGAGGGGACCCAACACTACGTTATTTTTTACTTATTCTTGCAACTTTAGACACAAATGCAAAGGTATTGCCATACATTTTGTGTGAGGTCAGAAAAGCAGTTCATTAATTGCAGTAAATTATCTTTTTCTGGCTCCTAAACCTAGCAGCTGACCTTGTAAAGAAGCTTCCGAAGAGGCCACTAACCTGACCTTGCCTACCCTTTGCCTTTGTCATATCCTCTCATAAACATTTTGCACATGGCACACTAAATGCTGTGCCAGGAAAATGATGATGCCTTAGAAATAAAAAAACATGCAAAGAAAGCTTTTCTGCATGTATTGATTAGAACAGCTCTTTTTCCTGCCTGTTTATTTATTTAAGTATTATAAGGGATTTGCCAATCCTCAAAGGAGCAGCACAATGCCAATTTGGGACAGAAAAAACCCTGCAAAGCCTCAGTTTAACTCCAGAAATACACGGAGTAGAGTTAACATAAGAAAACTTCTAATTTAGTTGTATCCCACCCTTTCAACATGACCTCTCAAATAGAGAGATACGGAGAGGCAGAAATGAAAAAGGTTTTCTTTGCATGAAAGCAAACTGAGGACAAAATGAAAACCTAGAGAAAGTGTCACACAGTAATGAGTGGGCTCTCATTCTAAAGGCCTTTTCACACTGGGGACGAAACAAAGACAAATGAAAATACGGAATATTTGTTGACAACTTTTCACATTCAAACCTTTTACACCAAGAGCTGAGCTGCACTGGTATTCATCATCGATGACTGGACTGAACAGAGTCATGTTTATCACATATTTATTACATGTGATACATGGCCTGTAATACAAGGCTTGATGGTCAGTTTCTAGTGGTGTAACGGACCGTAGTTGATCCGTGGTACGTACGGCTCAACACACACGGTCCGGAATGCATGTGAACTGCGGATCAATTGAAAAGTTTAACCATAATAATAGTGTGAAATACCTTTTTACTGTCGCTGTTACTTCAAACAACTGTTACTTTCTATTACGGCGCATGTTAAAATCTCTAAACGACCGGTACCAGAATAGCAACACAGATTTCGGTGCCACTTAAATGCCTGAGCTGCTCTCTGATGTTCTGAAACAGATGTTAGAGGCAACAGAAGCATCGCTGCATGTCACGCTAGTTAACACTAACGTTACACTTACAATAACAAAAGTTATTGTTATTACATTTTTAATAAATCATTTAAATTCCTCCCTTTTTTGTGCGGATCCGAAAATGTATCCGATCCGTGACTCAAAACCGTGATCCGATCCGAACCGTGAGTTTTGTGATCCGTTACACCCCTCGTTTATAATGTTTAGGTTAGGATACCTCTGAGGCTCGATGGATACCTCAAGGAATGACAGTGAGTTTATATGCTTCCACTGTTTCTAATAATAATTGATGTAACACTATTGCTTATCTTTTATAGTATACCTACCTACATGTTAATTTGTGACACATAATGTCCACAGCATAACGACAGCTAATGCACATGGAAATAAATGATTCTCTATGTTAATTTGACAACAAAGTTTGTTTATTCCCTTAGTGAGGGAGAAAGTACAACTGAAATTGTATTCACCATAAGAGGGTGGGTAAGAGCTGGAATAGTCAGGTAGACATAACAACCTGCACATGCACACACTGTGTTTCATTCAGATAATAACATAATTATGATCCTCCAAAAGATCCTTAAAGGCATAATATGTAACTTTTCCCTCTTCTGTCCCCCTAGACAACCTGTAGGGGGACCGAAGTGGCAGGACGTGCAAGCTGTAGTTCCAATGAGATAACCTGTAGGGGGACCAAAGAGGGAAAAGTTACATAGTATGCCTTTAATGATTAAAAAAAGAAAAATGTTGCTAATAAACAACATATGCTAAATAGTCATACTTACACAATAAAGTTATAATTAGTAGGTTACTTAGATGTAAAAGACAACAGCAAACTTTGCCAAGATCGAATTCCAAATGCGGTGATGGATTGAAACACGCACAGTTGAATCTAATCCAGCATTCATCATTATATCACCATAAACATAATTATGCAAAGTGGCAATAACTACAGCTAACAAGAAGAGGAAGTGACTTATGCTGCAGTTCCTCTAATAATCTAGATGCAGTCTCCATTAAAACTGTCTTTATTGATAGTGGAAAGTGGAACAATTGCATAATGCTTGGACCTGCAGCATAGGCTGTGACACACAACTAGTGCTGACGAACTGACCGAAGAGCCGGTTAATTAACCCGAATCATGTCACTGAACTGGGAGAATCGAGTGCCATACCTCAATGAACCGACTCACTCCTGTTTTTTTACCTCATTAGCGCCTCCACTGGAGTGGTGGTAGAATTAGTCAGGAAATGGGCTACCTCTAGCAGCATGATTGGACCGAAAGAGTTGTTGAAGAGTTGTAGATTGGAGACTGCATGTAACCGTGCAACCGCTTGAGTCTAATGTAATCAAACGGATGTCTAGGTTCTCGGCAAGTTTGAGTTATCAACCGATCCCAGAAGCCTTTATTTCTCGTGCATCTTAGATGATTGTGTATATAGAAATTCATAGGCTACATTACCGATTGATAACACATACAAATTGTCATGTTATCTTCTGAGGCCTTAAAATACGCTAAAGGTAAAGTGGCAAATATTTACACCGATTCAGTAAACGCACATGGGGTAATTCATCATGAATTAAAGGGGTGGTTCAGAATGTTGGACATAGGACCTCATTTCCAAGTTAGCCAGTGGAGACTGTTTTCAACACTTTTCATCCAGTCCTTCCAGTTGCAGAGTTCGCTGGTGCTAGCCTAGCGCAAGTCAACAGTAACTGCTAGCCTGCCATTAAAAACAGTCTCACCCACTCCACAGTACACCCGAGGCAAATAAATTATAACACCAGACTATCGATGTAAATGTCTGTTGATAGAATAATGTTAGAAATAAAACTACCCTTGCATTGCATTGCAATAGTTATAGTTTGTTCCCTGTAGTTGGTAGCATAGGCTACAGCAGGGGCGGAGTGATATTACCTAGGCTGCCGAGAATGCCGGTTTCCATGACAATCACGCAAGTTTATTTACCTGCCGCTGTCACTCTCCACAATACATTGAACTGTAACGTTATCTCCACTAACATTGTCAGTCTCAATCTATCAGTAGCAGCTAAGCTAGCGTTATGAAAGGGGCTAGCTTCATTAGCAAACCAAAAGTTGTGTACCTGTTCATCAGTAGCTGTTGGTGCATCTGGAAAGACGGATGAAACCGCATTCGTTGTCAGTGACTTGTGGTCCTTTAGATTGCGGGGCTTTTAAAAGTCGTCTGGTCTAAAACGATCACTACAAATTCGCAACTTGAGTAGAGTCTCGGCTGGTGTCTTGATGTCCAAGCCAGCAGCAAGAAGCCACAGTTGGTTCCTTTCTGGATCTCGTAATGGACATTTGTGGAAACTTTGTGGTGCCCATCTGTTTGATTTATTTTTACAATTTATAAATGCACACTGAAACACCATGTTGCCTAGCCTTAGTTTCCAATCCAATGCTTCAATACCAATGTACTAGGGTACTACTATGTGTCCCGACTTGAGTGTCCTTCTCTGTTTTCGGCGCAGTACTACTAGCTAACTGGAGCAAAGTAAAATTCAGCCGCTGCTGAGAAACTAATCCCTCAAAATGTAACGTGATCATTGAGATGCAAGGGTAGTTTTATTTCTGACATTATTCTATCAACACAGACATTTACATCGATAGTCTGGTGTTATAATTTATTTGACTTGGGTGTACTGTGGAATGCGTAAGACATGCAACTGGAAGGACTGGATGAAAAGTGTTGAAAACGGTCTCCACTGATAAATAACACAGTGGCTAACTTGGAAATTAGGTCTTATGTCCAAAATTCTGAACCACCCCTTTAAACAAATGGCAATGCAGCAGATGAGGCAGCGAAGAAAGAAGGAGGTTACAGCCCTCCAGGTAAGATGATTCTCACTGATAGTCCAGATCAGTCATCACTGCAGAGAGAGGATGCTGTTATGTCACAGGCAGAGGCAGGCACTTATGAGCACAGTCAGTGGAAAGAAAAAGGAGAAAGTTATAAAGAGGGTCTATGGATGTCGCATGATGTGCAGGATAGTGGCTCCAGCAGGTCTGATTCCTCTAATTGTAAAAAAGCCCACGGGCCTACACATTGCGGCAGAAAACAAACTAACGTTGAAGCTAACTGGTGGCAAATCAATTTGTAACAGAGTGCAGAATTTGCAGGGAAAAGCTGAATACGCCAATCTATGCCAAAAAAAATGGGTAGATGCTGTACCCACAGTACTTATGTGCATGCATTCCTCTGTAATAGGTACTGTTTTTTCTCCCCTTGAGTTAGTTACAAGAAGGAAGATGTTGGAACCAGCTGTGATTTCACCCTTCAGTGAACCAGCGGTGTACTAAAAGCTGTGATTGCTACTGTTCCACGCTTACATGCTACGTTCACTAATATATATATATATATATATATATATATATATATAGCAATAATGATGTCCACACTGTTAAACAGTGTGAAAAGAGGGATTGAAGAATATTAGCAGTTAAATTTATATTTGTGCATGTTGCAAAAGATGCTGTGTGTAGTCATTGAGGAAGTGGTTCAAGGAAATGTCACAGACGCATAGAAGGTTAAGCTTGAGCCTTTAACAATGGTTTAAGCCTTTATGGCATAAGAATGCATTGTATACCAGACTGTAGAAAGTAGAAACAGGAAAGGTAGTTAAAGTTACAGAACAGACGAGGAAGTTGCACCACAAGGTCCTGACCTTGTGTGTGTGTATGTGTGTGTGTGTGTGTGTGTGTGCATGTGTGTTTGTGAAGATAACAGCAGTGTGTCTAGAAACTAGGGGTCAGCCCCCCTGTGAGGTTAGGATAAAAGTTTGAGGGAAAGAAGAGAGGAGCATTAATTTCAGACGAGATCTTGACGGACCAGGTCTGATTTAATGTAGGTTGCCAGGGAAATTAAGATGCTGTTTGTGAACCCACAATTGTGTGTAACTTTTATGCTGGACTCAGTAAACTTTGCTTAACTGAACTCTTCGTCTCAGATTGATCCTTGTGTTCTGGTAAACTTAAGCCTGGCAGCAGTGACTCCTGAGTGTGGTCCCATATGAACATATGTAGATTTTTTAGCTGTAACAGCTGAAAAAGTAACAATAACAGTAACATTACCTAAAGGCGTTTTCACACCTATAGTTTGTTTGCTTTGGTCCGAATTAGCTGATGAGTTTGTAAACTTAGAGTGATTTCCCCTTGGTTCAGTTTCGTTTCACACCTGGAGAAATCCAAGCATACCAAAATACGTAATTATAAACCACGCAAGAACGTTCACTTCGCTTATTGGTCAGATGTGTCTGGGGCAGGAACAAGAAAGTAAATACAGGAAGAAGGTCCTGTGTTCTGGACTAGTGCATATTTCTTCCATCTCCATGGTCAAACCAGCTTATTCTTTTAAATAATCAGACATTGTTTCGCGAGCGACCTTACTACGTCTGCTCTGGTCTCTGTCTCCAACTTTAGCAGCGGCTGGTTTGTCCATGGGGTGACGGCGAGCTCGACACAGTCTATTTCTGTACTACCTTTTTAGTAACAGTTTGTTTTATTTGCAATCGTTTCTCAAAAGCATCATATGTCCTATATTTCCAGGATATAGTCTCCTTTCTCTTAAAGAAAGAGTCTTTGGTTCGGAATAAAATCTGTTCAGCTTCACAGATATTACACATAGCTAATGAACAATTCTAAATATTTTTTTAACAGTGCTACTACAATGCATCGTCCTGTGTAACGTTAATTTGTCCACATCAATCCTGCCACAATTGGTCCCAAAACGTTACACATATTCTTTATCATTAACATTAACATCAGGTGGAAATTAACTGTTGTTGAGTCAGACTAAGTAAAGCCTAAACTGCTCAGACAGCTGTTGCAATAACACAAATATCCCCTGTATATGTGTTTTTAACTTATTAACCATAGCTACATTGATTAATCAGCTCCCAGTCTGTCTGTGAGTGGCAGATTCTCTTCATTCGCCATGGTGGACTGGGAAATAAAACCAGTAAATCAATAAATACAAATACTGATTTCTTCCCATGGAGCTGACATGAATACAAAAAGCTGAGGAAAGTATGTTGGTTCAGTAAATGTCTGCTGTCAGCCTGGAGAAGGCAGCTAATGTTTTTAACTGACCTGGGTCCTTACTGGTGAAAATCTTGCTTATTTTGCAGCATTTAGCTGTGTCTGTGGCAAGGGTCTTTCTATTTTTTATTCTCTCCCTCTCTGCTCTATTCTTTTGACTGTCGATTTCTTTTTAATGTTATCTGTAGAGAAGCAGGTAGACGGTTGCCACGTGTTGCTGTCAACCAATCATGTCTCACAGATTAAGAAGTGTGGCTTGCGAACGTGAGCTTGTAATGGAAATTTTAATATAACATGATAGTTTAATATCCTACAAGATTCTCTTATATATCTTACAAGAGTTTCCTTATATTCTTTAATTTTGTGTAGACTCTAGGACTCCAAGGAGAAACAGCTGATGCTGAGATCATTAGACCTTGAGTCTAGGTAAAACTATTCTAGTTGATCTTATTATTTGTTTTTAGAACACAGTCTCTTCTTTTTAGTAGATAAAGGTGGAAAGGGCCATAACATTGTTAACTGTGTCTCCTTCTGTCTCCTAAGCTGCACAGGTGTTTTGGCAAAGTTGGGAACAGGAGCAGAGGGGAAGGTTGTAATCTCATGATGGTGTTTTTTCATCTGTGTAGCTGCTAAAGATATCCTGAAGGGGAGGTGGTTTAAGTGAGTTTCTACTATATAGATGTATGAATTGTTTAGCTTGGGCAGAATACCCTTTCAAATGTGCTGTGGTACTTGTGAAACTGTTTTCTCTGCATTTGCAAATGTAAATAAATACTCAAAGACCAAACTTTGGTTCAACTCTCAGTAAGTCTTTATTAGTTTTTTTTCCTGTGCTTTTAAATCCACACTCCTGCTGTTTAAAGAAAAACTTCCACCACAAGCTCTGACCTGAGTGCATGAGTGTTGCACTCAATGTGTGAATTTTGAGAAGTCAACTCATTCCTGCTTGCTATATTATTGCTGGTCAAGTTGACCCTTCATGCCAGGCCAAAGCAACACTCAGGCCACAGGGGAAATATCCCGGCGTTCCGGATGGGCTGTCCGCGAGTTCAGTGAAATGTACAGTATAATTGAATGCAAGTGTTCTATAAACATATCCCTCTTTTCTTTTATACAACAGTACAAGCACACAAAGTAACTTGATTCAGAGGCCTGCAATTTCATGACATCAGAATGGCAATGAAGGCAGCTCGCTCCGGCTCCCAATAAAAAGTGTCTTGAAACTAAACTGAAAAATGAGTCATAGAGACACAGAGACAGCGGAAGTGGCCTCAGCGTTTTCTTAATGTTATTCTGAGAGGGAACATGTGCCACAGAGCAAGTGGGACGTGGTAATAAGTAGTTTCCAATTCTGAATGGAACGTCCTGAGTAACCCACTACTCAGAATCTATTATCGCTCCACCTCCTGTGTCCCTGCTATTGATAGAATATTAAAAGTTGGATTAAAGCCCTCTGTCACACCGCTGGCTCGGTCTGCCACTTTGCATTTCATTCATACATTTCATCAGTTACCAGAAATAGGGTAAGTTTAGTCTTAGGCTGGCAGGACAGTTGAAATAGCATAACACAAGTGAACTGTGTATGTATTCACAGTTTGACTGATGGTGTGAGATGAAATTGTTGGGGCGAGATGAATACATTCTCGGTGCACGAAGAATTAATCCTACTGACTTTGGCAATCCCCTGATTTTTTCCTCTTGTGCAACCACAAGGTTGACATTTGTGGTTTAGAGTAAAATCAACAATTGGTTGGACGATCATTGAATTTGGTTAATTAATGATCCCTTATTACTAAGTAACACTTACAAGGAATTTGCCTTGGTTGTTGTTGGATACATAAACATACTGTATTAAACATTAATATGAAACAAACAAACAATAAATACAGAAACATATATGTACATAAAACTTAACATTAAAGGAGAATTCCGGCCAATTTTTACGTTAATCTTGATCGCTATAGCTACGTGAGTATGTGACACCCATAAATCTATGGTCACAATTGTTATGTTTGAAATCTGATTATATGTATTTTTCTGTGAAAGAGACCAGGTTTACATGTATTTTCAGTTTATACTTTTACAAGTGTAATTATGCACTTACGCCACAAGGGGGAGTATCGTTAGGTGAGCGCTAGTTGAAACAATGGCCAAGGCTTCCGTCCCTCAGACAGAGGACAGCCTGCTGAACGAACACAACTAAACTACCCTGTCTCTTCTTTTCCTGAATCAAAACAGGTTAGTAAGTGTGTGTTACTACACCAAAATATGTTTCGAAGCACTATAAAACCATTTGGAACATTATCTGAGAAAGTTTGAGGTAGAAAATGTGTGTTTGATTTGGGTTAGAAACTTGTAATTTCTGTACACTGGCAGAGTTTTCCTAGCTCCGGTATGTACCTAAACAAAGTCACAAGATGGCAGCCGTGATGTCGTACTTTTAGTTATTTCTACCACAACTCCTTGACATTGTTAATATAAGTGTGTATTTGTAAAAATGTATTGTTTATTAAGGTTTGATAAATGTGTTATGCAGGGTGAAAAGAGAAGCAAGTTAATATGCCTACAGCTAGAATGTCATAGAACACATTAAGATTACAACAATGTTATTCAGTACTGTGTGACTTAAAAACAGATTTGTTCATAGAATATACTATGTTATTTCAGTGGTTAAAAATATGATCCAATGTTGCAATGTGAATGGCAAATTTGTGAATAAGAAGTTTAATATGAAAAAGATGTGAAGTTTGTTAAAATAAGAAGAAAAAGAAAAGAGAAAGTTATCAATCCTGTTAATAAAGATAGAGGACAGCCTGCTGAACGAACACAACTAAACTACCCTGTCTATTCTTTTCCTGAATCAAAACAGGGCATATTTATCTGTTAACGGTCACTCATGCTTGAGGCCTGTAACAAGTACTTTCGATAGAAAACCCCCTGACCCGAATCAGTGCAGGTAACACGGAGAAGCTGCAGCTATGTACTACAAGCGTCCCCTAAGCTAAAACGGCAGTGGTAGGGGCAAGTTTTAGAGTGCCTTTGTGCCTCTTAACAGACACAAAATGCAATTAAAGCTGCAAGCAGCAATGGACGGGCCCTTGCGCCTCGGCTCGCGTTGGGGTTACCGGCAGACGCCGCAAATTGTCACAAATGAAAACGGAACTCCCCGCTGAGTTCAAAGATACCTCACACAAGACTCTTCGTCATACGTTTCGTTAGCTGTGAAAAGGGGCGTGGCTAAAGCATAGGGGGCGGCTCAAACCATCACCAATGAAGAAGGAAGTCTATGCTGAGTTCATTAAAACCTCACATAAGACTCTACCTTAAACGGGTCATCGTTTTGGAAAGGGGCATGGCTTAAACATAGGGGGCGGGCCAAACCATCACCAATGAATAAGGAACTCTCTGCTGAGTTCAATGATACCTCACACAAGGGTATACCTTAAACGGTTCAAATGTTATGAAAGGGGGCGTGGCTTAAGCAAAGGGGGCGGGCCAAACCATCATCAATGAAAAAGTAACTCCCTGCTGAGTTCAATGACACCTCACACAATACTCTACCTTAAACAGTTCAAATGTTATGAAAGAAGGCGTGGCCTGAGTAAGTGGGCGTGGTTAAAGTATAGGGGGCGGCTCAGTATTACATGTAGACCAAACATAAGTTTCATGTAAATCGGATGATGTTTGTCATATAAGGCGCATTTCCTTTTGTCAGCGGGGGGGGGGGGGGGGCGCTATGACCAAAAGTCAATTTTGGCCTGTAGGTGTCCTCGGGCCTGGGCCCTTGTCAATCGTGAGAATTTTCGGGCAGATACAACAACGTACACTCATCGCTATATACTCAAAATGGCCGCCACGCCACGGCCACACCGTTTGATGGAAAAAACATTTTTAATAACTTTGCATCTTTAAGGTGTTGAGAAGATACAGACCAAGTTTGAAGTCCATCGGATGAAATCACTAGGAGTTCGTTAAAGTATAGTACCTTGACTTTTAGGCCTACTTCCTGTTGCCACTAGGGGGCGCTATGACTTTAAGTAAATATCGGCCTTTATTTGTCCTCAGGGTTGGACTCTTATGAATCCTGAAAAGTTTCGAGCCAATAGGACAATGTACACTCGAGTTACACCCACTTCCTCTTTCGGCGGCGAAACGCACAAAATGGCCGCCCCGCCACGGCCATGCCCTATGACAAAAAGTTTTTCTTTTAACAACTTTTCATCTTTAACGTCTTAAGATAGCACCGACCGAATTTGAAGTTGATCGGATGAAATCTCTAGGAGGAGTTCGTTAAAGTACAACATGTGGAAATGGCCAAAATCGCACTAATTTCAAACATTGAAATCAAAATGGCAGACTTCCTGTTGGGTTTAGGGTATGGCTCTAATGAAGTTTTTTGTACATCTCGACATGTTACATACGTGTACCAAGTTTCGTGAGTCTTCGTTAAACGTACTGCAGGGGCTCAATTTTTTTTAACTTTGTAGGGGGCGCTAGCAAGCCATTTTTGTGCGCCTATTCCCGAAACCCTTAAAATACGTACATTTTCACCAGACTTGATGCGACCGCCAAATTTTTTTGGCCGAGTTTTTGAATATTTTAAGCCCCTCAAAAAGGCAATTCATTTGCCGGGAAAATAATAATAATTCCTTCAGTTCCAATAGGGCTTTCGCCGCTGTCGGCGCTCGGGCCCTAATAATAATAATAATTCCTTCAGTTTCAATAGGGCCTTCGCCGCTGTCGGCGCTCGGGCCCTAATAATAATAATAATTCCTTCACTTCCAATAGGGCCTTCGCCGCTGTCGGCACTCGTGCCCTAATAATAATTCCTTCAGTTCCAATAGGGCCTTTGCTGCTGTCGGCGCTCGGGCCCTAATAATAATAATAATAATAATAATTCCTTCAGTTCCAGCCCCAGTTCCTTTAATATATTCTAACAATAGCCACACCACCGCCACTCCGTGGATTGTTATTGGGATGATTATCACAAAAGCCTGGCTGAATACACTCACCGGATGGCAGCTAGCAGCTAACGGCTAATGGCTATCTGGCTGT
Source organism: Zingel zingel (assembly GCA_023566125.1). Lineage (NCBI taxonomy): Eukaryota > Metazoa > Chordata > Actinopteri > Perciformes > Percidae > Zingel > Zingel zingel. The sequence continues at coordinate 9,090,101 of CM042323.1, forward strand.
ACACACTCACCGGAGGTCAGCTAGCAGCTAACAGCTGCTACCGCACTACTGTTCTCTTTAGGGGGGGAATACACTTCAAGACGTGACATGACCTGTCGCTCCGTGGATTGTTATTGGGATGATTATCACAGAAGCCTGTCTGAATACACTCACCAGACGGCAGCTAGCAGCTGCTAACGGCTATCAGCTAGCAGTGCAAGCTAGCAACCGGCAGGATCGAGACAGGGACCAGGGTAGGTGAATTTAAACAATGTCTGAGTTGAAAACGCATCTTGTTGACACGTAAGGGCTCTGTTCATGTGGCACAGGCCCTTGTTAATAAGGCTGACTGCTGAGCGGAAGAAACTGATTTTAAGGCATGAGGTTTTGGTGACCTGAGGTGTCGACTCTAACAAAGTTAGAGTCGACACCAAGTTATGCAAAATGCGGAGTGTAATCGGTTGCCTGTAGTCTGTGGCAAAAGGATGACATTTAGAGATGCCTTTCAGAATTAGTTTTATAGCCTGATTAGAAAATAGACTTAGGAATGAAGGATCGCTTAGGAATGAAGGAACACTTGATGTTGAACTGAATGCCAGCAATCAACCCGCAAATATTAAGTGGTACACCAATAGAGACACAAAAAAAGCGAATGTACTCCAAGCTAAATCCCAAGTTTTTAAAGTGGAAACAGCTAAGCCCTTCCTCATATATGACCTAGCGGATAAGGTCCTAGATAGATAAGACTAACTGGTTTGAAATTAGTGAAGCGCCAGCTCTTGAAGAGAGGGAAGTATTACAGGTACTGGGCTGGCTGTCGGGCAGAGGCTCCGAAATGAAAGCGAGAGAGAGCATCAGCCAAAGTGTTAGGAACTGTTTGGAGCAGTGAGTGTTATAGAGGTACTCAATGGAGAGGAACACAAGGATGGAGTTTGGATTGCACTCACCAAGGGTCGTGGTGGACGAATGGGACAGGCTGCTATGGTGTGTCCTCCAGCTCCACAGTATAGGCAGAGCCTCTGGGCTAACCGTCTTTGACATTCAGCCGGGGTCAGGCGTACATAGTCCAACTGCATGGGCTCACCTCCTGGTTCAGAGGATGGACTTGAGGGGCGGCAAACTGGGTCGTAGCGTGTTTGAGCTGTCAACTCACTTAAGCAACTCTCGCGCCGATGGGCCACCCGGGTTGCCAGTTGAATAAACCTCTCCAATCCAATGTTGTCATCACAGGCAGAGAGGTGTAGACGAAGCAATGGTTCTAAGCCCTGGCAGGAGACAGTGAGCAGAGCCGGCTCATTCCACCCACTTGCAGAGGCCAAGGTATGAAACTAGAGGGTATAGTCAGAGATGGAGCTCTTGCCTTGTTGAAGGCTATGAAGTCGTTGAAGGGAGGTATCACTGGAGGGGAAACCAAAAACTTCACAGAAGTGCTCTGTAAATGCTTGGAGCGAGTTGGTGACCGGGCCGGCTTGCTTCCAAACACTTTCGGCCCACTGGACGGCTCTCACAGTGAGCAGACTGATGATGTAGGCGATCCGGGCATGGTCTGCAGGGTAGCGGTGAGACTGCATCTCGAGCGCGAGAGAGCACTGCAGCAGGAAGCCATTGCAGTCTTCAGGGGCTGGAGTATGGAGCTGGAGTACCCATGGGACCGGCTAGGTGTGTTGGAGTTAGAGCAGGAGAGGCAGCTGCTGCGTTGATGGCTCGTCGCAACTCAGTTACCAATTCTCTGAAGGGATCGGGGTTGGCAGCTGCAGCCCCGGTTAACATCTGTGGGCGCATGCCCGATTGTATCCCTCTTGCTTAAGATCTGGAGTCAAGTTAGGAAAAACTCTGGCTTACAAGGCCCTTCCGTCTTGACCGCACTGGTTAAAAGCCATATCTTTACGCCTTCAAGTTCAGACATCGCATTTAGGCCCTGGTGTCATCAGTGTCAAAAGATGGCATATTTGCGTCCTTCACAGAGCTCGCTTACCTCTATGGTTTGCCAAAGTCACACCTTTTTCACTTTTTCCAGATTAGGGACTTTGCCAAGAAGACATTCCCCCATTTTCCAATCCCCCCCCCCCCCCCCCCCCCCCCCCCCCGAAACCCTGACTGATTCCCTCCTGGTGACAGAATCAAAAGAAATGTGTTTCCGTACTGTACAAGTCATTGTGCTCAGCCTCGGCGGGCCCTCGTACTTTCACAAAGGCTGCATGGGCGAGCAATCTGAATATGGCTATTATGGACCAACAATGGGATCTTGCTCTGACTACAGTTCACTCATCCTCCATATCTGCTCATCATGGCTTGATCCAATGCAAGGTCCTTCATAAAGTCCACTATACAAACGCGAAACTGTCCAAAATATACTCCACTGTCTAGGACGCCTGTAATAGGGTGTAACAGGTCTCCTGCCAACCATACTCACATGTTCTGGTCTTACCCTAAATGAACTACCTTTTGGATGAGTATTTTTCACACCTTCAGCAGAGCCTACGATCACACTATCCCCCCTAACCCCTTGGCGTTTACGTCTCTGCTAGCCCGGAGACTGATCTTGCTCAAATGGAGGCTCTCCTGCCCCCCTACACACGACCGTTGGATTAAAGAGGTGCTCGACAATCTGAAGCTTGAGAAGCTTAGAACTTCTTTGAAAGGCTCTATCTCAACATTCCTAGAGACATGGAATCCTTTCCCAAATGAGGAGGCGTGGCCCAACGGCTGGTGGGAGGGTTGAGAGACTTCCAGCTGACAGCGGGGGTCTCTGAGCTTCACTGGCCGGCCGGTGAGTAGGCAATGCCAAGCTGGCTTGTCACATTAGACTGGAGGTTCTCATGTCCAACAATTTTCGTCCGCTATTTCACCCCTAAATTCACTTCTGACACTTTTTTATGCGAGAAATCAACTATGTAGAGTTTGAAAATGGGCAGTTTTACAAAAATGTATGGCCAATTGCACATTTGCTCCGCTATTGTTGGACTCTCCAGTCCAGTCTTCAGCCTTGATTTAAAAGAGCTGAGAGTTGCAGTGGACCTACGTTTAGGTGTGGATCATAAAAACAAAACAAAAAAAATGTAAACAAGTCTCCCGAAGAGAAACAGGTATCTCTCTCTGCAGCAGGAGAGCACCCAGCTGCTTTAGACTGTAGAAATGGTTGTGTCACGGCATGTCTGAGAGTACTGAACACAGGTTTAGATTTCTGTGTGGCTGGAGGGCCACGTAGTTAAACTCTCTTTTTAAATTTAATTATGGCATGCTTTTTCCTAGTAGTGTAGTAAAATAATATTTTTTATTTGATCTACCTTCGTTTTCTCTTTGGACTTTCAGCTTGGATTATGAATAAATATATCCTCCATAGTTTTGGACCTGAACTGGGTTGGTTGGTGCGTGGGTATGGGACTTGGTAGGAATGACACACTGTTTTCACTATACCTTGTTCACTACGACCTGTGCTATGTGTCACCTGCTGTAAAAATTTTAACTTAAATTAAAAAAAAGTTGGAATACAGTAAATATGCAATGTTAGCACTCGTAAACTGGTTCATCTTCATAATTAGGTGCTCCATTATAGCACAGCAGAAAACAAACTCAGTAATGACAGCTACATTTACAGCCGGAGGATGACATTGGACATTAGATAATGTTCCATCTGTACACACTGTTTAATCTTTTATTGTATTGCTGCAAAATGGCGTAACTATGACACATTTGTATTAGTTAACGCTGTAAATTTCAACAATCTTATTTAGGATGAATGCATATTGTAACTACTGTCTAAGCTATGTACTGTAATGGTGTCTAGGAGTTGTGTGTGATATTCCTGCACCACCCACAAAAGAGTTGTTGCAGACACAAGCCAGCAGAGGAATACAGCTTGCCTTAGGTGGATCTAAATATGTGAAATGTATATTGTGTATTGTTGGTGATGAAAAACGGCTTTCTGTTGTACAAACCCCAATTCCAATGACGTTGGGATGTTGTGTAAAACGTAAATAAAAACAGAATACAATGATTTGTAAATCCTTTTCCACAATACACTACAAAGACAATATATGTAATGTTCAAACTGATAAACTTTGTTTCATTTTGAATTGAATTTGATGAAGCCTACCTTTTCCTCTATATACAGTGAGCAAAATAAGTATTTGAACACCCTGCTATTTTGCAAGTTCTCCCACTTGGAAATCATGGAGGGGTCTGAAATTGTCATTGTAGGTGCATGTCCACTGTGAGAGACATAATCTATAACAAAAATCCAGAAATCACAATGTATGATTTTTTAACTATTTATTTGTATGATACAGCTGCAAATAAGTATTTCAACACCTGTCTATCAGCTAGAATTCTGACCCTCAAAGACCTGTTAGTCTGCCTTTAAAATGTCCACCTCCACTCCATTTATTATCCTAAATTAGATGCACCTGTTTGAGGTCGTTAGCTGCATAAAGACACCTGTCCACCCCATACAATCAGTAAGAATCCAACTACTAACATGGCCAAGACCAAAGAGCTGTCCAAAGATACTAGAGACAAAATTGTACACCTCCACAAGGCTGGAAAGGGCTACGGGGAAATTGCCAAGCAGCTTGGTGAAAAAAGGTCCACTGTTGGAGCAATCATTAGAAAATGGAAGAAGCTAAACATGACTGTCAATCTCCCTCGGACTGGGGCTCCATGCAAGATCTCACCTCGTGGGGTCTCAATGATCCTAAGAAAGGTGAGAAATCAGCCCAGGACTACACGGGAGGAGCTGGTCAATGACCTGAAAAGAGCTGGGACCACCGTTTCCAAGGTTACTGTTGGTAATACACTAAGACGTCATGGTTTGAAATCATGCATGGCACGGAAGGTTCCCCTGCTTAAACCAGCACATGTCAAGGCCCGTCTTACGTTTGCCAATGACCATTTGGATGATCCAGAGGAGTCATGGGAGAAAGTCATGTGGTCAGATGAGACCAAAATAGAACTTTTTGGTCATAATTCCACTAACCGTGTTTGGAGGAAGAAGAATGATGAGTACCATCCCAAGAACACCATCCCTACTGTGAAGCATGGGGGTGGTAGCATCATCCTTTGGGGGTGTTTTTCTGCACATGGGACAGGGCGACTGCACTGTATTAAGGAGAGGATGACCGGGGCCATGTATTGCGAGATTTTGGGGAACAACCTCCTTCCCTCAGTTAGAGCATTGAAGATGGGTCGAGGCTGGGTCTTCCAACATGACAATGACCCGAAGCACACAGCCAGGATAACCAAGGAGTGGCTCTGTAAGAAGCATATCAAGGTTCTGGCGTGGCCTAGCCAGTCTCCAGACCTAAACCCAATAGAGAATCTTTGGAGGGAGCTCAAACTCCGTGTTTCTCAGCGATTGCCCAGAAACCTGACTGATCTAGAGAAGATCTGTGTGGAGGAGTGGGCCAAACTCCCTCCTGCAGTGTGTGCAAACCTGGTGAAAAACTACAGGAAACGTTTGACCTCTGTAATTGCAAACAAAGGCTACTGTACCAAATATTACCATTGATTTTCTCAGGTGTTCAAATACTTATTTGCAGCTGTATCATACGAATAAATAGTTAAAAAATCATACATTGTGATTTCTGGATTTTTGTTTTTAGATTATGTCTCTCACAGTGGACATGCACCTACGATGACAATTTCAGACCCCTCCATGATTTCCAAGTGGGAGAACCTGCAAAATAGCAGGGTGTTCAAATACTTATTTTCCTCACTGTATATTGTTCCCTCTCGTCTTTTGAAAGAGGTGCTTGATACTACTGGTCCTAGCCTCTTGTCTGTAATAAATTGCTCTTTTATGAATTACACTGTCCCATCTAGTTTCAAACATGCTGTTGTTCAGCCTCTAATTAAAAAAAAACAACCTTGACCCTAATGATTGTAACAACTTTAGGCCTATTTCTAAATTATCATTTAGGTCAAAGATTCTGAAGAAGTTTGTTCTTCTCCGCTCTCTTCATTTTTAAGTGAAAATAATGTGTTGGACAACGTTCAGTCTAGTTTCAGAGTACACCATAGCACAGAAACAACACTTCTTAGGGACCATTCGTTATTTATTTAAGGGGGCCACCGGAGGAGTTTTGGGATCTTTAGGCTAAAAAGACTTGACCCTCCCCTCACCAGTAATAATTTTTCTATGACCCTCCCCTTATGTGCTAGTTCGCAATAGACAGACGGTGGCGGAATGCCCCGACACTTAAAGGAGAACTCCGGGCAATTTTTACGTTAATCTTGATCGCTATGCTTTTTTGAGTACTGTCTATAGCAAAAAACACGAGCCAAATTGGTGCTAGCGACATCGAGCTGCCGCAGCTAATGCCCAGAGCTCCCAGTTAGCTAAAACGGCAGTTATGGGGGCATATCATAAAGAGTGCCTTTGTGCCTCTTAACAGACACAAAATGCAATTTAAAATGTCTGTGCAACATGAACAGGGCCCTTTTCAACCTTTTCAAACTTCCTAGGGTTTGTGCCCAATCTGCCTAAAAGTTGGAACATAGCATCCTCAAATGGCCTTGACAAAAACTTATCAAAATAACTTTGTTAGGTTACAAAATGCACAAACTACAAACAAACAAATATTTGTAGCTAGGTACCAAACACAAACTTTAGCATATCATATATTTAAATGCTATCAACACAAAACTTGAAATTATTGTTTGGCATGCCACTCCAATACTGAAGTGCATGTAAACTCACTGTTCCTGTAATAGCATCTGAAACCCCATCCCCCCACATTTCTAACATTGAAAAATTGGGGGGCTGCATCTGACAACTGCTGCAACTCTCTAAATTTCCAAAAACATGCACCATTTTCCCAATTTTTACAATTACTTGTGACAAGTTTACAAATACACAGACACAGAGTTCTTTAACCAAATCAGGGGAACAGTGTAATGTAGCCAGGAGGAGCCTATGACTGGCTTTTTGCCCCACCTTTGACTGTGGCTGTTCAGAACAGTGAGAAACACTCTTGCCTTCAGATGTAGTTGGATGACCAGTCACACAACCTTATTTGTCTTAAGCATACTGAACCTTTAAGTCTTCTTGCAGTACCCTGACAGGGCCTCACAGGATGACAGCTAGTGCCTGTTGAGTTGAAGTGTGAATGTGCTACACACTATTTAGCTCTAATAGCTTTCTCTGCTATGTCCTCACTATGCCATTGTCAGAATACTAAACCAAGGATTACAGCTTTCTCCACACTGCCAGGTGAATTTATTTAGGATTGGATTTTGCAACCTAGCTCAATCCACTGCAGATAATAAAGTTTGCTTTACTTCTGTTGTGATGATAAAAAATGGACAGAGGAGGGGATTTGGAAAGAGATATTTGCTGATTATTGAAGTGGAAACTTTACTCTATTTCATTTCAGTTTGAGGATTTGTACTGATGCCCTCCTGCCACAGGTGCTGCCTTTTTGCATGAATCACATCAAATGAGTAAGATTATCTATTAAGAGAGCCAAAGAAAAGCTGCCGTTCTTTTCCAGAGAAAGTTACACTTTTTAGATAGTGTCAGTTAGAGAAGATTGCTAAAGGGGCATCTGACATTAGCAATTCAGGTTTTCTTTGTACGTGTTTGCTACTGCATTGACACGCTTATCCAGACCGGCTTGCATCGGATGAAACAGCAGAACAGTTTGCAATATGGTGGCAGGTTAGCCTCTGGTGTGATCATAACACATTTTTACTGCAGAATTTTTGTACGTAGTTCATTTATTTGCACAATGTTGAACCAAGATGTGTCGCATAGACTCTAGTTTTAGTGACCTGTCACCCCACATGATCAGAGCTGTTAAAAGAGGGCAAAACATTCTTTAGTATAATATTTAATTTATGTTACTGTGAAATTAAAGCAAAACTACACTGAGGGAAGCATGAACAAGTAAGGGGCAAACATAAAGGACGAGTAGAAAGTCCGAAAATGGCCTGTGGATCCTACAGCATACAGTGGAAGGCTTATATTTGTGCTAAATTTATTTACTGTCAAAGTCAAATTGGCTATACATATAATGGTTTGACTTCCAGAGAAAGTCATTATAGAATATATAACACCATCTCTGATGAGACTATTTATAAGGATTTGTCTGATATGTATAGTCTGTGTGATTTGTCACACAGACTTTACATAACTCCAGCTGATGTATGGCTGCCATTAGCCAGATTCATTTAAACAGCTGTTTGGATGAATGCTCACCTCTGGCAGTCTTTTTTCCTTTTCCCACACTGATGCCTGTTGTTATTTACAGTGAAAAGGACATGTTTCAGAGAACAGTGTGCACCCTGGGATCTGTGAGCTATAGTGCACACAGAAAGTTTGAACCACTATGGAGGTCCCTTGTCAGGCATCTATTGTGCATTAGCACAGCAGTGGTAGAACAGCCTCCATGTTGTGCTGCAAATCATAAAGTGTTTCATTAGAGCTTCACAAGTGGTTCGGGTTCCATTTTAAATCCAAAATTCACAACTTTAATGTGATTTTGACAATGAAACTAGCTTTTGTGGATGGTTCCTCCAACAATTTATGTTGTTTACACTACAGCTGCAAGTAAATACTTCATCATGCTACTGTTTCTCAAATACCTTGGTCACTTGTACCCATAACTATGGTTAGTATAGTTATTGTAAGCCATGACTACAGTGTCAAAATCTTACTAGTTTTGTCTCCCAGTAAAGAAGAGCACCTGTTTCAAATAGTTATGTTATTTGCTGCTTCAGTCAAACTAATTAAGCCAAATAAATATGCACCTTTTCTGCATAAAGACCTGTAGTGTCAGTGAGTTCAGACTGTGTGTAGGAAGGGGATGTACAATGAATCACACAGATTAAGGGCCTGCATCCATATGGGGGTTTCTGCACTGACAGGGCACTTTATTACAGCACTTTATCAAAAAGGTTTTGTTTCTATGACAATGACATTAATATTACCTAGGTAGCTAACTTAAAGCTACATTAACAGAGGCTTGACTACACACCTAACAACAAGCCTACATGTACAGTGATAAAAACACTCACCAGCACCATTCAGTGTCGATCTGCTCCCACAAATGGGCTTTTCTGACATTTTTGTGAATTTTCTTTTTTTTCTTTTTACCTTTATTTATTCTGGGGAGGTTCACTGAGAGGAAGCCTCTCTTTTGCAGGAACGCCCTGATCCCATTCATACAGTTGCCCGAAAAGGAGTTACAGTGACGACACCAGGGCCTTTCTGAAATGCTCAAAGATTTTCAACTAAGTGCTCCGAGCGGCTGCACAAAAAAGTAGGAGCGCCTAAATGTGCATTTAACTACTGCTCAAGACTTGGAATCTTTTTTCTCCCACTCTCTCCACAGCCCCCATGGTAGAATGTGGACATTTATTCTGGCTCCACGGTAGCTGCAGTGCAATGTGTGCCCATATCTCAAACAGACCTTTTCCTTTTAGTAGTCTCACAGTGACTGTCAGTCTTTTTTTACATTACAACCAGACTCACCAGACATTAGCTATTTTGCTTTTAGCAGTCTGAGTAAGTGTGAAAGCTACTTAAGAGCCCGTAGGGGAGTAATAGCCAAGTGAGTGCCTGTGCTACTTTTTGTCTTGTATTGTCTTCCTTGATGAAATTGGTTGAGGACTGTAAGTTGGCTCCACCTTTCCATCTGTCTCTCAGTCATACACGATCACACTCAATTTCTCATGATGCTACTGATGTAAAATAGACAAAACTTTATGGAATGTGTGTCATCTGTCGTGGCATATTAAGATTATGCTGATTGGTCAATAGAGGCTTATTTAATAGTTTGTACAGTTAAGCACAAAATCTCAGATACAGCTGGCTGGATTTTTTTGAAACCTCAGGGAATAATGTAGGCATCTCATTCCTCCATAATCTATTTGTTTTCTTTGGCAATATGACGTGCACCATTGATCATACTTACTGCAACATACTGCCGAAATTTGACAAATGATACGTCTCATTTCTGTTTCACCATTATTAAATTGCACCGATCGGCCAAAGGGGGCAAAAATAATGCTTAAAGTGCTCATATTATGCTAATGTTTTAAGGTTCATAATTGTATTTAGGTTGTACCAGAATAGGTTTATGTGGTTTAATAAAAAAAACAACACCATATTTTTGTTGTACTGCATATTGCTGCTGCTCCTCTTTTCACCCTGTGTGTTGAGCTCTCCCTTTTAGCTACCGAGTGAGTCATCTCACTTCTGTTCAATCTTTGTTGGGAGTTGCACATGCACAGTACCTAGGTAAGGACTACTAGCTAGTCAGTTGCAGAGTATGAGGGCGTGCCATGCTAGCAGCTAGGCAAGCATTATAACGTGTGTTACAAAGTGATGCACGGCTAAATACTTTAGTCCAGTCTCACCCAAATCTCAAATAGGCTTTATTTTGAGCTGGAAGACTGAAGAAGCTGCTATGTTGTCCCATAAAGGTAAACTGTTTAATACCATATGCACTGTTCACCACAGTCATGCACAAAAGCAAGTAATGTGTATGTTCCTTAATATTCTTTTGCCATATAGCAACCATACATCCTCATCTTAAATGCATAGTTTTATGCAATTGTTTAGAAAGATATACTGTTTCTCATAGTCAACTCATACAGTATTATAGCATGCCAGTGGCTGAGTGGGTAGGGACAGCCAGTTTACTGGTAGTAATAATAATAACTTGGATTTATATAGTGCCTTTCAAGGTACCCAAGGTCACTTAACAAATAGGGGGGGAGGGGGGTTAGGGGTCCAAGGACTTAATGATAAGAAATGTTTTGAGGTGCTTTTTGAACATGGGCAGGGATGGGGCAGAGCGGACATGGGGTGGTAGACTGTTCCACTCCACGACTCCTAGACTCATGGACCTAAGTCTCATGTTGATGCACCTTCCTGTAATGTCAATGATGTGTTTGTCTTAGTGTTAGACCATAAGTGTGGTTAGCTGCACTATCAGTGACATTCCCTCTCAAGTGTACGGAGCCCCCCTGGTCCCACTTTGTCAAAAAAATTAACTATAACTATCTCGTGGCCTCAAGATAGTAACTCGTGGCCTCAAGATACTATCTCGTGGCCTCAAGAGAGTAACTCGTGGCCTCAAGATACTATCTTGTGGCCTCAAGATAGTATCTCGTGGCCTCCAAATACTATCTCGTGGCCTCAAGATAGTAACTCGTGGCCTCGAGATAGTTAACTTGTGGCCTCAAGATAAGTGTATATAAAAGGAAAATTCACAATGGAGCAGTACTAACTTAAAATCAGAATCAGAAATACTTTATTGATCTTTATTGATGCTATTGATAACCCGGGGGACAATTCTTGTGTCACCCCAGACAGCATTTACATCTGTTCCAGAGCCGTTTTCGAATCAGCAGATTTCCGTAGCAGTCACACTCAGTATGCAGATCTGCACCAACTTTGCGCCAGACTTGTCTGTAGCTTCTGACTGTGACAGTCCGTCAGGCGGGTGCAGCGCAGATCCGGGGCAGCTGCGCAGACCAGATGCGCCACAACTGAATTAGGTCCGCCCAGCGAGTGAGCGCCGGTGTCGTGCCAAGGTACTTATCCCCGCCAGAATTTGTATCCCCTGACCGCGGGAGCGTGCGTGCACTCAGAGAGGCGGAGGTTAACTACTGCACTTCAAATTCACCTCTTAAATGCAAAAAATAGCGACGCGGAAGACTCAACAGGGTTTTCCATAGTATCAAGGGTCTCATTTATCTACATAAATATGTTTATTTGTCTGTTACGTTAAGGCGATGTGTGAATTGTTTAATGCGTCGTTTAGTATTGCTGATTGATCGACAGTGTTTTCCAAAGTTCCATGTTGCCATGCGCCTTAGCAACACATAGGCCGACTGATAGGCCTATCTATGTGACTCGACATCACATGCAGATTTATGAACAATATGTTTTCCTTTAATCTAGGCTACCTCCATCTGTCCATTCTCTGCGGGTGTGGTCTGACAAGGATGCCCCCTCTTTGCTAACCCATCCCTCCCTGCCCTCTAACGTGATTTCTGTTTTAATTTAATTTTGTTTAATATGGCTTTTCAATTAACCACTTTGTTCACCTGTCTACCATATGAGTTACAGAGGGGATACACAAAATATCAGGCCGTTTTTTTCATCTGATATTTTGTGTATCCCCTCTGTAACTTTTGCTAGAAAACAGCAGACATCTCCATATTATCTCAGGTTGTTCATTGTGACCAGAAAAACACAGAAAATAACGCACATGGTTGCAGGATAGACCATTTGCATGTTAGGGGAGGGGATACACAAAATATCAGGTGAAAAAACAGCCTGATATTTTGTGTATAAACTTTGTAACTTATATTATCTAACTCCATATTATCTCAGGTTGCTTATTGTGACCTGAAAAACACAGAAAATAACACACGTATTTTGTGTATCCCCTCTGTAACTCATATGGTAGACAGGTGAACAAAGTGGTTAATTGAAAAGCCATATTAAACTAAATTAAATTAAAACAGAAATCACATTAGAGAGCAGGGAGTGACGGGTTAGCAAAGACGGGGCATCCTTGTCAGACCACACCCGCAGAGAATGGACAGATGGATGTAGCCTAGATTAAAGGAAAACATATTGTTCATAAATCTGCATGTGATGTCGAGTCACATAAATAGGCCTATCAGTCGGCCTATATGTAGCTAAGGCGCATGGCAACATGGAACTTCGGAAAACACTGTTGATTAATCCACAATACTAAATGACGCATTGAACAATTCACACGTCGCCAGAAAAATAAACATATTTATGTAGATAAATGAGACCCTTGTTACTATGGAAAACCCTGTTGAGTCTTCCACGTCGCTATTTGTTCGATTTAAGAGGTGAATTCGAAATACAGCAGTTAACCTCCGCCTCTCTGAGTGCATGCACGCTCCCGCGGTCAGGGGATACAAATTCTGGCGGGGATAAGTACCTTGGCACGACACCGGATCCACGGGAGCTGCACAGAACGGACGCGCCACAACTGAATCGAGTCCGCCTGGTGGGTGTGGGCCGGATCCGCGGGAGCTGCAAAGACCAGACGCGCCACATCTAACGGAACGCTTTTTTCCTGCGTAAACCCGCAACTCTATCTGTCATGCAGAGAGGAAGACTGCAGGCTGCACCGTCTTTGTGATTATTGGTAAGTGCATTATACAAGTAAAATTGTAAAAGTAAACTGCTGTTGATGTCATGTTAGTCTGTTAAATATGTAGGCTAAACATAAAAGTTTACAAACTTAGTTTACACTGACATTCTGACAACCTGAGACGTGTCAGACAAGCTGGGTAGGCTAGTAGGCCTATAGCCTAGGCTATGCTTGTAGTATAGGTTATTTTAAACATCCACAACTAATAATATGAAAATAGGCTTTAAGGCTGAATCGGTGATCTTTGCTTATTATTCAACAAAATTGCTGAATATTGTGTCCATCGTATGTTAGCGTTACCCACTAAGCTAACCAGTCTTTTGTCTGTAGCTACCCTAACAATAAAAACAAATTCAGTGAGATGGCAACCAAGGCCATTATGGCTCGTAAGTAGCCTATAGCCTATATAGATGCCTTTCACTGTCTTTACTTAATCACCACTCTCTCATTCATTCACTCACTAGGCTACACACCACTTTAGTCACATTTAGCCTATTCATATTTATTTGTGCAAGTATTTTACTATGTCATGTAATAAATAATCTTTGAATATTGAATCTAATATTTACTGTTTGTTTCTTTGCTTTGTGTGCTTTTTGTAGGCTACGTCTTACGGAACAGTGAGGAAGAATCGCACGTCTGACAAAGCCATGCACCGACACGGAGATAAATCAATATGCCATCAGATGGTTTAATCTGCCTTGAAACTGCGGGGGTGGCCGCCGTGCCTGGTCATACCCAACTAATGAGCAGTAAATATACAGTAGGTGCAGTGTTCACATTAGTTTTTACTTGGTTTTGTATTTTTTTGTAATTTGAATAATTAACATTGATGTTTCAACATATGATTTTTGTCTTGTCTTTGATTTTTGATTGTATTGATTTACTGTCTTTTTGTAGATCTGGATTCACGTCAAATGGTTGTTCATGCTGTAGTGTTCTCTTTTGCCTTTTTAAAATAAAAAAATAACTATTTTGAATATTACAAATTGTGTGGGTATTTGTTTGTGTGGCCTTAATTGTCTGATAGCCTAAATATGAATCACAGACCAGAGCCAGATGAGCTCCAGATGTAAAATATGAGTCGCGGATCTGGGTCAGATCCGCACCACACGTCATGGCATTAATAACTGTAGTGGGCCAATTCTGGCCCAGATCTGTCTCTGATCCGTAATTCCAACCTGTTCCGGTATTGGGCCGTTACTTGGAAAGGATGAGCCCGGCCCAGGTCCGTTTAGCGGATCTGCACCAAATACTAATGAAGACCTGGCCCAAATCTGGCCCAAACACATTTTGCTGTCTAGGACAGTTGATGTGCACATCAAGACATTTAAAGGAATATAATTTATAATGTGTAACACACGTGTTGCGAGTGCGAGCGGTAATGGTCAGAAATTCGCCGGGAGCGGGATGAAGAAAACAGTCCCGCGCAGGGCTCTACTGCATATAGTCCTTTATAATTCTTCTTCATATTTCATAGCCTATATTTATACTTTTTACATGTATATACTTGTTTATTTACCAACTTTTGTTATTATTTATATTCCTTTAAATGTCTTGATGTAGAGAAAAGCTGCTCCATTGTGCATTCTCCTTTTATATACACTTATCTTGAGGCCACGAGATACTATCTCGAGGACACGAGATAGTTATAATTATTTTTTTTTGACAAAGTGTGACCAGGGGGGCTCCGTACAAGTGAGACTGAACCAGAACAATACAGTTGGTGGACATAAAAAAACAATAAATGAAGGGAGATGCAGAGCTGGGTAATAATTGTCTGTGGGTTCATCTCTAAACCATGTTCTTTCACATGACACATCATCAATGAAGCCATTGTTAATATAAAGATGTTTAATTTGGCGGTTTTAATGCAGGTTTACCAGAGTTTAACCAGCAGCCAGTTTACTGAGCGATAACTGTGAATGTACTGTGCCAAATGTGTCAGGATTCTATGGGTAGACAAATTAACAATGGCTATGTGTTAAGGTCCACGATACAAAACATTGAGCAAAACTTTGGAAAACACTGAAGGCTGACACTGTATCCTGACATGATATATGCTAAGAGAATACTGTACCTGCTGGCTTCTAAAGGTTGTATTCTCACCTGTGAAACCCAGACAGAGAGAAGCAGAGCAGCACAGACAGCAATATAGCAGTCATCAAATCCTGTCTGACAGTATGCATTGTTATTGGGGTGTGTGTGTGTGTGTGTGTGTGTGTGTGTGTGTGTGTGTGTGTGTGTGTGTGTGTGTGTCAAAATGTTTAAGGCACAAACAAATGTGAGTTGCTTTTTGTTTTGATGAGTGCATCTCTCTCTCATTTATACTATATGTATTTAAACCAACCTTCTTCTCTCTCTCTCTCTCTCTCTCTCTCTCTCTCTCTCACACACACACACACACACACACACACACACACACACACACACATTCTACTAAAGAGCTGTTTCTTAGCAACCGTCTCAGACTGTTCTCTGCGGAACGAGAGCAGGTGCCTTCTCTCCCTCGGTGTCTGTCACACTGATACCAATTACTGGTCGTCATGGCGATTTCATTTAGTGTCCGTTATAGTAATACCGCTTGCTGTATCTGTCATAGTGAAACCAATTAGTGTCTTACACTTAGTTAATTACCATTCAGGCTTTAACACCACTGTCATGTGAACAGGTTGTGAAAGGTGCAGTGGAAGGTGTTACATCATAATCAGGGGCAGGTATCGCTCATTAATCACCTATGTAGATGTAAATGTAGAGGACTTGTCTTACATGACATAAACACATGACGTAAAATAATCCTGGCAGAGAGATACAGATTTCTTGAGGTAGGAATTAAAAGTTCATATTTTATTTTATATAATATAAGAAACTGCAAATCACTAGTGATGTGTGAATGAAGCTTGATGTTTGAATGAAGCTTCATGAACCACTAGCTGTATTTATTAACACAACTAGATGGCGCTCTTGGTTTAAAGAAAAAGGCTCAAGCAATACTGACTCAGTTTCAGACCCGGCATTCATTTGGCAAGCAACTAAAGGATTAATTAGAGATTTCACATCTTCCTTTGCGGTCAATTTGAAGAGAAAAGAGAGGCAAGGATTGCAGAGTTAGAAGAACGTTGTAAATCTCTAGAGCAGTCTCTAAAGATGGGTTTTTCAAAATTTACACATACTCTTTTAGTCACGAGTTGAACAGAGCTAAATTATTTGCTAAGAAGGAGAGCTGAATTCATAATGCACAGAGTAAGGCAAAATGATTATTTTAATGGTTGCAAACCAAGCAAATTGCTGGCCCTGAAATTAAAACAAAGCGAGTCCAGAGCTACTATTTTACAGCATAGGCATCGGCCGAGGTATCTCAACGAATCCTAAAGATATTAACGCCGAATCCGAATCCTTTTATTCAAAGTTCTATGAGTCCTCCTGCAATCCAGATCCGACACAGTGCCAGGAGTTCCTAAAAGAGCTAAATCTGCCTCTTCTTGACCCAGAGGAGACAAAAGAAGTGGGTCAACCTATAACATTAAAGGAACTTAAATCCGCATTAAAAACTGTTAAAAAATGGAAAACGCCAGGGTTGGATGGAATTCCATCAGAACTTCTTCTACAGTGTTTTAACATATTAGGACCTACCATTTTACAAGCTTTAACCTCGGCCAGAGATGGGTACTTTTCACCAACAAACCAACACTGCACTAATTTCTGTTATACTCAGAAAGGGCAAAGATCTTACGGAGTGCTCAAATTACAGGCCCATCAGCCTCATTGGGATGGATATTAAGCTCTGTTCCAAAGTCTTGGCACTCCGCTTAGAACGCTTTATTGAGAAGCTAGTCCACCCCGACCAATCAGGTTTAATACCAAAGTGTCATGCTGCAGACAATGTACGCAGATTATTTCAAATAATAGAAGAGGCCAGAAACCTTCCAACAATGGCAGCAGTTTTATCAGGAAAAGGCTTTTGACCGCCTAGAGTGGAACTACTTGTGGCAAGTAAGGCTTGGTTTGGGGGCCAAATTCATTGACATGGTACATACTTTATACGTAAATCCCACGGCCATAGTCTCAACCAATGGCTTGCATTCTCAGCCATTTCCCGCTCTCCCCCATGCTATTTGCGATCTCTCTTGAACCATTAGTGTCATGTTTTATCCCTGTGTCAAGTTATGGTTTTTAGTTTGTATTACATTTTCTGTTTTGTCTTCAACTTCCTGTTTTATTTTGAAGGTTGTCTGTTTTATTTCCTGTTAGTTTCTTTCCAGCTTGTGTGATTACCTGTCCCGCCCTAATGTGTTGCATCTGTGTCTAATTTAGTTGTGTATTTAAGTTCTGTCTCCCCCCTCTCTCCAGCGCGAGATTGTCTGTTGCCATGTGTCCAGCTTTTGAGCGTTTTCCCCGTGTTCCTGTTACCTGTTGTTTTTGGATTTCCCGGATTTTTGGACTTTGCCTGTCTCCTGGATTTTTCCCTATTGCCTGTCGTTTATTGGACACTGTTGCTGAGTTTATTTGTTGATAAATAAACTATTGTATTTTACATTCTGAGTCGTGCCTCGTGGGTCCATTATCTGTGTGCTTGATAGAACAATCTCGCCACAATTATGGACTCCGCAGACTCAAGTAAAATACAGAACGCTATCCGATCTCAAGGACTGAGACTTCATCAGTTAGATGAGGTGCTTTCCACTCTTCAAACGGAGATGAGGAGTATCTCACAGAGTCAGCTGGAGCTGCAGAGAAGCGTCTGTGAGCAAGTCTCCTTCATGACTACAAAGTTTCAAACCACTCGAGCTGCTGTAACGTCGTCTGCCAATTCCTCAGCTCTGCCTCATCTGTCCCGGCCTGAACGCTTCTCCGGTGAGTCTGGTGACTGTAGAGCCTTCTTGATTCAGTGTGGACTGCATTTTGAGCTTCAGTCTGTTCACTATCCTACGGACAGAGCTAAGATTGCTTACCTGATTTCTCATCTGACCGGACGAGCAGAGGCGTGGGCCACAGCGGAGTGGGGAAGGAATTCACCTCTGTGTGATTCATTTACTCTCTTCACTCAGACATTTGTTCAGATTTTTCAACACGTCACTCCGGGCAGAGAAGCAGCTCGGGCTCTGGTGAGCCTTCGTCAGGGCAGACGGAGGGTTTCAGATTACGCCATTGATTTCCGCACGGTGGCAGCAGAGAGTGGGTGGAACCAGACAGCTCTAGTGGATGCCTTTTTCTGTGGGTTGTCTAGTGCGCTGAAGGATCGGCTGGCAGCACTGTATCTTCCAGAGGACCTCGACGCTCTCATCGCCCTGGTCATCAAAATCGACAAATGGCTCTTCGATCAAGAGAGAGTGGTGTGGTGCCGAGGATTCTCCGGGATCTTCCGAGCAGGGGTTTCTCGGGCATCAGAAGTTCCTCATCTCTACGTCGGCCGGCTGTTACGTCACCGCAGGCTGACTCCGGGGAGGAGCCCATGCAACTGGGGAGGGCCCGACTGTCCACAGAAGAGAGACAGAGGAGATTCCGGGAGAGAGCTTGCTTCTATTGTGGGCAGCTTGGACATTTCATTGATCGTTGTCCGGTAAAAGAGCAGGCTCGCCAGTAAAGAAGAGGGTACTGGTGAGCCGTGCTTTTATGTCTAACACTCCCTCTCGACCCATGTTTCCAGTGACCATATCCTAAGCTGAGTTTTCCAGATCCCTTGAGGCGATGATTGATTCGGGGGCTGATGCTAGCCTCATGGACAGTTCCCTGGCTAAAGAGTTGGGGCTGGGTTCTGTTCTCCTGTCTGCCCCTTTAAGAGCTACAGCGCTGGACGGTCGGCTGCTTTGGCAGGTAACCCACCAAACCATTCCTGTCACTCTGACTTTTCCTGACCAACATTCTGAGACTATTGTTTTTCTGCTGGTAAATTCATCCTTCCACCTGGTAATTCTTGGGTTTCCCTGGCTCCACAAACATAACCCACACATTGACTGGTCATCAGGGGATGTTACGGAGTGGGGCGAGGCTTATGCCAGTATGTGTTTTCAGTCCTGCCCTAGGGAGTTTTCTGACAATGTTTCGCCTGTTCCTACACTGGCGAGGGTGGCGGTGGCTCCTGTTTCCTCCCAGGTCGAACCTGGGAATGCTGAGGAGGGGATTGCTGATCCTTCCTCTGTGGACCCGGAGACTACAATGAAGGGAGATTTTCCTGATCTGTCTTCAGTTCCCTCCTGCTATGCAGACCTGAAGGAGGTTTTCAACAAGGCTAGGGCTACCGCTCTACCTCCACACAGACAGTATGATTGTTCCATTGAATTATTGCCAGGAACTTCTCCTCCTAAGGGGAGGTTATACTCCCTCTCCGCTCCTGAGACTCGTTCCATGAGGGACTACATTGATTCTGCTTTGGAGGCTGGGATCATACGACCCTCTTCCTCGCCGGCCGGTGCAGGATTCTTCTTTGTGGGGAAGAAGGATGGGTCTTTGCGGCCATGCATTGATTATCGTGGACTTAATGACATTACTGTAAAGAACAGGTACCCTCTCCCATTGATTTCTTCTGCCTTTGAACTGTTACAAGGTGCTACTATTTTTACTAAGTTGGACTTAAGAAATGCCTATCATCTGGTGAGGATAAGGGAGGGGGATGAATGGAAGACTGCTTTCAACACACCTAGTGGACACTGAGTATTTGGTCATGCCGTTTGGTTTAACTAATGCCCCAGCTGTTTTCCAAGCATTTGTTAATGATGTTCTCAGATATATGTTGAATATTTTTGTGTTTGTGTACCTGGATGACATTTTGATTTTCTCCCGCAATCTGACTGAGCACATTCAACATGTCCGTGCTGTTCTTCTGAGACTACTTAACCATGAACTATTTGTCAAAGCTGAGAAATGTGAGTTCCATGTTCCCAAGGTGTCCTTTCTGGGATATGTGGTGGGGGAGGGAGAGATGAGCATGGATCCTGAGAAAGTCAAGGCAGTCATGGATTGGCCGGTCCCCACCAATCACAAGGAGGTGCAACGTTTTTTGGGGTTTGCCAATTTCTATCGTAGATTTGTCAGAAATTTCAGTTCTGTTGCTGCTCCTCTGCATGTCCTTACCTCTGCCAAGACTAGGTTCGAGTGGACTCATCAAGCAGACTCGGCTTTTCAATCTCTCAAGGGACGCTTCGTGACGGCTCCAATTCTAACCATGCCGGACCCCAACCGACAGTTTGTGGTGGAGGTGGACGCCTCCAATGTTGGCTTGGGTGCTGTCCTCTCTCAACGCCTGCCCACCGATGGTAAGCTCCATCCATGGTAAGCTCCAACCATGTGCCTTTCTCTCTCGTAAACTGTCCCCTGCAGAGAGGAACTATGATGTTGGGAACCGAGAATTGTTGGCAGTCAAGGTGGCGTTGGAAGAGTGGAGACACTGGTTGGAGGGGGCGGAGCATCCGTTCTTGGTTTGGACTGACCACAAGAACTTGGAGTACCTTCGGTCAGCTAAGCGACTGAATTCTCGGCAAGCCAGGTGGGCGTTGTTTTTTAACAGATTCAATTTCTCACTGTCATTTCGTCCGGGCTCCAAGAATGTGAAACCAGATGCACTATCTAGACTGTTTGACTCTGGTTCCCCCCCTAAGTCTGAAGAGACCATTCTACCCGCTTCCTGTGTGGTCGGAGCTGTGGTTTGGGAGGTGGAGGAGAGGGTCAGACAAGCTACTGGAGACCTACCTGTCCCGGTCGGTTGTCCACCAAATCGACTGTTTGTTCCGGTGGAGCTTAGATCTCAGGTCATTCATTGGGCCCACTCCAGTGTTCTGTCGTGTCACCCCAGGGTTAAAAGGACAACGTTCGTGGTACAACAACGGTTCTGGTGGCCCGGCATGGGAGATTCTGTGAAGGAGTATGTGGCAGCCTGCCCGGTGTGTGCGCAGAATAAATCTTCTCACCAACCTCCAGCCGGTTTCCTGCATCCCCTTCCTGTGCCCTCTCGTCCCTGGTCTGACATTTCTCTAGACTTTGTCACAGGTTTGCCTTCTTCGGAAGGGAACACAACTATCCTTACCATAGTTGATAGATTTTCTAAAATGGTTCATTTTGTTCCCCTGCCTAAGTTACCTTCCGCCAAGGAACTGGCGGAGGTTATGCTCTCCAATGTGTTCAGGTTACACGGACTTCCCAGGGATGTGGTTTCGGACCGGGGACCCCAGTTCATCTCTCGATTCTGGAAGGCGTTCTGCAATCTGCTCGGCGCCACTGTGAGCTTATCTTCAGGGTATCATCCACAATCCAATGGGCAGACCGAACGTTTGAACCAGGAGTTGGAAGTAGGTCTCCGTTGTCTATCATCCAGGAATCCTGCTGGTTGGAGTAAACAGCTCATCTGGGTAGAATACGCCCACAATACTCTGCCATGCTCTTCCACCGGCCTCACTCCATTCCAGTGTGTGTATGGATACCAACCACCACTGTTTTCGGCTCTGGAACAAGAGGTGGGAGTACCATCCGCCCAGGCGTTAGTTCGCCGTTGTCGGCGGACGTGGACCAGGGCACGACAAGTTTTGCTCCACAATTCTTCCCAATATAAGAAGTTTGCAGATCGCCGGAGGTCCAAAGCTCCTACTTACATGGAGGGGCAGAAGGTTTGGCTGTCGACCAGGGATATTCCTCTCCGCGTCGAAAGCCGTAAGTTGGCACCCCGTTTTGTTGGCCCGTTCCCTGTCAAGAAAGTTATTAATCCTGTTGCTGTGAGTCTGAAACTTCCCAGGACCATGAGGGTACATCCGACGTTTCATATCAGTCGAGTGAAGCCAGTACGGGAGAGTCAACTGGTGCCCGAGACTCCTGCTCCACCTCCTCCGCGCATCATCGATGGTGGTTCCGTCTATACTGTCAAGAAACTTTTGGCCGTCAGGAGACGGGGACGGGGTCATCAATATCTGGTGGACTGGGAGGGGTACGGGCCTGAGGAGAGATCTTGGGTTTCCGCCAGCAATATCCTGGATCCTGAACTCATTCAGGACTTCCACCGGTTGCATCCTGGAGATCCTGGGCCGTCTGGGGTCGGCCTTTAAGGGTGGGGTACTGTCATGTTTTATCCCTGTGTCAAGTTATGGTTTTTAGTTTGTATTACATTTTCTGTTTTGTCTTCAACTTCCTGTTTTATTTTGAAGGTTGTCTGTTTTATTTCCTGTTAGTTTCTTTCCAGCTTGTGTGATTACCTGTCCCGCCCTAATGTGTTGCATCTGTGTCTAATTTAGTTGTGTATTTAAGTTCTGTCTCCCCCCTCTCTCCAGCGCGAGATTGTCTGTTGCCATGTGTCCAGCTTTTGAGCGTTTTCCCCGTGTTCCTGTTACCTGTTGTTTTTGGATTTCCCGGATTTTTGGACTTTGCCTGTCTCCTGGATTTTTCCCTATTGCCTGTCGTTTATTGGACACTGTTGCTGAGTTTATTTGTTGATAAATAAACTATTGTATTTTACATTCTGAGTCGTGCCTCGTGGGTCCATTATCTGTGTGCTTGATAATTAGCCCAAGCCATAAGGCAAAATAAAATATGTAATGTCCAGATTAAATCCAATAACAGCTCAATATCATTATTTGCAGATGATATTTTGTTGTACATCTCTGATCTTGAGGACTCCATTCCAAAAGTTCTTAAGATCTTCAACAAATTTGGCTCAATCTCTGGCTAAAAAAATAATTGGAATAAATCTAATCTTTTATTTTTATTTTTTTTTACTTTTTTTATTAAGCACATAACAAGTATACAGCCACAAGTGTATACAATACAAACAGGTCAAGTACACCAGGGGAGATACAAAAATAAAACAAATAAAAAGAAGAACTCAATTTACATAAAGCATTTGAAAAGTACAAATAGTGTGTGTGTTCTAACAGCCTTCTTATTACTGCGACAGGATATAGTAGATATATAGTGTTTAATGTGAATGGACAGCTCTATGAAGTTAGGCGTTTTGTTTTGGAATTTGGACTTATGGATGTGAAATTTGGTCAAAATTAAAATCAGGTTGATTAAAAAAAATTGAGAGGTGAGATTTGTGTTAATGAAACCAAAAAGTACATTTTCCCAGCACAAGGAGAATTTAGGGTAAATAAGATCAGCTAAGTATCGAGACGGTTTACTCCAAAGTAATATAGTATGAGGGCATAACCAAAATAAATGCACAAGAGCTTCTCGTTGATTCCCACAGAATGTACAGTTTACACTGTCTTTTTTGAGCTTCTGTAAATAGTGGTTGGTTGGGTAAAACCTATGAAGCATCTTAAAAGAAATCTCTTTGACTTTATTAATCAGAAAAAACTTGTGCGGCAGAAGCCACACCTTGTCCCAACATATATCTCCAACAAAGCTGGACCAGTGTGATAAAGAAGAGAGTGTACAAATGATGTCATGTTGAAAAAGTTGACAAATTATTGTGTTAACATTCTTACAGTGTCGAGAGAAGCAACTTCTACCAACCTCAGTATCAAGTGCATAAATCTAATCTTCTTTTATTGAACAACAGGCATGTGACATCAGCTATTAGTGGTACAATACCAACCCAAAGCAAAATTACATATTTGGGCATCATCATACATGCATCACTATAGCGAGTGGTCCAGGACAACTATGAAAATATGTTAAGTAATGTTCAAAGGGATCTGGCCAGGTGGACCATACTGCCGGCGTCACGGTCCAGGATTGCTGTTGTTAAAATGAACATAGCTCCCCGTGTGAATTTCTTAAGTTCAATGATCCCCTTACCCCCACCAATACATTTCTGGAAGAAACTTGATACTTTAATTTGGCAGTATATTTGGAACAATAAACAACCTAGGCTAAAATACTCTACCTTACAACGTACCACAAACACTGGAGGCCTGGCCCTCCCCAACTTTAAAATGTATAAGGCCTTTCACCTACAGGCCCTCAGAGTGTGGATGGACCCCTCATCTACAGTTTGATGGAGAGGAATAGAGCAAAACCTCATTGGAAGTCTAACCCTACAGTCACATTAGCTACAAGAGACAATGGGGGTGGCCGTTTGCCAGCGACAAGCTTGCCGCTGCCACAAGCAAGGCGGGGCCAAAATAGACAAGATGTCTATTTTATGCAAATGCTGAGCGATGCGACAAAGTGACTGCCAATCGGAGTGAAGAGAGCGTGAGGGCAGCGTGACGTATGTCAGTGGCTCGAGTCGAAGAAAATAATTCAAGATGGCGGAAAACACTTCAGGACATCGTATTTATGTATATATCTGATATGTTTGGCATTTTATAGAGAAATATATACTTTTAAATCCAAAAACATCATTCTTGTGACTTGACAATACCTCTGAAGTGACTTGTAAGACGTGGTTGAAGGTAGCACCGGATAATTTCTGTTTACTGTTGCCAAGCAACCAGGAGTAGGCTAGGCACGCCCAGGAGCGCCCACAAGCAAGTGTATGTCGCTCTCTTTTGTAGCTAATGTGACTGTAGGGTAAGACTGCAAGAACTGGCCTTTGCAGGTGTATGCTAACCTATGGCCCCTGGTAACAAACCTTTTGCTTGTAAGCAGTGGAGGGACAGAGGTATTTATACTCTAGACCAGTTATTCAATTAGAAAGGTATGTTGAGTTTTGAAGACCTGAGAGCTATTTATTTATTTTTTTTAGATCTACTTTTTATTGTTTTTTTATATGCAGACATACAGAACAGAGAAATACAAACTGAACAAGAACAAAAACCCTCACCCACCTCCCACCCTCTGTGGTCTTGAGGAAATTAAAACAAATTAAAGCTGCAAGCTGTTATGGTTTTGATATTTTGTCTTGTATTTTTGTTCATTTATGTTGCCTGATTTAGTTATTTCTGTATTTTTCCTGTGTTTGTATATTTATTCTATATTTTTTTATGTCATGTTGTGTATTTCCCTGTTTATGTTCTGCTTCCTGTTTTACTTTGATAGTCTGTTTTCTGTCCTGTCATGTCTAGCTTCACTTTGTTTCCCGCCTTTTGTTGATTGTCCTACCCCGCCCTGATGTGTTTCACCTGTTGTGTCACCTGTCCCTCATTAGTTCATTACCTCTTGTATTTAACCCCCGTGTTCCCATTGTCTCTTGTTCGATCATTTTTGTATCCCTGTGCCGTCAGTCTGTGTGTCTTCTTTTGCTCCTGTTTTTCGGTTTCTCCTCTCTGCCGGGCCTTGTGAGTTTTTCCAGTCTCTGTACTGCTGTTTTGCGTTATATTAAACCCCTATATCCTACCACCTCCTGCCTGTCTGCCTCTCTCTGCATTTGGGTCCTCTTTTCCCTCCTCACCGTCACACAAGCAGCGTTGGACGGGTCCTCGAGCCTCTGCGTGCGTCAGGGTTACTGGCGGACACCGCTCCTTGCGACCGTGCATTTGCGCCACACTCAAACACTGCAATCAAAAAGGAACTCTGCTGAGTTCAATGATACCTCACACAAGACTCTGTCATACAGTTCATTAGCTGTGAAAGGGGGCGTGGCTAAAGCATAGGGAGCGGGCCAAACCATGACCAATGAAAACGGAACTCTGTTGAGTTCAATGATACCTCACACAATAGTCCTCATCAAACGGTTCAAATGTTATGAAAGGGGGTGTGGCTTAAGCATAGGGGGTGGACCAAACCATCACCAATGAATAAGGAACTATCTGCTGAGTTCAATGATACCTCACACAAGAGTCTATCTTAAACTGTTAAAATGTTATGAAAGGGGTATGGCTTAAGCATAGGGGGCGGGCCAAACCATAAGCAATAAAGAAGGAACTCTCTGCTGAGTTCAATAACACCTCACACAAGACTCTACCTTAAATGGTTCAAATGTTATGAAAGGGGGCGTGGCCTGTGTAAGTGGCCGTGGTTAAAGTATAGGGGGCTCAGTATCACATGTAGACCACACATTATAAGTTTCATGTAAATTGGATGATGTTTGTGATATAAGGCTGATTTCCTGTTGCCAGCGGGGGGCGCTATGACCAAAAGTCAATATTGGCCTCTAGATGTCCTCAGGCCTGGACTCTTGTTGGGAAATTTCAAGCAGATATGACAATGTACACTGTCCTCAGAGTTAGTCTTATGAATCCTGTAAAGTTTCGAGCCAATTGGACAATGTATGCTCAAGTTACACTCACTTCCTGTTTTGATGGCAAAACGCACAAAATGGCCGCCCCGCCACAGTCACGCCCTATGATGAAATTTAGGCGCCGGGTTTTATTTTTAAAAATACTAGATTTTGACACCTAAATTTCAAAAGGCTTTGGCTTGAAAGTGGGTTGAGATAGAGACAAATTGTAAATTGAGACAAATACTGAGAATGACCTAAAGTTTATCTAGGGAGTAAATTTTTCCATCTAATTTGCATATTATGACATCATATGGCGGCGGCCGTATGCGAGGCTACAGCTAGCCTTCCGTAACACTAGTTTACTTTACAAGGCACAGACATAATTCTGCCCGTTTCCATGTAGTTACATAGTCAGTGATATGGTCATAACCACTACAGTGCTCAATTACCTATTTTTGAGGGGGAAATAATCTACAGTTCATCACTGCGAAGGCGTGAACGGCTTTCTGGAGGACATGCACCAGACCAGCGGGTGCTCATTGCATTGTTGTCGGCCGTGGCAAGCGAACAGGGAGGGGAAGAAGCAGAAGCAAGGACGCTTCTGGCCTGGTAGCCCGGCTAAGGAAACTACCACACCGATTGCCACTGAATAGCCTCCTACTCACCAACACCAGATGGGTCACACACAAAATGGATATATATGCTACAAATAAACACAAGGAACTGCTGCGTGATGATTATTACCGAAGCCTGGCTGAACACACTCACTCATCCCAAATCTTGTTGTCATGTAAAGCCCGGTTCCCACAGCAGGATAATTAGGCCGATTTTAGCCCCGATTCACTCCTTCCGACAATCTTAAGGATGCTCCGATTATTGTAAAATAATCTGATCAGATATTCCTGCCGTGTGTAGTGTGTTAAGATTGCTCTCGTCTGCTCGGAAGGACGTCGGGACTGCTCCGATCTCAAATCGGAGATATCCAACATGTTTTTGTCCCGATTTCTCCTCGTGTATTGTATTAAGTGTCCATTTCATTATAATATTCAGATTTATCATAAATAATTGAATATGCACATGTATTTTAAGTTACCTTAAAGAGGGGTGGACCTCATCACATTTGAGCATTTAAAAATGTACTTGAAAGTAACGCATTAGTTACTTTCTGAAGTAACTAGTTACTTTCATAATTTGTAAGTGAGCAACTAATTACTTTTTAAAAATACTGTCTACTAATACTGTCGTTAAGTAACAAAACAATCAGTTCAGTAGGAATTCGACATCCTATCACATCAGATATTATTTATTTTTTTTGGATACATTTTTTATTATTTTTTAGCACCATTTATCATACAGACATACAGAACAAATTCCACAATGCATGCCAGGTAATGTCAAGTGGTGCATAGAACAGACAAACACAAATTGAACAAGAACAAAAACCCTCTCCCACCTTCCACTCTCTGCGGTCTCGAGGAAAACAAAACAAACAAACAGAAATCACACCTTGCCTAGTCGCTCTCCTCTAGTTCTTGTGGCGCCGAGGTCATTAGGTCTGATATTTGTGCTGCTGCGCTTTTCCATAGGTTGATAGTTGATGATTTTGCTTTGTTAATCCTTGCTGTAGAGAGCTCAAGCATAACTATGTCTAGAAAATACGCCAACCACTGTTTTATACAAAGCGAGTGGGGGGGAGCCAATGTTTAGCTATAATTTTCTTGGTTGCAGTTGAGCCGGCTAGCCAAATATTCCTCTGTCTCTCAAGCAGGTGTAATTTAGAGTCATCATTAAGTAACAAAACAATCGGGTCAGTAGGGATTAGATATCCTATCACATCAGATAGTATTGATGTTGTTTTATGCCAGAACTCATGCACCTGTTCACACTCCCAGACCATATGTAGGAAAGTTCCAGTTTGTTCAGGTTGACAGAATGTACAATAGGGAGTGGGAATGGCTTTCAAGACGTATCGCTTATGAGGAGTCCAATATGTCTTATGGCATATGTTAAAATGGGTATACTGGTGATTTGGGTTCTTGGAACAGTGGAAAATGTCCCAAACTGCCTCCCAATTAATTGCGTTCCCCTCAGTGCTCAGCTCTCGCTCACATTTGTTTACTATTGGGAGTTCTCTTATGGATACTTGCATCAGTTTAGCATAAATCTTGGACACTAATCCTCTCACAGGAAAATCAACAAACCATTTAATGACTGGGTGCGCCTCAAGACTGTTTCCCCATGGCACTTCATAACATTTTAGGGCTGATTTTAAGCGAAGATAAAGGTAGAAAGATGCCCCGGGGACCTCAAAACTATCTCTTAGGTCTTCAAAACTCAACATACCTTTCTCATTGAATAGCTGGTCTAAAGTATAAATACCTCTGTCACTCCACTGATTACAAGCAAAGGGTTTGTTACCAGACATTAAGTGTGCATTGTGCCATATTGGGGTATTCAAATGCCACTTATTGGTGTAGCGTAGTTTTCCTCCACCTGTTTAAAGTTGGTCAATGGTTGGTGATAATAGGGCCATAGGCTAGCATACACTTTTTTGGACACACACCTGCAAAGGCAAGGTCTTGCAGTCTTAGACTTCCAGTGAGGTTTTGCTCTATTTCTCTCCATGGAACTGTAGATGAGGGGTCCTTCCACACTCTGAGGGCCCGTAGCTGAAAAGCTCTGTGATACATTTTAAGGTTGGGGAGGGCCAGGCCTTGCTTGTTTGTGGTACGTTGCAGGGTAGAGTATTTTAGCCTAGGTTGTTTATTGTTCCAAATATACTGCAGAATTAAGGTATCAAGTTTCTTCCAGAAATGTATTGGAGGGGGTAAGGGGATCATTGTACTTCACACAAGGAACTATGTTCATTTTAACAACAACAATCCTAGACCAATTGGGCAGATCCCTTTGAACACTACTTAATATAGTTTCATAGTTGTCCTGGACAACTCTCTATAGTGATGCATGTATGGTAATGCACAAATATGTAATTTTGCTTTGGGTTGGTATTGTAACACTAATGGCTGATGCCACATGCCTGTTGTTTAATAAAAGATTAGATTTATTCCATTTAATTTTATAACCGAAGATTGAGCCAAATTCGTAGAAGATCTTAAGAAATTCTGGAACAGAGTCCTCAAGATCAGAGATGTACAACAAAATATCATCTGCAAATAATGATATTGAGCTACTATTGGATTTAATCTGGACATTACAGATTTCATTTTGCCTTATGGCTTGGGCTAACAGTTCAAGAGAGATTGCAAACAGCATGGGGGAAAGTGGGCATCCCTGTTGCGAGCCCCGCTCGATGGGAAATGGCTGAGAACGCAAGCCATTGGTTGAGACTGTGGCCGTGGGATTCACGTATAAAGTATGCACCATGTCAATGAATTTGACCCCCAAACTAAGCCTCTCCATTACTTGCCAGAAATAGTTCCACTCTAGGCGGTCAAAAGCCTTTTCTGCGTCCACTGATAAAACTGCTGCCATTGTTGGAAGGTTTTTGGCTTCTTCTATTACATGAAATAATCTGCGTACATTGTCTGCAGCATGACGCTTTGGTGTTAGCGTTTTGGTCTTAGCGTTCTAAGCGGAGTGCCAAGACTTTGGAATAAAGCTTACTGTCAGTCCCAATGAGGCTGATAGGTCTGTAATTTGAGCACTCCGTAAGATCTTTGCCCTTTTTGGGTATAACAGAAATTAGTGCAGTGTTGGTTTGTTGGTAAAAAGTACCCTTCTCTATGGCTGAAGTTAAAGCTTGTAAAATGGTAGGTCTTAATATGTCAAAATACTGTAGAAGAAGTTCTGATGGAATTCCATCCAACCATGGCGTTTTCCCTTTTTTAACTGTTTTTAATGCTGATTTAAGTTCCTCTAACGTTATAGGTTGACCCAGTTCTTCTGCCTCCTCTGGGTCAAGAAGAGGCAAGTTATCGGCTCTGCCAGCCAAGGAAAGAGGGGGGGTTGGCCCTGCCCAATGTAGAACATTACAGTATTTCTTTTGAAATGTCTAGTCTGGTCAAGCATTGGGCGGGGGAAATCAACCTGGACTGGATTTTAATAGACCGAGAGCTTGCCTCTCCATTTACACCAGTAGATATTTTATCACAAAAGTCAAATAAAGGGAATAAAATGTTTGCATGTTATTCCCTATCTTGAAATTTTCTAAAATGGTATGGTTGGAGGTACATAAAAAATACAAACTTGTTACATATGTGCAAAAATACGCCCCCTTGTGGCATAACCCAAAAATTTAAATTAATAGACTATTTACTGGGTACAATGGCTAAGGAAAGGTATTAGAACTATAGGTGATTTATTGGAGGGAGACATATTTATGTCATATGATGATATCAACAGGAAATTTAACTTGGAGGGTTGTGACCACTTTTGGAAGTATTTACAAATCAGAGATTGTCTGAAAGGAACTGTTAAGTTGTTAAATGGGAAAAATCCTATAGAGACCTTTCTGCTACTACCTCCACTACTGTGCAAAGCCTCAAAATGGTATAATATATGCCCTTGGGTTAAAAACAATACAAGTAAAAGTCTGAAAGTAATATGGAAAAGAGTTTTAGGATGTACAATGAATGATGATACATGGGATTCAATTCTGTCAAACAGTGGGTTGCACATTAGAGAAGCTAGGGGTAAGTTTATTCAATACAAAATTCTTAACAGATATTATTATACTCCTTATAGGCTTTATAAAATGGGTATTGGCAGAAATGATCTTTGTTGGAAATGTCAAAAAGCTAAAGGTACTTTGATGCATGCCCTTTGGGAATGTCTCTGTTTTTTGGAGCAGTGTTTTAAATTACATGCAGGGTTGGTTATCCTGTAATCTGCCCAAATCACCTAGACTGTGTTTACTCGTAGACAAAAGAGAAGTGCCAATGTTAAATAAACATACTTTTAGAGTGTTAAACACTGCTTTGGTAACATGTTCCCGACTCATTTTGAAATTTTGGAAGGACTCTCATGCCCCAACACTTAGAATGTGGAAAGAAAGAATGACTGAGAATGCTGCGTGCGAAAAGATGCTGGGAAGACTACATTGTACGAATTAATCCATGAAGGAACAATGGGACAATTTCTGCACCTACATGTCTACAATGTAATTTGAACATCAGCTGTTTACAGAGATTTACATTGAACCTCACTGTTGTTGTGTTTGTTTGTTTTTTTCTTGATGTTGTTTCTTTGTTATAAAATAAACTCAATAAACTCAATAAATATTTGAATTATAAAAAAAAAAAAAAAAAAAAGAGGCAGGTTTACTTCTGGCACTGTGTCGGATCTGGGTTGCAGGAGGACTCATACAACTTTGAATAGAAGGATTGAAAAGTGGCGCAGACCTCGGTCTGTGCGGATGCTGTTGATAGTATCTCTGGATTCGCTTTGTTTTAATTTCAGAGCAAGCAATTTGCTTGGTTTACAGCCATTAAAATAGTAATTTTGCCTCTGTGCATTATGAACTCAGTGTTATGTGGGCAGCTATTCTCTCCCGTCCTATGTGTGTCTCTCCCCTTTTTCCCTGTGTTGTCTGTGTGTGTGGTGTTGTTGACTCTGCCGGGAAGAAGGTCAAGGGGCGTGGCCAGTCAAGCTCTCATACCTGCACAGCTGCTGTCTATTCCGCTAACCACGACCTGCTCAGCTGCTGTCAATTCCACTAATCACCCCTGCTGTATTTATACCCGGGCAGAGCTCACCATCGGCGCTAGATCGTTGCACCTACCAATGTGGTAACTTGGCTTCCTGTGAAAACGTTCTAGTTTTGCCTGATCTTGTATTTCCTCGTGCTTTGTTTATCTGCCTGCCTCTCTGTCCAGACCTACGCCTCATGACCTGCTGCTGTTGTTTGCTGTTCCGCCAGCTCTCCACCGTTCAGACCTCGCAACTTTCCTGCTCGGATTCCAGAGAGAGCGTTTGAACGCAGCACTGCCTGCCCGCCTCAGCCGCGATCCAGTTCGGAGTCCTCTGCCCTGTGCTTTCTGTCCTTGGTTGTTATAAGTATTAGACTCTCATTAAAACGGTTGAAATCGTTACTCTGTGTCTGCGTGTGGTTTCCTCTGTGTTTTAGGTCCGAGCCTCGACCTTAACGCTCAGCTCTCTTTCTTAGCAGATAATTTATCTCTTGTGACTAGAAGAGTATGTGTAGATTTAGAAAAAACAGTCTTAAGAGACTGCTCTAAAGATTTACAGCATTCTTCCAACTCTGCAATCCTTGCCTCACTTTTCCTCTTCAAGTTTAACGCGAAGGAGGATGTGAAATCTCTAATAAATCCTTTAGTTGCCTGCCAGGTAAATGCAGGGTCAGAAACTGAGTCTGTATTAACTGATATGAACTCAGCCAGTTTGGCTCTAAATTCTGCATCAAAAGTTGTGTTCTGGAGAAGGGAATTATTAAATTGCCATCTCCTAGATCTTTCTCCTAACCTATCACAATGGAATGTGGTTATCAGCGCATTGTGATTAGACAGAATTGCTGGCTCTATTGCTATCGTGTGGAACATTGCCTTAAGCTCACTGGAGCACAAAATATAATCAATGCAGGAGTGGGTGAGGTGACGTGTGGAAAAGAAGGTGTAATCCTTGCTAGTAGGGTTGTGCATCATCCATATATCTGTACGATGGTGGGATTCCACAACTGCTTTAAACGTGTCTGATATGTTTTTGGGCTTTTGTGTGATTTGACCCCTGATTTAAATCTAGTACTGCAGTCATGTCTCCCCCTATAATTAGTGAATAGTCAGTGAGAGAAAGCAGCTCATTGGTTAGCAAGTTAAGAAACTTTCATCATATGTAGATGGTGCATATACCGAAACAAAGGCTATTTTCCTACTCCTTATCGTGGTACATATATAAGATATCCTGGCTGATAGGTCTATACTACTTTTGTCTGCAGTGAGTGCGCATTTCCGTGACAGCAACACAATGGAGCCCTTGGTTTTGGTGTCTAAGTATTTATTTTGTAGAGGATTTACATCTCTTTTACGTCAATGTGACTCTTGTATAAGCGCCGCATCTATGTTATTCCTTCTTAAGTAGTCCAGGAATTTAGCTCATTTGAATGGCCCGTTTAGCCCCCTGATGTTAACTGAAAGGATTGAAAGCTCAGCCATCTTCAAAATTTACACGCATGTCTCGAGTACCCTACCGGATTTCGCTGATAAATTTATAGCAAAGGGTGAACTGTTAGCTCTGAGCAAAGTGAGATAAAAACATATAAAATAAATCCTCTAACCCTCTGAGACCGCAGACCCCAACCCCTGTCTGCAAGATACGTGGCCACATCAAACGCAACATGCGTAAACTCCAGCCCACAATTACTCCTCCTGTTTAAAGTCACAGGTACGTAGAAACAGGTCTGATAAACTTCTTCTGCTAAATATGAACGGTGTTACAATAACCCTAGAACTAGGTCGTAACCAGCTATCAAATTCTGAAATAAGCTATGTGAAAAACACACCAATCTAGTTGGAGTAACAGAGTATAAGCTGAACAGACAGCATCCATCATGTTCTTTCAGTCTGGCTAAATGGTAACAAACATAGACTGTAAACTGATCAGCCATTATTTATCATGTACTTTCAGTCTGGTTAAGTGTTCCTTTAAAGTTTGGCTCCAAAACTTACATATAGTGTCCTCAGCATTTATCATGCTCTTTTCAGCCCGGTTAAATGTCAACAAAACAGACTATAAACTGAGTAGCCAGCATTCATTATGTTCTTACAGTCTGGTTAAATGTTCCTTCAAAGCTTGGCTCCAAAACTTACATACAGCGTCCTAAAGTCAAACCTGGTACAGTAGCCCAGATACCGCTAGTCCACAGCCGCTGGGTCCACCAGCCTCTGCCTCGCCATTGGCTCCAGCACCAGCCACGTAGTTCCCCCGCCATCTTCTGGTTCTGTTGTCGGCAACAGGCGCAGGTGCGGAGCGGCTCGTGTGGGTGTCACGTCATCCTCCATATCCACCTCCCGATAGAAGATGCCCGCTTCTGTGGCTGTAGTGGAGGTGAATTCTTTCCGTCCGTGGGTCGTATTCAGGGTGGTGGGGTAGATAAGCGAGTTTGAGGTGCCTTTAGCATGTAGCTTGTGTTGTGTCTCTTCAAGCTCCCGAGGCCGTTGGATCGTGAAAGTGCCGCAATCCGGTTGCGGTTGGAGGGAGGAGGAGAGGGGGTAGAATCAAATCTATTGAACAAAAGATTTAATTAATTTGCCCTGTCACGGTCACCAGAAACGAAGCCTCTACCACTGTCTTTGTTTTGACCAGAGATGGTTTTCAGTCCCCTCCAGACCTCCCTTGTGTTGTTTTGTTGAAGGCGTACCTCCAACTTTTTCCTGTAACTGTCCTTTCCTTTCCTTATCTCCCATCTGAGCTGTTTTTGAACCCTCCTCAGCTCTTCTTTGTCCCCAGATTTAAAAAGTATTTTCTTTTCATTCAGCAGGGCTTTGAGCTCAAGAGTCACCCAAGGTTTTTTGTTGGAGAAAGACCGAACCTTCTTCTTAGGTGTTCTCCACACAAAAAAATAATATAGTCCATAACACAGTGAGTGAGACTGTCAATGTCCTCCCCATGTGACCTACAGAGCATTTTCCAGACCGTGGTCTCAAAACAATCTCTTTGTGCTTCACTGGCCTCCTCAGACCATGTCCTCACATACCTTGTGGTTGGGGGATCTTTACTCACCAGAGGTGTGTAATGCCGCGTTCTATTTACCACGGAACTCGTTTTTTACGAGGTCAAAGTCGTAAACACGCCCCTTGACCTCGTATTTACGAGCTCGGAACTCGTACAACCTCGCAGTAGCGCGAGTTCAAAATCCAACATGGCTGGCCCCTCTATCAACAGTTGTGAAAGTTGCAATAACATAAAGTTATAAGCACTTCTGGCTTATTTGTGTCTTACTAAATCAGTCGTTCACACAGGCATGTCCAACTTCTATCTGTGGACATGTTGTTTGCATGCACAAAAAAACGGCGTAATGCGTTGTTATCAACTGGTTGCTAACAATAGCTAACCGGGCTAGAGCTAATGAAAACAATGAAAATCCGACTTTTAAATAGAACACATTCAACTCGGGTATGACGTCATTCCCAGTTGCGGCTTCCGAGTTCCGAGGTAAATAGAACAGGCAGGAGGTGAACTAGATTGTGATCTGAGTGGCCCAGCAGAGGGAGGGGTGAAGAGATGTATGCATCTTTCGTGTTTGCATACAGCAGATCCAATGTTTTATTGTCCCTTGTGTGGCATTTAACATACTGGGTGAAGGTGGGGAGCGTTGAGGACAGGGGAGCATGATTAAAGTCTCCGGAGATGACGAAGAGAGACTGTGGCTGTGATGTCTGCAGCTGTGACACAACTGTGTGTAGGAGCTCACATGCAGCTGTAGCATCGGCCGAAGGGGGGATGTAGACAGTTATCACAATGATGTGCGAAAACTCCCTCGGCAGGTAATATGGACGCATGCTAACCGCTAGCAACTCAATGTCTCTAGTGCAGTGCTGCTCCTTAACACTGATGTGTCCGGAGTTACACCATCATTCATTCACAAACATCGCTATTCCCCCACCCCTTACCGCTCTCCTTTGCTCTCCTGTCCGCTCTCACAAGTTAAAAGGAGAATAAGAGAACTCCCAATAGTAAAGAAATGGGAACGAGAGCTGAGCCCTGAGGGGAACACAATTAATTGGGAGGCAGTTTGGGACAACATTTCTCACTGTTCCAAGAACCCAAATCACCAGTATATCCACTTCAACATGCCATAGGACATATTAGACTCCTCAGAAGAGATACGTCTTGAAAGCCATTCCCACTCCCTATTGTACATTCTGCCAACCTCAACAAACTGGAACATTCCTGCATATGGTCTGGGAGTGTGAACAGGTGCATGAGTTCTGGCATAAAACAACATCAATACTGTTTGATGTGATAGGATATCTAATTCCTACTGACCCATTGTTTTGTTACTTAAGGATGACTCTAAATTACACCTGCTCGAGAGACAGAGGAAGATTTGGCCAGGCGGCTCAACTGCAACCAAGAAAATGATAGCTCAATGCTGGCTCCCCCCCCCCATTCACTTTGTGTAAAACAGTGGTTAGCGTATTTTCTAGACATAATTATGCATGAGCTCTCTATGGCGAGGATTAACAAAGCCAAATCATCAACTATCAACCTATGGAAAAGCACAGCAGCACAAATATCAGACTTAATGACCTCATCGCCACAAGAACTAGAGGAGAGTGACTAGGCAAGGTGGGATTTCTGTTTGTTTGTTTGTGTTGTTTTCCTCAAGACCG
Organism: Zingel zingel; assembly: GCA_023566125.1. Classification (NCBI taxonomy): domain Eukaryota; kingdom Metazoa; phylum Chordata; class Actinopteri; order Perciformes; family Percidae; genus Zingel; species Zingel zingel. The sequence continues at coordinate 9,126,565 of CM042323.1, forward strand.
CAGAGGGTGGGAGAGGGTTTTTGTTCTTTTTCAATTTGTGTTTCTCTGTTCTGTGCACAGTCTGATATTACCTGGCACATATTGTGGAATTGTTCTGTATGTTTGATTGAGAAATGGTGCTAATAAAAAATGTCTCCAAAAAAAAAAAGGCTCAAGTAATGAAATTCATTGTGCTTTTAACCTTATGTTGAAAAGGAGCATCTACTGGACTCAGAAAATAATGAAAATGCTTCACAAAGCTTCATTTAGGCATCAATACGAATCAATCTAGTTAAAGGTGCTGTAGGTAGGATTGCGAAGATCCAGGGCTTAGCCAAAAAATGTGAACATTGACAACTTCTCAGTCCTCCCCACTTTCCGCTAAAGCCCCAAACAGTCTCCTAAGCCCCTCCCCCCACAAGGGAGAATGAATGTGTGTGCATGAGCAGTGATTGACACGCAGTTAGACAATGTCAAGTTGTGAAGAACCTCCAACAATCACAATGCTACTACTAGCACGACTACTTTGATGTACAGTAGTTGAGCTGAGATTTTGGGTTAGAGTTAATATCATCAACCACAGCAGTTGTAAAGACAACACCAGGCATCTTAGGAGGGCAAACCACCTGTTCCTTGTCAAACTGCTGGATGACAATTTTCGCAGCATGCGCCAGATGTACGGCATCACTTTTACTGTCCCATTCAAATGCCTTTGTCAGTGATGCACCGATATCATCACAGAACGAAAGAAGAACATCCCTCCACGTCTGAGCTTGCAGGTCTGGGATCTGAGCAAAAATCTTTTCCTTCAAATCGTAGTGTTCACTCTAGCATCAAGTCTAAAGGCAAGCTGCTCCATCCTTGACCTGTATAGATGAGCCAGATCCGCCAACTTGAAGATGACGAGATGCTGTGCTGTCATTAAGGCATGCTTCCTCGATGTATTATATATAACAATTACAAACTATCCATCAGTTTATTTAACCTTAACTTTATTCATCTCAGAACACTGTAATTTTACTTACTTTCTCAGTTCACTGCATATGGTGTGCCACGCCCCCAGAATTGATGTCCTAACCATAGAATCTATATTTTTTATATTGTTTACTTGCTTATGATGAGGTCAGTGTTGATAATGGTAGTATATACATGCAAATATAGAAATGATTAAGCTTTACTGTACCACTTCACACATTAAATTGTGTACAGGAACTGTTTTTATTGATTTATAGCACTATATAATAAAATGGTGACATAAAATTATTATATAATGAAATTATATGATTACATATAATTGTGAGTAAGTATTTCATTGAGTTCTCAGGGTTACTAGCATCTAGATTATGTCCGTTATTGCATGTGGGTCTAATGGGATAGGAGATTTTCACTAACCGCTGGCATCCATTTAAAAAAATGGCTGCCACGGAAACCAGGATGGGAGTTTGCGATGGCCCAATAACCAGTTTTGTTCCCAATGTATCTATCAACACATCTGCCGATGTTTGTGTTTTTATCACAGAATGAACAATTGTTTCAGTTTGAGCTATGCCGCCCCACTACTGTCACACAGGCAGTATATGCAACATCTGCAACTATTATTTTCTTTTAATGCCCATGTGAAGCATGGCCCTGAATGGGGATAGTATGTGCTGCTATTTATATATACCTCTCATGTGTACTGATGTGACTGTAATGATGTGTACATTTATTCCTCACCTTAATCCTTAAACATATAAACACAGCTGCTGATGTTCAGGAGCAAGGGTGGAACAGATTTAGAATCTTTAATGCATAAAACATCTTGGAAATACTGACATTCAAACTCTAATCATTTCATTCATTAAACATAAATAAACTGTAGCTTGGTGGTTCCCTAAGTGGGTGCACCCAGGGGGGCCATAAAGACAGACCAAGTTGTGCATTCATAATAATGTTTCACCACATAAAAATGAAAAATGTAGGGCAACATTTACATTTTATGTTAAATTCAAAGAAATTAAAATTAGTATATATATATATATATATATATATATATATATATATATATATATATATATATATATATATATATATATATAAATTCATCCGCATAGTACTTTTTTTTTAAATTTACAGTTATTTAGCAGGTATTGACATCAAAGCTCAGAATTGCTGACTACTGGTACTGTCAGTACAGTCAGACCTTTGGGTTGTCCATGTATAACTATAACTTGAGCTAATTTTGTTTCTGAAAAAAATACACCAAACCAATTAGCAAAATCAATTTAGTTATTGTTTACTTGATTAAAACTATTGTTTTCTTTTTTTATTTTGAGTGATTGCGAATGAGCATACATTATTTAATTTATTGCCATAAAACAAATCCTATAAAGCACATGAATATCGGGAAATGCTTTCTTATTAAAGGATTAATTACAAAATGTTGATAAAAATGAAGCTTAAAAAAAAATCACAAATTCTTAAATGTAAAAATGTAACCAAACCAAAGTTTATAGTCTATTGAGGAGCAATGTTCTTTTCCAGTCACTCAAAATGATGTAACCTGCTGCAACGGGACCAACTGATTTCCATGCATTACTTGCCATGACGTGTGTGTGTGTGTGTGTGTGTGTGTGTGTGTGTGTGTGTGTGTGTGTGTGTGTTTTGTTCTTTTCTTATCTTTGAACTAAAGCATGTTTGGGTCTGTGTCTTCTCGGTCCAGACTTCTGCTGTAGGCAGTAGCAATTCTGTGTGTTTGGGTGTGTGTTTGGGTCCTTTTCATGCTATGACTAATTGTCAGTCAGCATCACTTTGTTGTGACACACACACACACACACACACACACACACACACAGACTATTTTGCTTTTGAATGTTTTTAGAGACATTAAGAAATTGTCAAGAGGGGACTTGTATCCTTGAGCGATATCTACATACCAAAGAGGGGATGTCCATTGTACTGTCTGTACTCATTCTTTCTTTGTTTCTTTCAAAAAAATGATAATTCAACTTTAATGTTATCAATATTCAAACTCAGAGAAGACGTGTATTCTCTGGTATACAAATGTTGCGAAAATAATCATGGCCATTTTATTTAAGAATAAATATTTTACTTGCAAATCAAAAGTAACTTGGCTGCATGCATTAATATCAAGGACTGTGGGCCTGTGTGGAATGGTAAAGTATGCATTTTAAAGAGGGATCTTCATCCTGTGAATATTATCTTGTATTTGCTCTTTATACCTTCATAAATATTATAATAAAAACATTTTACAATCCTAGGCAGGTTTAAAATCTTGCATCAACTACACTTTGTTGTGGTTGTTGAGCATCTTCAGGGCATTAATTTACACTCAATCATGAATATAGCGAGGTCAGATAAAAGATACTGATTCATCCTTTTTTTTCTATTCTATAAGGATAATTTTATGTGCTAATCTGGTCCTATTTTCCTCACTCATCCATAATATGCAATATTAATGTTGCTTCTGTCAGTCGTAACAGTACAAGAGGGGACCTTCCAGTAATATCGCCACATAGTGTGGATAAAATCTTGCAATGCTAGAATCTATCTATTGAAGAAAAAAAACTATTCTACTATTCTATTCTTAGATATGAATCCCAAATCCCATAGTTGTTCTTCCAAGCACTACTGAAATTAAACTCCATTCCTTCTCGTTTCTGGCATTGTCCTAATAAAAAAACATCTGTGGTGTCGTATAACATTAATATCTTGTGTTTTTCCACCTCCAAGATGAATTTGTCGTCATTCACGGTGTTGTAGAGAAGACATATACGATATTGGTGTGTCTTTTGGTAAACTGGATGCTCTCGTCCTAAACATCTCCTTCGCTTCTCTGTTTCTCTTCATAGTCGTCAGATTCATCTACCAACCCTTATAGAGCTGGCTCAGGTTTGCCTTGGACCAGCTCTTAGTTATGCTGTTAAATTGTATGTCTAGACTGTCAAAGGAATGCTGGAATTCCTTTGACACACTGAGCTCCTCTCTCTTTCCATCTGTGTGCATCCATGTCCCAGAAATGCTTGTTACTAACTTAGCTATGGACATTCCCCGGACACCTTATATTTTCTCTACTCACAGTTTTCCTTGGATCAGGGTGGCACCTAAATCATGGTTGCAGCTGCCACTGTGGTCCTGCTCGGCACCCTGCTATGCCCTGCTACGCCCTGAACTGCTACAATTATTAGTTCTAGTCATAGTTACATTATCTTTATTGTTACTATAATTGCCACTGTTCATCATTCCCCCAACCAACACCTAAATGTTTGCTCTTGGGGGAATTATAGGAATGGTTGGGTCTTTGTAAATTATAGAGTGTGGTCTAGACCTACTCTATCTGTAAAGTGTCTTGAGATAACTCTTGTTATGATTTGATACTATCAATAAAATTAAATTGAATTGAACGCCCTGTCTGCAGCAAATTTCATACATCATCATCATCCCGTAAACTCCCAATGTGTTATCAGCACTCGCCTCTGTCTCCCAAAGAAATTTCATCATCACCCTAATTGAAATCAAAACCTGCATATCTGAAACATCCTTACACTATTGAGTCAGAGACAGCCTAATTATTTCACTAGATGAGATGGCCCCTCTCACCGTTAAGACTCCCAGTCCTCAGCAGAATGTGAAATTAGCTTCAGCTCCTTTCTTCTTTGTTGGACTTTATTTCAATCAAGAGAGACTTTGTTGCAGAGATGCAATGATTTATTGTACATATGCGTGATTTGAAATGAACAGTAGAGATTGATTAGACGGAGACTAGACTCCATCGTTATATAAAAAATATATAATAATTTAAATAAAGGGGTAGAAAGCCGAAAGATTATCCCACTATGGAGTCTAGACACTGATGGTGGCGTGAGGATCCTGGAACCTAAAACGAAATTCCGTCAGTAGTAGCCTGCCGGATGAGGACCCAGGAGCCGTATTTGATGAAGCTCGTTATATAAAAAATATATAATAATTTAAATAAAGGGGTAGAAAGCTGAAAGATTATCCCCCAAAAAAGAACGTGACGTGAAACTGGTGAACGAAATGTACCTAACTGATGCCATGATGAACTGAGAAATGAGGCTTGTAGTGTAATAGACCCCCCCCCCCCCCCCCCCCCCCCCAAAAAAAAAAATCATGACAATGACTATATGATGATGATGATGATGATGGTAACAATAATGATGATGATGGTAATAATAATGATGAAGATGATGGTAATTATGATGATGATGATGTAATGATGATGATGGTAAAATGATGAAGAATGATGTAGAATATAATGATGGTGGTGGTGATGATGATGATGATGATGATGATGATGATGATGATAATGATAATAATAATAACAATGATGATGGTTGCAATAATGATGATGGTAATGATGATGATAATAATAATGATGATGATGATGATGATAATGATAATAATAATAACAATGATGATGGTTGCAATAATGATGATGGTAATGATGATGATAATAATAATGATGATGATGATGATGATAATGATAATAATAATAACAATGATGATGGTTGCAATAATGATGATGGTAATGATGATGATAATAATAATGATGATGACGGTAATAATGATGATGATGATGATGATGTTGATGATGATCCGGGTTTGAATGCGCTTGATGTCGGCATGGCGACTTAAAACCTCGGCTACACTCAGCTCACGGCCCGACGGCCGGGTTAACTACTCTTACCGCGGCACAGCGTCCGGGTTTGGCTACACTTGCTCTCGGCCCAACGGCCGGGTTAACTACTCTTACCACGACACATCGTCCGGGTTTGGCTACACTTGCTCTCGGCCCGACAGCCGGGTTAACTACTCTTACCGCGGCACAGCATCCGGGTTTGGCTACACTCGCTCTCGGCCCGACGGCCGGGTTACAAGTTCTTATCCTCGGCACAGCGGCCGGGTTAGCCTGTTCTTTGAAAAACTGGTTGTTAAAAAAATCACCAATCATCTTAATTGCAGCTCTTTTCCTTTGCACTCAATGCAGTTTGGATTTAGGGCTAATCACTCTACAGAGACAGCGACATGTTATTTTTTGGAAAAGGTTAAATCAAATATGGACAAAGGACGGATAGTGGGAGCAATTTTTTTAGATCTTCGTAAAGCATTTGATACAGTTAATCATTCAGTTTTACTGCATAAACTTCATGCTTTTAACTTTTCCTCAAAATGTATTAGCCTTATTAATTCTTACATTTCATCTCGCTCACTATGTGTAAGAATTGACCAATACAATTCTACCCCTTTACTTTTATCAACGAGTGTTCCAAAGGGTTCAATTATGGGTCCAATTCTTTTCAATTTATACATTAACAATGTACCATCTTTGTGTAAGAACTGTGACACTTTGATGTATGCAGATGACACAGTTATTTTGGCCTATGGAAAATCTACAGAGGAAGTTGCCTCAAAACTAACAGAGGCCATGTCATTGATTGCAATTTGGCTTGAGCAACCGTGTCTGCAATTGAACATATCTAAAACAGTTACCATGCTCTTCTCAAAAAACAATATAAATATAAAACCTGAAATTTTAATATGAGGAGAAAGACTACAGTCGTCACAGAATATAAATATTTAGGATTATATATAGACTCAAACCTTAACTTCAAAACACACAAAGTTAGTAATAGGATTAAGTTCAGTCTAGCAAACTTCAGATTCATTAGAGACTTTCTTTCAACAGAAGCTGCTAAATTATATTTCTTTTCCATGATTATATCCCACTTAACATATTGTTTAATAAGCTGGTCCAATACCCACTCTACAACAATAAAACCATTAGAATTATTATATAAATAAGCATTAAAAATACTGGATAAAAAACCATAACACTACCACCATTGTAGTATTCTGAGGAAATATCAGTTACTTACATGGGATACTCTCATTAAATTCAAAAATATCTGTTTAATTTATAAAATCAGACATGGTTTAGCACCTCCTCCACTATGTGATTTTATACATTTTAGATCCAGTGAGGTTAGGGTAACTAGAGGGGCAGTGAGGGAAGATTTCATCATCCCCCCGGAGAAAGACAGTAAGAGCAGCTCAGCAATGGAACACAGTGCCGGAAGCTATTAGAGAGTCATTGTCATTCTTTTCATTCAAAAAGAATGCAAAAAAATGGCTTGTAGAGAGCCAAACTTGTGGGCACTAATGCTTTCTGTGTGCATTTAAATGTTATATAAGTATTTTACATGAATTGTATTTATTAACCATAATGTGTTGTATGTAATTTCATTTTGTTATTTTATACCTGTATTGTTGTATGCAATTTTATTCTGTGATTCTATACCTGTCATTATTTTTAAAGGCTGTTTTACATCTGGCTGGGGGACTACCAATGAAAATTAGCACTTTTGAGATAACTCGGGCACATTTACATTGTTTTAATGTTGATTAATGTTTACTGTCCCCTTTCAAATAAAGAAATAATCTAATCTAATCTTATCCTCGGCTCAGCGGCCGGGTTAGCCTGTTCTTATCCTCGGCTCAGCGGCCGGGTTACATGTTCATATCCTCGGCTCAGCGGCCGGACTATTATTTGTTATTTATTAATTATAATTATATATACACAGAAAATTGTACAAAATCACTCAATGAATGTGAGAATGAATCAGAGAACATGAAAACACGCCACCACCAGTTATATGCATGCTTACCGGGATTATGGTCTTAGAGATTGCTGATTTGCAAGGATGTCGCTGACATCAGGGCGAATGTAGGAGGAGAAGGCAGAGGATGACCATCTACCGAGTTTTTGCAGGGATGTACGTGATATACCTTGATTTGCCGCTGTAGTTGCAGCCCCTATTCTGAAGGAATGACCTGAATAATGCTGAGGCGACAAATTTGATTTAATAAGGACTAGCTTCTGTCTGCAAAACGCGAAGTGTAATCGGCAGCCTAAGATCATGTGTAGAGGGATGAGCTCTGTAAATGCCTTTCAGGATTAGTTTGATTGCTTGATTGGAAAAAAAGAGATGAAAATGAAAGGTCGTAACACCTGATGTTAAACTGGATACCTGCGAGCACTCCGCAAATATATTGCGCTTGAAATGGCAAGTATCGTGACAATAACAAATAAATGCACAAATACTGTTGATTGAAACAGGTTTAAGGGGTACACTAAAAAAGAATCAGCCAGAGTATTATGATGACCAGGGACGTGACGGGCAGTGATAATACAATTGTGAATGACAGCAGCCCAAGTGATGCTTCTCATGAAAGGCATGATGCTTTTGCAAGAAGAACGCCATTTATTGATTATGTTAATGACAGCTTGATTGTCGCAGAGAACCGAGATGCGTTTACGCTTCCAGTGACCGCCCCAGATGTGACAAGCTACGGCAATAGGATAAATCTCATGCAGGGCTGAAGACTCAGATGGGGAAAAAGAGGGGGGCCAGTGGCCGGCGAACCACTGGCCTTGAAAAAAACCTTCGAAACCCGCAGAGGGTGCAGCATCCGTAAAAAACTGCATCGAGTCGGAAGAGTGCACCACATCGGAGAGCACGCCGACCCGGAAACCCTGAGAAAGCCCGGTGAGAAGATGGTCCACAAAAACTGAATTAGGATGAGAAGACAGAATGCCAGGGAATGCAGGTTTAATGGAGTTGATGGATGAACTTTCAAAATCTCCTTGAACCACGTCGAAACTGCAGCCGCCGGGGGCAAACTGACTGGGGATGCGCATCTTGGCAGCCGCTGTCATCCGCGGGCATCAATCACCGTATAGGGCAGAGAGATGCGGTGTGGCACGAAATTGCCTGTACTGCGACCATGACCAGGAGCTCAGTGTCCAAAACAGACCAGTTCAAGCGAAAGTTAGATTGGGGGAGATAAAGTGCAGCTTTGTTGGAAAAAGCTTTGTGATACTGAAAGAATATGCTCCTCCCATACTTCAGATTCAGATCACCGATTAGCGCCAGATATGAGTCCAATTCTTGCCTCCTATCCGGGTAGACAGCGCAGATGACATCGTGGTAAATTCCAAATGCCACCAAAAACTGCCCGATATAAAGTTCTTTGCTGAGTCTGGGGTCCGCTGATTTGAACAACACGGAAAAGCCGTCCCTCGCAACGAGTGATTGATCGCACTCAGGAGAAGGCAGGATGAGGCTAACCAAATTGCTGTACCTGCCTTGCAAAATTTTTGCCCGCAACCGGGCCGGTATGTTAGCTGACACCGGAATGTACGCCCTACCTGAAAGCAGAGCCGGAAAAGCGGTGGCCAGAGAATGTTCAATGCCACCAGAGGCGGACGTGCCCGGCTGAGGAAAACTGCTCGGCTGGGTCGCGAAAGCCATCACGTTGCTGACGGTCGCTGAAGAAGCAGACGCAGAATTGACTTCCACTGCTTGAAGTCTAGAATCCAGAGACCCCATTGAGCTAGCCAAGAACTGAAGGGAAGCGAGGATGAGGCCAGATTCCTCGGCTCTTCTGCGGGGGCCGGAGGGGAGATCAGCCTTCCTGGTCCGCTTGCGACTGCGGCGATGAAAGATAAATCCTCTGGTGAAGTACGACCTGCCATGTCAGCCAGTTCATGAATATCAGGAGACGGAAGGTCGGGAGCTGGTACGATGCCGTGATCCTGAAGCTATTGGAGGGCCGACACCGTCTCGTCTGAGCGAAAACCAGGCTGCGTAGCCGGCACGGCCAAGCGGGAACTCCTTCGCAGCCTTGGGGAAACTGCAATTGGCACTATTGCCGTGATTGCTGGATCCGGTGACACCGGATCAAAATTGGAATCCGACATGGTAAGCAGAACGAGAAACAAACCAAACAGAAATGAAACCAGAGCCATGTAACAGTCCAACGAACAATACGTAGTTGTGCTCTTATCCTGAAATGACATCTGAGCAGCAGAGAGAGACAGGTTTAAAACAGGGATGTCATGCAGTGATTGGCTCGTGATTTTCATGGCATGATTTTCATGGCTGCTTCTGATTGGTTTTAGACAAAAGAGAACGCCTCTACAGCTGATCCATTTAGAAGAGTGAGCAGTGATTATGTGTTAGAAGTCTTCCTGAAATAATTTGCGCTGAGCTCCATTTCTGGGTCCTTGTGTCTTTCTCTTTTTATGTAATGCTACATTTACATGTGGCCGGCTATTTTCATAAACTGACATTTCAAACATCGTGCACAGCTGTCAGTTTTCAGAAAAGTGTTCGTTTACATGTACCCGTGTATATATGCCGTCAATGCCGTCAAGAGCATGCCAAACCTGTAGGTGGCAGTGTAACGAGAAGCTCAAGCACACGTTAGCCAATCAGAATCCCGAAAATAGCAACAACAGCAACGAATCACTTCCTCTCTCTTCTCTTCCTCACTTCCTTGGCTGCCTAAACCTCAGTTTGTCTCAGTTTACATGCAAACGTGCAAACAAAGTTTTCCAAAATCTCCACTTTGGCCGGAGTTTTTAGAAATAATCGTTTTCTGTGATAAAAACAGGTTTTTTGTGTAAATGAGGGGCCAAACCGCAGGAAAATATCTGCGTCTTCCCTTCGTGTAAACGGGGCATAAGTCTATCTCCTCTGTTGTGGATATCAAACTTTTATTAAAAATCAGACATCATTCATTCAGTGTGTTCTCTGATCAGGGCAGGAATTTCACGGCGACCATGGCCTATGTGCCTCCTCACTTGGCCCCTTAAAAAAATGATATGCCCTGCGGCCACAGTGGAACTTTATGCCCCGTTTGCACTGCTCCAGCTGATTTTGCGGTTTTCTTTACTGCCTATTTTCCGACAATACGGTTTAGTGTCTTTTGTTTAGACAAAGAGAGAAATGTGCATGTGCATTCTTCAGAGTCAGATTTATAAAGCCGCATATATTCCTGATTTAGTTCGATCTTAATCAATATGGAGCTGGGCGCACATACAAGTGTCTCATTTCCATTCACACAGGTAGCCATAAATGGCCATAGAAACACCCTTAAACTCCATTTGCTAACAGATACTAATCAGTAAAATCTCAATCATCAGTTTTTAATAACAATGATGATTGAGATTGAGACAATTCTGGCACGAAATGAACCTAGGGGTTATTAACAGGTGTGTACCCATTCTGTCGCTCTATAGGACATCTTTTCATGCTAATCAAATGAGTTTTTAGCTTGAAAGATGCTAGCGCGGACTGCCGATTAGCTTACAACGCTAGTATTCAGGGCACAGGAAACGTAAAAACAAATCGCTATTTATACCACTAAAAAGGCTCAAAATATCACCAAACTTCAACAGTAGCACAACGAGGGTCCCAAAATGTTAACCGAAGCATTGAGAACTTTGTAAGTGTACAGACAGTTTATTGAACGAAGAGCTGCGGGAGCTCCGTGAAAGGGCTACGAGAGAGAGAGAGAGCTACCGTTAGTCAATGCCGCAACACAGCCTCGTACTTCGGGAAACTGCTGGTGTACCTGCGGACATTGTGAAGCTATGGCCACCGAACAGGAGTGTCTGTGTTGCACGGAGTGGGACCTGTTGCGTCGCGATGTCCAAGAGATGCAGTGTTTTGTACAGTCTGAAGATTTCCCATCTCTGATAAACAGGGCTGTACTTGAAACTTTTTCGGTCACCCAGACCGGAGGGACCAGATGGACAGTTATCCACTGAGTAAGTACACTAGACAAGTTATGCAGAGTGTGATTATTTCGGATATATTGAGCAAATTGCTTTTGATTTTAGTTTGCATCGCCAGCTGTAAGTCATGACTGGTTTCCAAAATGGCAGCAGCATGTAAACATGAATGCGAGTGTCTTTATAATCGATCTTTTCAATAAACACTCTGTACACTTACAAAGTTCTCAATGCTTCGGTTAACATTTAGGGACCCTCATTATGCTATCGTTGAGGTGTGGTGATATTTTGAGCCTTTTTAGTGGTATAAATAGCGATTTGTTTTTACGTTCTCTGTGCCCCGAATACCAGCGTTGTAAGCCAATCGGCAGTCCGCGCTAGCGTTGTTCAAGCTAAAAACTCATTCGATTAGCATTAAAACATGTCCCAGAGAGCAACAGAGTGGGCACACGCGGTTGAGCATGTAGGCAAGAGGCACACAGTGGAGTAGGCTCCCGACGCTATCAACTATATTTCCTAGAAACCCATATTTTCTCACTCTAAACGCACTAGTTTTAATTTCTAAGATTTTTATTTTTTTTTACTTTTTCAATCATCGATGGCGGCCAAAAGCCGACGGAACGAGACTAAAGCTACTTCTGCTACACCTGCGGCCTGTCCTGCCGCCTCGGATGGTAATGGCTCCGCAGCAGGGTCTCTCAAGCTACCTGTTGACCTGGAAAATCTCTGCATGGTTTTGATGTCAGACCTGACTACAGCTATCACCAGTCAGCTACAATCTGCCATTGATACTGCCCTTGCACCCATCGCCGCCTCCTTAGAGGGGTTTACGGCAAAGTTTGAAGCGCAAGACCGCCATATAGTTGAGTTGGAACAGCACCTCAATGTGTATAGCGACAACATCGTCTCGCTAGAAAAGGCGGATAAGGATCTAGCTACATCCAACAAGCAACTGACCGATAAGATGGAGGACCTCGAGTCCCGCTGCTGCAATCGGCGTTCCAGAGGGTGCTGAAGGACCTGACCCTGTTGCATTTATGTCCACTTTCTTCTCAGAGATGTTAGGACCTGATGTCTTTCCATCCCCACCAGTCCTTGACAGAGCTCATTGAATCGGCCCTAAACCATCGGACAACCAGGCTAACGGCAAACCACAGGTTTTCATAGTCTGCTTCCATTACTACAGCGACAAGGAATGAGCCAGCCACAGGGGGGCTGTCAATCGGCGACAACTCCTTCACCGGGAGAGGAAAATTTACATCTTTCCGGACTATAACGCTAGCACTGCAAAAAAGAGGGCTGCTTTCTCCAATATGAGACGCTGTCTACGAAATAAGGATGTGCAATTCTCCCTTCGTTTTCCAGCCCAGCTCCATATTGACTACGGTGGAAAGAAGCTACAATTTGACTGTCCAAATAAAGCCCAGAGATGGTTTGACGACCATTTACCATCGGAGTGAGTGTTGTCTATGTGTGGGTGAGGTGACACTAGTTTATATTCGGCCTGTGCTGTGATTCAGTTTTTGCATTCCTGCTTCAGACTTGCTTTAACAGGCTTTAGTAGAACGCTGGCTGGCTAGCTGGCAAAGCGCTACTGGCTAGTTTTGCTCACCCACCCGCCCTGTTGAGGTGGGCTAATGTTATTGAGTTTTTGTCTGCCGTCAATGTTTTCATCGGTTGGCCAATGGCTTCATTAAAGACCTTACTTTATGTTAATATGTATTTTAGGATCAGTCGATAAGATAAGAGGGCTCATTTTAAGCTGTTAGTGCTACATGCTCTGAGTTTATTTTTTTATTATTTCTTTCTCTCTTTTTTTTGTTGTTGTTGTTGTTGCATATTGTTGGGAGAAATGCTAACGTTATCAGTAGCCTGAACTAGACTGGAGGCCAATGTTACCTTTTGAGTGCACAGTCTGCCTCTATGTTCTGACAAGCAACTGTGTCAGAAGTTGTGTTCTGATTTATTGCAATGTTTAGGTGTGTTTTTACAATAACTATTACTTACAATGTTTATGTGTTTTTTCAATAACTATTATTTTCACCGGGTAATATTTCTTGTTTTCTATGTTGTGGAGCCTCTCTGACCATGAGAGGTAATCTGTTTGACTTGTTTAGATGCGGTATTAGCCTGCAGTTTCCCTTATTTGGGAAGGGAAATCTAAGGTTTGATAAGGGAGGGACGGGGATGTGGGACAAGGTCTTATCTGTCATCATGTGTGTTTTGTTTTTGTTTTTTTCTTCTTTTTTTTCCTCCTTCTTTTACTTACCCTACCTTCACCTTATATATTTACCTGTGGTGGTTGGTCTGCCCCTTCAGTCAGTCAATCTGGTTTGTGCACTGTCCTAATGGCTGTCCTGTTATCAAGTATCTTTTTTCACATTTCCATGCATCCTAATCTAAGCCATGGCTGATAGGTACAGAAATGGTTCCTCCTTGATATTTCTGAGCTGGAACGTAAAGGGAGGGAATAGTCCTGTGAAGAGATCCAGAGTGCTTTCTCACCTGAAGCAGCTGAGGGTTGATGTGGCTTTTCTTCAGGAGACCCATCTGCGCATTAAGGATCAACTTAGACTTAAACCCCGATGGGCTGGTCAGTATTTCCATTCTAATTTTGATTCCATAGCCTTAGGAGTAGCTATCTTAATACATAAAAAAATACACTTTTCCTTGGATAAGGTTCTCTCTGATAGGGCTGGCAGATATCTGATTGTTGTGGGCCTGCTTGACTACACGCCTGTTATTTTGGTAAATGTTTATGCTCCGAATTTTGATAATGTGGAATTTGCGAATAACCTATTGATGCAGATCCCAATCTTAAATACACATTTATTGATATTCGGTGGTGATTTAAATTGTGTCATGGACCCTGCACTGGACCGTTCCGTTCTGTTTCCTCTGCCATGTCAAAATATTTTTCAGATTTTATGGCCCAACATGGATGTGTTGATCCCTGGAGATTTCATAATCCTCAATCCAGAGAATATTCATTTTTATCCCATGTCCACCATACATACTCCCGCATAGATAATTTTTTTGTAGATGGCTCTCTCTACTCCCAAGGGTGAGAAACTCTGAATATCTACCCATTGTCATTTCTGATCAGGCTCCCCTGGCTCTTGACATAATCATCTCCTCCAATTGTAAAATCTCATCTAATTGGAGACTCAATTCTCTACTTCTTTCTGACCCGGCCTTTTGTGACTTCATCTCTACATCTATTGACGATTTCCTTATTATAAACAAAACAGATGGTATATCTTACTCTTTATTGTGGGAGACACTCAAAGCTTATCTCAGAGGGCAGGTTATTTCTCACTCATCGCATCAAACTAAAATTAGGAAAGCTAGACAGGAGGAACTCTCCAATGCTATTCTCAGCCTGGACCGCCAATATGCTCTGACTCCTTCTCCTGAACTCTATAAACAACGCCTCGACCTTCAGTTTGATCTTTTATCCACAGGCACAGCTGAGCGTCTGTTACTACACTCTCGGGGCACGTATTATGAGTATGGTGACAAAGCCAGTCGCCTTTTGGCTCATCAGCTAAAGCATCAGGCAGCTGAGCGATCTATATCTCAAATTGAGTGCCCATCTGGAACTCTTACAGTTGACCCTATGGAGATTAACTCTCTGTTAACTGTTTTTAAAACGTATTATTCCTCACTTTACACATCAGAGTCCCCAGATAATTCTGATGTGATGGTAGAATTTCTGGATAACTTGGAGATACCCACAATCGAATCCACACTGGCTGAGCAAATTGATGCCCCGGTAACATTAGATGAGATTATATGTTCTATTAAGTCTTTACAGTCAGGGAAGGCCCCTGGCTCTTATGGCTTTCCCCCTGAATTTTACAAAAAGTTTCATGATAAACTGGCCCCACTACTATTGTCTGTGTTTGAGGAAGCTGAGCTCTCTTCCTCCCACACTGAGACAAGCCTCAATATCCCTTCTCCTAAAAGAGGGGAAGGATCCCACTGCTTGTGGTTCATATAGGCCCCTTAGCCTTCTCAATGCTGATGTTAAGGTTTTGGCAAAGTTGCTGTCATCTCGCATAGAGGGTGTTCTCCCCAGCATAATATCGGAGGAACAGACTGGCTTCATAAAAGGTCGTCATTAGTTTTTCAACATTCAAACCCTGTTTGATATAATTTACACCGAAGATATAAATAGACTCAATTGCACTCAGAACTTCAACCTCATTTGTAGGGTTATCCTGCAGGGGATCTGAACACAGACTTGCCTTGTATGCCGATGACCTGCTTTTGTATGTAACTGACCCTGTCTCCCACATACCCAAGATCTTGACTCTATTGGAAACTTTTGGTTCTTTTTCTGGGTACAAGCTCAACCTGCAAAAAAATGTATGTATGCCTTTAAATGCAATGGCGCTTCAACTTCAACAGTCTGATTTCCCATTCCAATTGAATCATCTTGGTTTCAAATATTTAGGCGTTAATGTTACTCGCTCTCTATCTTCCTTATTAGGTGAAACTTCACTCCTCTCCTTTCCCATATGAAGACTGCTTTTCAGAAATGGCGTAACATACCCATGTCTATGCTTGGGAGAATTAATGCTGTTAAAATGAATATACTGCCAACATTTCTTTACTTATTTCAATCCATCCCCCTATTTTAACCCAAATCGTATTTTAAATCAATTGATCAGGCTCTCATCTCTTTTATATGGGGAGGGAAGGCTCCCAGAGTTAGACAATCACTGCTGCAGCAATGCACGTTCAGCGGAGGGCTTTCTTTGCCTAATTTTATGTATTACTGCTGGGCTGCCAACATCCAGAAGTTTGTGTTTTGGTTGGGTGCTCCACAGGCACTGTGGTGCCAACTTGAGGCCGGGTCATGTGTGTCGTCCTCTCGCTCTGCTCTCTTGTTTTCCTCCATCCCCTTATCTCATTCTCGCTACACAGACAACCCAGTTGTCTGTACTTCTCTTAAAATATGGTATCAATTCAGGTGCCACTTTTAGTCATGTTCTGCCTCTACTCTAATGCCCATTTGCTGGCAATCATCTTTTTCCACCCGCTCAGTTCCATCCCGTGTTTAGTCTCTGGGAGAGAAATGGCATAGTGAGATTCAGTGATCTATTCAGAGGCAATGTTTTTGCCAACTTCTCTGACTTATCCACCTCTCACAACTTACCCTCCACTTACTTATTCAGGTATTTCCAGGCTAGGCACTGTGTCTCCACCACCTTTCCCGACTTTCCCTCCCCACCCCCAAGGCAACCATGGGAAGAGTTATTTAAACATAAGCCCCATCAAAAACCTCTCATTTCAAAATTATATCAAAGTATTTTGTCATTTGATAAGCAGACTAGCTCTAAGGCCTCTGTTGCATGGGAGACTGAACTAGGAGTAGAATTTGGAGACGTTTTTTGGGAAAGAGCCAGCAAGAGAATACGTTCCTCTTCGTCATGTGCTCGCCTAGGTCTTATCCAGTTTAAAGTGGTACAGAGATTGCATTTTTCGCAATTAAGGCTCTCAGAAATTTACCCAAAGGTGGATGATACCTGTGTCAAGTGTGGAGCAGCTCCCTTCCATCTTAGCCATATACAGTGAGGAAAATAAGTATTTGAACACCTTGCTATTTTGCAAGTTCTCCCACTTGGAAATCATGGAGGGGTCTGAAATTGTCATCGTAGGTGCATGTCCACTGTGAGAGACATAATCTAAACAAAAAAATCCAGAAATCACAATGTATGATTTTTTAACTATTTATTTGTATGATACAGCTGCAAATAAGTATTTGAACACCTGAGAAAATCAATGTTAATATTTGGTACAGTAGCCTTTGTTTGCAATTACAGAGGTCAAACGTTTCCTGTAGTTTTTCACCAGGTTTGCACACACTGGAGGAGGGAGTTTGGCCCACTCCTCCACACAGATCTTCTCTAGATCAGTCAGGTTTCTGGGCTGTCGCTGAGAAACACGGAGTTTGAGCTCCCTCCAAAGATTCTCTATTGGGTTTAGCTCTGGAGACTGGCTAGGCCACGCCAGAACCTTGATATGCTTCTTACAGAGCCACTCCTTGGTTATCCTGGCTGTGTGCTTCGGGTCATTGTCATGTTGGAAGACCCAGCCTCGACCCATCTTCAATGCTCTAACTGAGGGAAGGAGGTTGTTCCCCAAAATCTCGCAATACATGGCCCCGGTTATCCTCTCCTTAATACAGTGCAGTCGCCCTGTCGCATGTGCAGAAAAACACCCCCAAAGCATGATGCTACCACCCCCATGCTTCACAGTAGGGATGGTGTTCTTGGGATGGTACTCATCATTCTTCTTCCTCCAAACACGGTTAGTGGAATTATGACCAAAAAGTTCTATTTTGGTCTCATCTGACCACATGACTTTCTCCCATGACTCCTCTGGATCATCCAAATGGTCATTGGCAAACTTAAGACGGGCCTTGACATGTGCTGGTTTAAGCAGGGGAACCTTCCGTGCCATGCATGATTTCAAACCATGACGTCTTAGTGTATTACCAACAGTAACCTTGGAAACGGTGGTCCCAGCTCTTTTCAGGTCATTGACCAGCTCCTCCCGTGTAGTCCTGGGCTGATTTCTCACCTTTCTTAGGATCATTGAGACCCCACGAGGTGAGATCTTGCATGGAGCCCCAGTCCGAGGGAGATTGACAGTCATGTTTAGTTTCTTCCATTTTCTAATGATTGCTCCAACAGTGGACCTTTTTTCACCAAGCTGCTTGGCAATTTCCCCGTAGCCCTTTCCAGCCTTGTGGAGGTGTACAATTTTGACTTTAGTGTCCTTGGACAGCTCTTTGGTCTTGGTCATGTTAGTAGTTGGATTCTTACTGATTGTATGGGGTGGACAGGTGTCTTTATGCAGCTAACGACCTCAAACAAGTGCATTTAATTTAGGATAATAAATGGAGTGGAGGTGGACATTTTAAAGGCAGACTAACAGGTCTTTGAGGGTCAGAATTCTAGCTGATAGACAGGTGTTCAAATACTTATTTGCAGCTGTATCATACAAATAAATAGTTAAAAAATCATACAATCTGATTTCTGGATTTTTGTTTTTAGATTATGTCTCTCACAGTGGACATGCACCTACGATGACAATTCCAGACCCCTCCATGATTTCAAAGTGGCAGAACTTGCAAAATAGCAGGGTGTTCAAATACTTATTTCCCTCACTGTAGTTGCCCTTTGTCCCAAACTTGAACACTTCTAGCATTCTATTTTCAATATCCTTTCAAACGTTCTTCAAGTCCAATTAAACCCATGCCCCCTAGTAGCTATTTTTTCACCAGTCTCACGGCTTCTTAACAGAAGACAGGCAGATGTTGTTGCCTTTGCTCCTCTGCTGACAAGGCGTAGGATCCTATTCTCCTGGAAATCCTCACAGTTCCCTTCTGTGTCCTGAAGGACCTTATTTTCTTTATAAAATTAGAGAAGGTGAAATTCACTCTTAGCGGGAATACTGACAACTTTTTAAAATGCTGGAACTCTTTTATTTCTTATTTCAATGAGCTACAAACACTTCCTTGATTAGGCTGTGTACAACCCACAACCTTTTTTTATTTTTTATTTTTTTCATCTATATTTATTTATTTATTTTTTCCTTGAATTTATTTTATTATTTTTATTATTATTTTAAATGATCACTTAATTTGGTTTCCCAGTAAATGCTTGTTTGTGTGTCAATGTTTGTGCGCCATGTAAGACCTAGCTGGGTGTTATGGGAATGGAGATGGTACGGGCTTGGGATAACAAATCTTTATTTTATCCTCATTTATGTTGTATTACTATTGTACAATGTTTGAATCTATTGTCCTGACTTCATATAATAATAATAATAATAATTAAAAAAAACCTTGAACAATAAAAAACAGATACACATATGTTAATAACCCCTAGGTTCGTTTTGTGCCGGAATTGTCCTTTAAACCACAGAAGGATGATCAATGAGTCATTTATAGTGAATTTATGATCAATATATTTTAAAACTTACTTTACAAAAGCTTCACAATTCAGGATCAAATGAAACAAGTATTTCCAGGGAGATGATGCTCATAAATAATTTAAAATAAAGTTGGTAAATGTGCCTTTGATAGTTGATAGCCTACAATAAATTGACCAACATGTAATCAAACTTATCCTGATGTGCTTCTGGGAATAGTTTTGTACAAATATTGGTAATTTGTAAATATCAATAAATTATTTTGTGAAATAAACAGCTTTTCCCCCTTCACTGATAGTTATATTATGTATTAAAAATAAAATCATCCTTGACTCCTTAAGTTGAATCTCTTTATTTAAATATTATTTATTTGATGGCCTTACTGCTCTGGCATTTGGCCTTGCCCCTAAAATGGTGAAATTCAGACCTGTCTCTTGATAGTCAATGTATTAATTTATTATGATTTTTCTATCAGTCTGACCAAAGATGTATTCCAGTGTTTTGTTGGAAATAGTATAAAAACCTCAATGAAACCTGCCTCACCATGATTAAAAGAGCTACTAATTCAACTAACGCCATTTCACCAATCTGCTTTTAATGAAGAGTTTTAGTATCCAAGCTTTTTTCCATCCTGACTAAAGTAACCATCTGATCGAGACATTGCTTACTTTAAAAATCTGGGGACTTTTGCCATGACCAACATACAAAATTGTGTTTTCAGATGAGTGTAAAAAACACTTTCCTTTATTCACTTACTCAATGTAAAAAACAAAGTATAGCTAGTTATTAATGTGTATAGACAAGCCCTATATCATCTGACACATTCAGCAATATGTAAACTGATTCAATAATTCACTTGTTGCGTCTGGATTTTTTTTAATATCTTTATCCCATGTGATATGATTTCTAACTATTTTGGAGGCTCTGTGACCTTTTCTCTAGCAACACTATCACGCCAGATTTGTCCATGACCAGATATCTTGGAAAATGGTTTCTTGACTTCCATTAAATCTTCTGTGGATAATAATTGTTTCACAACCAAAGAGCCAGACAAAAAAGTCTGGTCTACTTGCTTTATTGGCACTGAATGGTGATGTTCATTTGTGAGTTGTGGAATGGTCAATATAGACATAATTTCTAGGGATATGGGTAAGAGGATAACACCAACCGTTCTGGTGACCCCATGACCTTTCCTGTTGCATCATTATGAAGCTATACTTGTACATAAGACTAGAAACCATGGCACTGTTGGTCATTTATATTAAAAAGCTAGAAACCATGGCACTGTTGATCCTTTATACTATTTGTATTTGATAACCATGTTTTCGTCCATAGACAATTAATATATAGAAAAATATTCAAAGTGAGTACAAGTGATTGGCATTGTGCAGGATTCATTGCTTCTTTTCAGTCTGCAGAAATCGCACTCTCCAGTGGATGAATCATTGTGGATACTGTAGACCTTTTAAACTTTGTTGACATGGTACTGACATTTGCTTTTAATATGCATTGTACAGAGAATACTTTTTCTCAGCACAACCATTAACTGTGCTAGAGGAAATAGAGTATCATATGTTATCATGAGTTGAACACATTTATGCCCCTAAGCGAAAAAACAACAACTTATTATTAACTTATTATAAAATTACATTTTAATGACAGCATGTAGGCATGGATTGGCCATTGGGAGTACCGGGAGAGGTTGCACTCCGGTCGAAAAAACTCGGCCCACAGAAGTCACATGATGAACACTGGTTTGTCTTTCATCTGAACACTGGCCAATCACATCCTTTGCAATAACATCCTACCTGTCATGTGCAGGGTGGGTGGGGAGCTATGGGTGCCTGAGCACCTGTCCCTTTGCTTACGAACATCCAAAGTTTGAGTGGCTATTTAAATTACCAATGCTTCGTAAAATTACACATGAACATTTAAAAATGAACGTGTGAATCAATTATTCGAGAATAAAAAAATGGTTAAAAGTAATAATATAAAAGTAAAGTTGGTAGCCTCGTCTACCTGCGCTGCTGTCGGTAGGTAACGTCACAGGCTATCAACGTGACCTTTCACATTTGCCTGCCTGCAAGAGCATCGTATTGTTGTTGTGTTAAGAGACGGCAGGGTAAGATCACTACAGACTCGTTATGTTTCCAAAACCATTTAGCTGATGTTGAAAAATAAACGGTAACATTTATCTCGTTTTGTAGTGTCATTTTGAAGTATGTTTGCCAGCAAAAGCTTTTCAACAAGCATCATTTCAAACTGAATTGACCGGTGAAAGTGGCTACCACTCGGTTTCTTTTCTATACCAGCTAGCAGCTATGCAGCTAACCTGGGAAACCTTTTGAAATTGCAAAAGGAAAGCATGAATCGTTATATTGAATAATGTATACTCTGTCTCTCTGCGCTGCGTATCCTCGTCAGCAGTGCGCGCCCCACACAGACACACACAGACAGCAGTCCCTTCCAGCGCCTACCTCAGAACGTTTTTCTTGGCTTGTGTGGAGGTGAGTGGTGATGAACAAAAGACTAAGCAACCAGTGTCTCGAGTTTACAGCTAATTACCCGAAAGACAAAACAAAAAAGTTAACTTGTGTCTTGCTAACATGCATGAGCTACTAGCTTATGTAATAAGTTAGCTAAGGTTTAGCTGAGGAATCATGGTCCTGTACTTAATGGAGACACTCCAGGTGAACAGCTACGTTAAAATCTGTGTCAAACAACGTCATCACAATCGCCACATTGATATGCAAATTAGGTGTTATTAATAATTAAAATGTGCTAATTTGTATACATTTGACAAGGCACTGCAGGTGAACAGGATAAACAAAATAACTAAAACATATCAGCACAGAACTTCCCCAGTTAATGAGTTAAGAGTCTTTCCTCCTTAAATGTTAGGTTGTATGTAGATTAATTTAGAAGAAATCTACAGACGCAGCCTAAAACAAATACCATCTAAATCTTTATTTTAGAAGTTCATTTCAATAAGAGTAAAAGAAGACATGGAAGGAAAATAGTGTCCTGCATTAAACAGTAACGTCATTATTTTGATTGTAGGCTCCTCATATAATAACAGCATTTATTCCTGCAAAATTAACAAAATGGTAGCAACAGCCGTTTTCAGTTTAGTGTGAAGATTTTTGTTGAGATTTTTTATAAGTGAAGTTTTTGAAGTGTTATTTATTCCAATAACACCAAAAGAATTAAAATGATTTATTGCCATTTGCAAAATAAACAAATTCTTAGTGAAATTATGTCCGTCTCCTTAGTGCAGTCATTTGTCCTAAATATATACTTGAAACTAGTAGCATAGAAAACATGCACATTGTGGCAGACGTCTTGACAACAGCCATGCTCCACATTCAACCTTTAGCCATCTTGCCATCAAGAGCCAGGCAGCCTTTTTTTTCCTTTAAGATTATTTTTAGGGCATTTTCAGCCTTTATTCTTGACAGGACAGTTGAAGACATGAAAGGGGAGAGAGAGGGGGGAATGACATGCAGCAAAGGGCCGCAGGTCAGAGTCAAACCTGGGCCCGCTGCATCGAGGAGTAAACCTCTCTACATGTTCGCCCACTCTACCAACTGAGCTATCCAGGGCTGGTTATTTTCCTCAGTCCAGCCCTGACAGCATGTCAAGGAAATTTTACCCCCATTATTGGATTACTAGTTGCTGCTGTACAAGTAATGATAATCAAAATGATCCACAGGAAAAGCTTAAGGGAACGCTTAAAATACTGCATTTTTGTTCAGTGTTTTAAAACCCATAGAGAGTTTTTTTTTTTATTTTGGCATATATACACAAGTAGTATATACTGTACGGGATTGCGCGTGCACGTATAGGGTACAGGTTTGCGCATGCACGTGAGGTCACGTGATGTCGTCACGTGCACACGCGTGCACGTACCCCCATTGATTGTTACGCGCGTGTCTTTCTAGCGTTGTGATTGGTCGGGCGCTCGAGCTGCGCGCGCAGCAAGGGAAAAAATAAAAATATAAAAAAATAAAAAAATAAAAATATAAAAAAATATTTATTTTAAAACGCCTAAAAATAAATGAAATTGATATCGTCCGGTTTGTAGTGCCCCCTGAGGGTGAAGGGAAGTCCGTGAGAACCGTAGCCATAACTGCACAGAGTGTCCTGTCGTTGTATGGTGGAGTTTGTATTGTGTATTCCTAAAAGCGTTAGGGTTAGGCTATGTCTCAACATGTCTGAAAAAGTCACGTGCCCCCTATGACGGTGATGCTGTTATAGGGGAGGGTTATGGAGGAGTATAAAGGGCTATGTCTCGACCTGTCTCGCCTCTTTTTACCTACTGTTTTTAGTTAGCTAGCTAGCCAGTTCGTTTTGTGCCTTCAAATCATCTCAAGCAGACCGCCGGCGCATTTTTCTTTTTAACTCCTGGGAGAAAGCAAGAGGAAAAAAAACATCTTACAGCCATGTCTACACATCGATTTGAATATCAAGTTGGATCAACGTTTGAAGAAGAAGGTACGGTTGATACACACGCTCCCAGTGCATTTGAATTGAGACCCAGTACGTTGAAGATGATCCGTGCACCCCGTAAAGAGTTATGGGGAGGAGGTGAGACTAATACTGAAGCAACATTCGGTTTGAGCCAGGCCCCCAGAAAAAAGAGATTCCGACCCGATATCTTTACGTCAAGCATGTCAGAGTCGTGTACAGCTGATATGGAATATGCGGGCGACAATG
Source organism: Zingel zingel (assembly GCA_023566125.1). Lineage (NCBI taxonomy): Eukaryota > Metazoa > Chordata > Actinopteri > Perciformes > Percidae > Zingel > Zingel zingel. The sequence continues at coordinate 9,150,806 of CM042323.1, forward strand.
GTTACTGTTATTCAATTAGCTACAGTTCCGGATATGTGACATTAGCTGTGTATACTAGTGTTGTGGCCGATTTATCTAGCAATGCTAAAACAGCCTGCACAATGGCGGTGAAAGACTGGAGTCTTTTTCGTGACGTTGTCTGCCCCGATCTTGACAATCCTGGCTTTCCTGAGCTAGTGTATCTATCGTGTTGAAGCAGACCGCTTCACCAGAACTGCAGAGGATTTTATCTTCCTTCGCGTATGCTCCGAAAGGGAGAAGTTAGTTGCAGCCAGAGGACGTGAAGAATGGAAGTTAAAGCCCTACCCTGTATCTAACGAGGAATATGAGAAATGGTTTAAAAACGGGTTCTTTATACAATGGTGCGACTGGGAGATATTGAAGACACAGTTTGATACCATTGACTATGTCATCAGAAGAGACAAAATAAGGAATTCTTATGAGAACATAAGAAAAAGGTTGATATTTGAGGACGATGATCAACAGTCTCAGCCCCTCCCCAAGACCCTCTATAGACCTAAAATCGTCAGACACAAAGACTAACAAAACGGTGGGTCTAATTTGTAGGTGCTAATTATTTGGCAAAATAGTTAAAATGCTTTTATATTATTTTGTTTGCTACTGTGATTGTAATGTGTGCTTTTTTTTCTTCCCAGAGGATCTAGAGATGTGTCATTTGTCCGGCAGAAAGACACCTAACACCTCTGTGTTATTTGACCCCCTGACGGTCTTCGGCTCTCCTCAATCCCTTTAATCATCATCATCATCATCAACAACCCCCACTCTAAGCCCGGAACACTTCCTGGCACCGCCGCCTATGACCCCTCCTCTGCCTCCCTCTCTATTGATATGCTCCCCACCGCGTCAAACACATGCATATCCGTCTACCCCCTCAACGTATGCTGTATTACAACAGGATGATGTCGGGGCTTGTTCGGACACTGTGACGCATGGTCAGCCGGACGGTGTGGTGTCATCGTTGTTTATAGATAGCGTTAAAACAGCGTCTCTACATCTTCTTAACATTGTTCTTTACCAGTATTTGGAGGAGCGGTGTTATGGCTGTCAGATCAATCATCCGAGCCAGAAACAGCATGACTGTATAGAAGGGCTACCAGAACACTTCTACGCTGTCCACTTTGAACAGATTATGAAAAGACTATTGACTGATAAATTCATCGGAGTTGTGCAGCGTTTTCTGTCCTTTAAACATCTCAAGGCCGGTGAGGGTAGAATCCTTGGAGTATCAGAAATAGTTTTGCACGAGTTGAAAACGGTTGAAGATGTCACGACTAAAATCAGTGCTATGTATGTATCAAGCACACAGATAATGGACCCACGAGGCACGACTCAGAATGTAAAATACAATAGTTTATTTATCAACAAATAAACTCAGCAACAGTGTCCAATAAACGACAGGCAATAGGGAAAAATCCAGGAGACAGGCAAAGTCCAAAAATCCGGGAAATCCAAAAACAACAGGTAACAGGAACACGGGGAAAACGCTCAAAAGCTGGACACATGGCAACAGACAATCTCGCGCTGGAGAGAGGGGGGAGACAGAACTTAAATACACAACTAAATTAGACACAGATGCAACACATTAGGGCGGGACAGGTAATCACACAAGCTGGAAAGAAACTAACAGGAAATAAAACAGACAACCTTCAAAATAAAACAGGAAGTTGAAGACAAAACAGAAAATGTAATACAAACTAAAAACCATAACTTGACACAGGGATAAAACATGACAGTATGACTCTATGATAGGTGATGATGTGGTTAAAATAGCCAAAATTAGAGAGATTAGTGACTATTGGAGGGATTTATATGGTAGAAAGAACTAACAGTGTGAAAATATGGGGAATTGTTTATGCATGATGTATAATCATATCAGTGAGCGATATCACATATCACGTATATCTGGTAATTTAGATCGAGCCATTGCTAATAACGTGAATGATGTTACAAAATACCAATGTAAGAGTGATGCTGTAGATCATACAGATGTGCGTAGGTTAGAAAAATTGATGGTGCTTGTAAGAAGACAACATAGCGCCACTCCTTGGGAGGATCTGTTACAGATGTTGTTATCAATGTTAATGACACGAGAGAGTATAGCGGAAACATTTTGTGATGTCATAGCTAACATTACACACGATTTTAAGATGTTAAAAGTTTATCACCTGCTTACTATGTATACAATGCTTGTAGATACAGTGAGTTTGTATGTGAAAGAAAAACACTATACCGACGTCTTGCAGGATTTGCAAAAACTACATATATTCATAATCAGTAAAAGCAATGTATCCGTATTAGTCAAGATGCTATCTATGATAGAAGCGGTTTCGCTGTCTTCATGACTTTCGTATGTCTGAATGCGTTTGGTTGTTTTGTGAAATAAAAAAAAGGATGACATAACACTATCGTGATCACTTGTGTTTTAACGAATCATGGAGAAGGTTATGCAAAAAATATACTACGATCCTGCCCACCCAGGGGCTCTAGGAGGTGTACACAAACTTTGTGATTCCGTCAAAGAATGTACGGGGTTGTCTCCATCGATCCCCGCTGTTAAAAAGTTTCTCTTGCGGCAGGATGCGTACACTCTACATGCACCTGTCTTGAAACATTTCCCCAGAAACAGGGTGATTGTTAACGGTATCGATAAACAATTTCAGGCTGATTTGGTCGATATGACGGAATATTCTACGGAAAACGATAATGTGCAATATTTATTGACATGCATTGATGTGTTTTCTAAATATGCATGGGTAATATGTCTTAAAAACAAAACGGGTCCCGTTGTCACAAGTGCCTTTAAAGAAATATTGGAACAAGGACGCGTACCTCTGAAACTTCAAACAGATGCCGGAAAAGAGTTTTATAATAAGGTTTTTCAAAAATTGATGACTCTATATAAAATTCACCATTTTTCCACAACGAACGAAACAAAAGCAAGTGTTGTTGAGCGTTTCAACCGGACTTTCAAAACCAGAATGTGGAGATACTTAACGGCTGTTAACTCACGTCGCTATATTGATGTGCTACAAGATATGGTCACTGCTTACAACTCTGCATACCATAGTTCAATAAAAATGGCTCCAACCGCTGTGTGTAAAGACAATGAGAAAACAGTCTTTTAACACTCTGTACAAACTGAAACCGCAGGGAATGGTACTGTTTAAATTTCAGACGGGCGACACCGTTAGGATATCAAAGCACAGAGGTGTGTTTCGCAAAGGTTACGAACAATCCTTTACAGATGAGTTTTTTACAATATCAAAACGTATAGGCAGGACTCCTCCCGTTTATATACTAAAAGACAACAGTGCCTTGACAGGGACTTTTTACGAAGCAGAGTTACAGGCTGTAATTATAGACAAAAACAAAGTGTTTAAAATTGAGAAAGTGCTGGATAGAAAGAAAACAGGTCGTAAAAATCTAGTACTTGTGAAATGGTTAGGATGGCCCGAGAAATTCAATTCATGGATCTCTGAAAAAGACATAATTGATGTAAGATAATAGAGCCGGGCATGCTCTTAAAACTAGTCATTGTGATTTGTTAGCGAAAGGTGACGGAGCTATGAATAAGAATGGTTTTTTTGTTACACTGCCTAGTAATGCATCACCCATAGTGTATCCAAATAATAAGATTTGGCAGTTCAGAACAAAACTAGCAAAACCGCTCATATTACATCAGGCGTATGAAGTTGGTCTTATCGAAATACAATATCCCCGGGTCTGGAATAGTTTCAGTGAGAGCGATGCCAAGATTGAATTCTTCGACACAAAAACGAAACTGCTCAATAAGCTAAGGCTAACAGTTGGCTCTTATAACACGATCGACAGCCTTGTTAAAGAATATAATATGAAATGTGCGTCTAACCCAATCCTTGCACACATAACGATGAGTCACAACCATATCACTAATAAGATATTTTTCACGGGAGGTGATGGATGGCATATTGTGTTTAAGGGACGTCTGGCTGAAATTCTAGGGTTCATTCCAGACACTGTGTTCGAAATCCACGTTGGACCCCATTTAAAATGTATAGCTCCGCACCCTGCCGACATTCACGGCGGCCGTTATAATATATTTATTTATAGTGACATTGTGGACTACCAGCTAGTCGGCGATAGTCATGTACCCCTGCTGCGGTGTATAAATATCTCCGATGAGGTCAAACGTATGCCCACTCTGAGTTACGACAACCCTCACTACACATCGTTGTCACGCTCCACTATTACTGACATTCAAATAGATCTACGAGACGACCAGAACCAGCACATACCTTTCTCATACGGAAAAGTAATTGTCAAACTACATTTTAGACCTGTGAAACAACATTAAAAATGCGGAAAGCGTACACAGCTGATGATGGAAGGTATATGTCCTACTATATGAATCAAGCCGGTGGAGACCTGCCCGGTTTCATAGGATCCCCCACCCAATACGGGTCTGGTTTAGGCGGTGTTTTCCGAACCCTATTTCGAATGGCTGTCCCTCTTTTAAAAAAGGGTTTTAATCTAGCCAAACCTCACCTGAAAACAGCCGCCACAGGTATTATAGGAGATGTTGTGTCTAATGTCAGGAATGCCGTAGCATCCAGGCAGCAGGGAAAAGGTCTCATGGTGTACAGGCGCAAAGCGTTAAAAAGAACCCCTTCAGGATGTGGGCGTAACCAGGGTGTGAACAAAAAACATAAAAACACACGCAAAAAACGAAGGGTCCTCAAAAAGAAGACATCTGTCCGTAGTCGCAGAGCGCCGAACCGCCGATCATTGTTCCTGACAAAAGACATATTTTAGATTAACTTTAAGAAATTAATCATGTCATTCATTCATAATCAGTCGGAAGAGTGTGTGAAGACAGAACTGGACCTATTTACAGTCCCGTACACCCAGACATCTATCGAAAAATCAACATTTCTAGAAGTACCGCCCATGTCCTCTCTAACAGACAGTGGGCCTATAGAGTTTTTCATATCTGCTAGTGGAGAAGACTATCTAGACCTGAACGATTCGTATCTGTACACACGTGTGAGGATTACAAATCCTGACGGCACATTGCTGGCTAATGCCGCTGATGTGGGTTTTATAAACTATCCTGGATGCAGTCTTTTTTCCCAAGTAGATATAATGCTAGGGGATAGGTTGATTAGCCAATCTTCAAATATGTATCCGTACAGAGGGATTGTTGAATGTTTGCTAAACTATGGAAAAGAAACACTGGATACACAGTTCAGCACTGGCCTGTTCTGTAAAGACACCGGTGGAAAAATGGAGGAGACATGTATTACAGGAGATAATTTGGGGTTAGAGCAACGGGGTGCATACACTGGTGAAAGCCGTATTGTGGAATTAATATCACCAATACATGCTGACTTGTTTTTTCAAGAAAAACTTTTGATAAATGGTTTGGACATCTCGCTAAAATTCATCAGGTCAAAAGATGACTTTGTACTAATGACCCCTGGAAATGTTCAATTCACAGTGAAAATAATGTCTGCTAGTCTGTTTGTAAAGAAGATATCAGTGTCTCCTACTGTGAGACTAGCTCATAGTAGAGCTCTACAGCATACTAATGCCAAATATTCTATTGACAGGGTAGCCATAAAAACATTTTCCATTCCGACAGGTACGAGGGTCTGTAGCCAAGAGAATTTATTTATTGGGCAGATACCAAAATTCGTAGTCTTGGCTTTTGTTGATAATGAAGCATACACCGGTTCATATGCTCGTAACCCTTTTAATTTCGGGCACTATGACACTGAGTTTATATGCCTATACGCCGACGGACAGCCTCACCCTGCAAGGCCTTTTCAACCCCTTTTTCAAAGAGGGCAATATGTACGAGAATATTATCAGCTGGTGGAATCAACAGGTCGTCATTTAAAAGATCGATCACTGTCCATAACACGCTCCGATTTCGGGGCTGGGTGTACACTCTTTTGTTTCAATTTGGAACCGGATGGTGGTGGGTCAGGAAACGTCTCGCTGATTAAGAACGGCAACGTTCGCTTGGAAACACGCTTCAGAAACCCACTACCACGTACGGTGACCCTTATCTGCTATTCCGTTTTTGATTCTGTAATTGAAATATCTAACCAAAGACAAGTCCTATTGGACCACTACTAAAGATGAATACAATAGAACTCACTAGTGTTCTTAGAAAAAGAATGACTAGAGACACACATTTCTTAGGAGTAAGGCCCTGTGATCAACTGCCAAAAACCGTCGTTTGTAAATTACCTGCTATGCTAGTTGTAAATACTGACCCTAGCGATAAACCGGGCCAACATTGGCTCGGTATTTACATAACCGAGAACAAGCATGGTTTGTTTTTTGATAGTTTCGGACACCCCCCTAGCTTTTTTCCTCAAGAAATCAACCATTTCCTCTTAAAAAACTGCGTGGAGATGTACCATTCAGCTATACAAGTGCAAAATAATTATTCTACAACATGTGGTCAACACTGCGTTTTCTTTTTATGTCATATCCAGAAAAAAATTCCTTATTCAAAAGTTTTGAACATGGTCCTAATCTTGTATGCAACGACACGATGGTCACCCATTTTGTTAGCAGAATACATCCATATGTGTGTCACGATCAGAATTTTAAATGTGTACAATGTTCATGCGCTACCTACAGGTTAAAAAAAAAAAAAAAAAAAAAAAAGTATTGTGTAATGATGTTTTTCAATAAAGAATGTGGAATATATTGATCTTACAATGTCTTAATGTTTTATTCCTTTTATTATTTTTGTAGAGCTATACAGAAAAAATGCATTCATCAGATAAAATTAATATAAAAAACACATTCATTTAATGTTACAGGTTACATTCAACACTGTCTTTTCACATCCATCAATAAAGAAAATATTGCAAACAGAGAAATAATAATAATAAAAAAAATAGGTTAAATAGGAAAATATAAAATTAAATGTAAACACATTCATTTAATGTTACAGGTTACATTCAACACTGTCTTTTCTTGTTAGTAGCATCATTGAATAAAGAAAATACCCCCTCAATCGAAAAATAATAATAAAAACAGATTAAAAAAGGAAAATACACAATTATTGTAAATCACAGTCATTACTGTTACAGGTTACATTCAACACTGTCTTTTCTTGTTTTTGTCACATTCTTGAATAAAGAAAATACCCCTCAATAGAAAAATAATAAAAAATAGGTTAAAAAGGAAAATATAAAATTATTGTAATAATAATAGAAAATATAAAAATAGATTAAAAACTGGCCCAACGAGTCTTAGTAATGGCGGGTGTAATACTAATGGGTCTAGGAGTACTAGTTGCTCGTAAATCAGATGGTGTGCTATGTATAAATGCAGGGGCCATTCTTATTTCTCTACGCATGCGCGGGGTACGTAATTCAGACATTGGCAATTGTGTATTAGTTTCATCCCGTTCCCCTGTTTTAAATGCCTCAATAGAGCGGCGTACCATCGTGTTTGGGATTACGGATAGTGGCACATTTAAGCTGGCTAACGTTTTTAAAAATATGTTCCACCCTTTTGGTCTTGAACGATCTGAAACATTATTATGCGTTGTTACACTTTTCAGTAGATCATACAGATGACTACCTGGCACAGGCTTATCTTCAACAACGATTTCTCCGTTATTTGACCACGCAATCTTATTATTACGGGATAACGAAGTGATTATGTATTCAGCGTTGCGTTTATTCCTGGAGGGCATATGTGCCAATACTTCTGCTCTTTTCATATCGTCTTGTGCGATAGCGTCTTGTGACTCAGACATTGAGGTGTCAGCCTTTGAGGATTCGTCAGGCAGTGATAATGTAATCACACTTTTCTCACGCTCCCCCTGTCTCGCCAAGGCTAGGTATCGCTGCAGAATACTTGAATATTTTTTAGCTTTTTCATATACATTGATGTCAGGTTGTTTCAATATTTCACTCATGGCTCGATCCAATTCACTTTGTACAGACTGTCGCAGAGATACATTTGAGGAGTCAGTTGTTTGAGGCTGTTGTAATGTCGCTAATTGATTTTGAGGAACCAGAAACATTTTCTGAGTGTGTTCCATTTCAATTCCTGTTGATAAGACTTGCTATGAACGGGATTGCCGGCGCCAAGTAGAGGCAATAGAAACCCACCTGTTTGGTTGATTGTCTTTTTTTTTTTTAAATGTTTGATTTTTTTATCAGCTATTAGTCTAATGACTTTCTTCTTCTTCTTTAACAGCTTGTACTGAATATTAGACAGTGGTATGTTACCTCTTAACACATTCAAAGCTATTTCACAAAGCGCATTAATAAAGTCTGGACTGGCATTGCTCACAATAACACCTCTTGCTCTGGGTGATGCCTTATGTAGCATGTCTAACATTGTAAAATTCCGTTCCATTCGGTTTGACATTATTACACTTTTTTTTTTCCTCGGAATGTATACAACCTGCTGAGGCGATAGCAGAGAGGATCTGAGTCTTAAAATATCGGGGGTTGTGGCTTTATAATCTAACAGATATCCGTACGGGGAACTTGTGGCATCGTTGAAAGCCTCTAAAAAATATTTAGTATTTCCGGGGAACATTTGTCGTGCCAGTAAGCTTATCTGATGCTGATCTCTAGCATTTTTGAAAAGAATTATATAATTTGTGTTCAAACTGATTGTACGACTCGCTTTACCTTGAATGAACAGATTCTGCACCAGATATATACAACTGATATTTCTGTGATGGACATACTGTGTAAAATTTTTTTGAACTTCCAAATTATCACTGGCTCGATCCATTAAATCATCAATCACTAACAGATTATTCTTAGCAGGTGGAAGAAGCGCATCGTCACAGAACGATTCAGGGAGTCCTTCCACAAAATTTATATTCACCGTTTTAAGCAATTGATCGTATATTGACTGCCAGCATGAATAGATGTATACAATGTTATCTATTTTTTGTGAAATAACAGAGGACATGTTTTCAATAATGTCTTTGACAAAACATGTTTTCCCACAATTAGAGGGCCCACTAATAACGACGCTGAAAGGGTGTTGTAGCCTACCATCAAATTCTGCAACATGTCTGATGTTATTACTAGTAGCCATAAGGAACCGTTGTATAGTCGCGGAGCACGCGTCGCTTGTTGTAAACAACCTGTACTTTCCGCGTCAGTGTGTCGTTTTTGAGATTAAACTGTTTTTTGTCGCGTTTTATTGTGAATGCATTTGTGGTCAGATGGTTAGGAGGCTGCTGATTGGTCACAAATGCTTGAACAAGACCAATTAAAGATTCATGTGTAACCACTTTGGCATTTTCGGCATTAAGGGTCACACCCTTGCATTTAACCTGTGTCTGGCCAGGTGTCGTCCTATAAGCATAGCATTTAGGACCCCCCGAAACAAACTCTGTTATATAGTCCTCTGTAGGGGCCCCGCAGACTTGCTCACTGTTGAGTTCATCAGTTAATTCACCAAGGTAAGGACCGAGAGAGGGGATCCACTCATCGCCTCGGGTTATGAAGATAATGCTGTCAGTGTCACAGTACAAAACACGTTCCTGAAGCGTATCCAGCAAATCATATAGTTCCATACGTGCATAGGCGGTGGTCATAGCGCCTATAAAAACATTCACATCTTTTACTCTGGATACTTGACCATCTGTGTATCGCCACTGGACAATCGCTACCTCTGGCGAGATAAATGAGAACTGTCGAACATCAAAAGCATCGCTGAACATGAGCTGCGTGAACCGGGACGGATCTGTTATGAGTTCAGCAGTCGTCATATTGTTACGCATAGCAAAGCGTCCCCACAAGTTGTTCAAAATTAATTTATTGGTATTTCTGACTGCTTTGTTAACACATCTCTTGGCTGGATCCAGACGTATGCCTTCGCGTACATAGTAGCCATCTATGTATTTTTTTTTTCGTCTTCCGTTTTGATATGCCCGGGATATCCTGAAGCCTCTTGCTTGCGTTTAAGAAATGTCTTAACATAGGCTTTAAAAAGCTGGTCCGTTTTTTCTGGGAAATGCCAAACCTCGTCGATTGCAACTATCTTATACCCTTTCGCTATGGCTTTTTGTAATTCAAACGACACCCACACCCCAGACAGCTGTCGCTCTTGGTCGCTATGTGCACACTGGGTTGTCTGATTCATCTGAACGGCACACACAGCACATAGAGGGAACATCAGTTTACCGTTACAGTGATACGGCAGTACGGGGTGGTACAGTCCTCTGGGGGGCACAACTGTGCATTTCACAATACCAAAGTATGTGTTTATGTCATCAAAATCCTTGTGTATTATCTGAGGATGGCCTATTGGATAATCTCTTTTGGCCTGAACAGTTGGGTACAAACTTGTGAAATCATAGTAGCGAATTTTCTCACCATTTTCTACCTTGTGGTACAGCTTCATAGCATTCGTTCGGCCTCCAAAGAGGGCTTCTCGAGGATTGAGACGCGCTGGCTTTTCATACGTTAACATGAACTCCTTAACGGCCGGGTTATTGCACACATCCTGCCGCCAATCACACTCCCACTTCACCACAACAGTTAGGCCGTACACATTTTTTAGAGCCGTCACTCTGTTATGGAACTCTATGCGCAGTTCACCCTGTGTTTTTTTTTTGGTGAGAGGGTTGATTTCCGCTTGTGCGTAGCACTTATCACAGCCATGAAAGAAGCATCCGTTAAATTCATAACATGTGTTTGTGGCTTCACAATAGCCATCTGCAAAGAACGGGCCAAATGACTTTTCACCTCTGTTCAGAGCGTGTTGTATGTCAATACCCTCGCTGCTTGCAACATACTCTAACCACTGTATTGAAATGTCAGAATACGTCTTGTTTTGCCTAATGTAAGCACCCTCGTACGTCAGAGCAACTGTGTCTTTGGGTAGGAACAGCGTTTTAACACACCCATACAGGAGGAGGCCATTGTCGCATATGCAAACGGCTCTAGGCCGGTGCACTCATGGAAGGCTTCTCTGTATATCTGGCATGCTTTACGCAAAACTGTCACATCGTTAACACAATAGGTGCGCAGCTCTTTTCGAAAGTCAAAGGGTGTGTCACAGACCGTAGCGTACCAGTCAGTGAACGTTTTCTTACACTCGTCAGTCATAGCATCATAACCGTATAGAGCAGGCGGCGGATATGGTCCGATATAATTCTCATTCTCTCGTGTGTTGAAGGCGTGGGGGAAGAACCCCTTCAGAAGATCTGAGAATCCCATGGCAGACGGGGTTTTAGACAGGGGCATTGTTATGAAACTGAATGAGTCTATCCAGCGTTGATTGTAAGTAGAATCGTACATCAGAAGCACCCTAGAACCTCGCATAGTAATAGTTGGACAAAGTTTCTGACTCACCATATACTCTAAAACTATATAACTGTCAAAACCTGATGCATTGTGGGCTATAAAAGTATAGCCTTTGTATTTCTCCCGTCTGTAGTTCTGAATGAATGAAGCGACACAGTTTGAGGTTTCGTAACAGTTTTTGTTACCATCCATATCCATAATGCACACAAAATTAGCTTCATGGTGACCCTCAGTACAACGTGTCTCAAAATCGTAAAAGAGATACTTATCACTACTTTCTTCGCGTTTGAGGGGCTGTATAAAGCATTCGTGCGTTGTGCCGACTGCAGGCTCTCTACAATGTAGGCATTTTGGGGTTCTACAGACGTGTGGTTTTTTAGCCGTCCGGTACGTCATGTGACAGGACTCACAATATTTGATTCGCTCGCAGGGTATGAGGCGGTGTTTCGCATCGGGTTTTTTATGGTTTTCAAAACACTGTTGCGATTTGCATATGCGTCTACAGTCTGCACATTTAATAGTTTTATTAGGTGTACAAGCAGTGTAACATACATTACAAAGAAAACTACAACTGTGCTCCAGGGCAGTGTTGTAGGTCTTGTAACAACCGTCGCAAACGTACGGTGCACCGAAGAAAGACGTCTTATTTACAATGAGATAGTATCTCATGTCAAATCCCTATGTAGCTGCTTTGCATAATTTATCTTTTCACTCGGGGACAATCTACTGTTTACATAATGTGCCAGACAGAGAGCAAAGCAGAGATTGTCATTACCGTCGTTATTCTTGGGATTGTATAAAGCATTACCTTTTACCGACAATATTTGATCGTAACCGATGCTTCCTAGTTTTCGACGGCGCCCAGGATTACCGCCCGACATATTACGAGCTATAGTCACAATTAATTCCAAAGCGTCATCGGTCAGAGAATTATCGTTACTTTGCATAGCTTGTGAGACTTGCTCCAGAAATGTATCTGTGTTGTAGCCATCGTCCGAGTTCAACATTGTTTGATTAGGGACATTCACGGCAGGGCCCCTTAACTCAACCTGTTAGTGTGCTATAAACCCTTTCAGGCACACTGCCAATATCTGTCAAATCAATATTTTGTAGGTCGACATCTTGACGAAATTCAGTAGCATTAAAAAGGGGAAACTGTCGGGATGCTATGTCAGACGTCGCCTTAGAAACACGACCCTCCCCATGCTGCACACCCCCGTGAGGATTGTCTGAGGGCGGAGGCGGTGCGCGGTACGTACTCGTGGACGGTTGTGGACTGGAGCGGTCACGAGGGCAGGGACGTTTTGATGACTGCCCACGCTCCTGAGGATTGTCTGAGGGCGGCGCCGGTGCGCGGAACGTACTCGTGGACGGTTGTGGACTGACATAAGAATCTGCACATGAGCGGTTTGTAGACACAGTTTGCCGGAATGACGTGTTCGCACAATATTCAAAAAGCTCTTCACCCTGAAACAAGGTGGTACGGTCGGAAAACCCTTGGGTTGAGCAGGGCTCGAAAAGATTGTTAGTAATATAACTACGCTCTGGTTGATTACCCAGGAATGGATCGACACCCTCGAGTATATTTATAGGAATAGTTACAGGGGTATTACTAATGCTACGCTGATTATCTGACACAGTTAACGTGGGCTTATATGTTGGTCTTTGTCTATGTATGACAGGAGTGTCAGGTATACAGTCGTCTTCGTCATTATAGTCACATTCCTCTCTACAAACGGTGTCAAGGAGTACAGCAGAACTCTGTAAAACACCTACATCATATTCAGGGACCGGCGGCGAAGCTCCCCCATTCGTCTGGTGTGTTGTATGAGACGGCTCCGATAGGTGTGTGTCTTCACGCCCTTCTAAGTCTTCTACGGATATGATCGTCTAGGGATGATAACATATTTTAGTTAAATAAAGACACACACACACACACACACACACACATACACACACACACACACACACACACACACACACACACTTCAAACAAAACACAAACCTCAACTGCTGTTTTTGGTAAAGGTGTGGCCCTTTGTCCCCTCTCAATAGAGACACCCTGTGGTTGTATTGGCGCCTGGGTACTATGTGTGAAATTCTCCTTCGGGGTCAAATGTAGAGACACCAAGCCTGCTACAGCCTTTAGCTGCTGACACAAAGGAAAAATCAATTTTTATTTTTTATAACAATATATACATTCTATAAAAATATTTTATAATAGTAGATAAATATAGTCTGTTATATACAAATGGTTTTCTTACCTCTGCATCAGTGCTCAGAGAAGGAGAGCCTTGAACAAAGGATGAGCGGGATCTTTTCGGTGGTAAACCTTCAGGGATTTTCTTAGCCTGAAACACAACATTACATTATTAGAACAGACTTTTTTTAAAAATACAATACACTATTTTACTGTTTTTCTTTTTCAACCCACCTCAATAGATCTCTTCTTATGTTTTAAACCAGAGATCCTTCTTAGGCCTAACGGCTTTCACAGATACGGCTAGCGAAGCACATGGCCCTCTAACACTGTTGATTTCAACAGAATGTCCTATTGAGTAGCTATCTACACTCAGGATCCTTTGTTCCGGGGTGGGGTGTCTAGACACAGACAGAGAATATATATTAGTAGTCTAAAAACACAGTGATTAAATAGTAATAAAAATCACATAGTAAAAGAGATCAATAGACCACTAAATACCTGTTTACAGCTTTCTTATTGCTTTCAGGATGATAATCAACAGCTACCGTAGCAACATTGTCCTGGCTCTTTGGTAGAATCACCTAATGATGCAAACTACATAAAGTATATGCCGCTTAAACATTTTAATACACGGATGTCTGAATTAATTAAATATCTTACACCATGCTTAAACACGAGATACGCTTTTTATATTTACTCACCAGTTGTAGGCATAGTTGCAAAAGACAAAGTCTCTTTTCTTTCAACAAAAAGAATTAAAAAAGAAAAACACTTCAGAGGTCTTTTGTTGAGGAAGGCTGGGAAAAACGAGGTAAAAGTTAGCTAGCAGACGAGCTAAAACAGTAGGTATGAAAGTGAGCACCCCACCTTGAAACACGCCGTTTTAAACCTACAAGACACACCCAGGATGACGCTTTTACAAAACCGACAATAGCAAACCCCCCCACCGTAACAGACAACCACGAGGTCAACGTTTTTTAATTTACGAATGGCTGAATAAAATTAAATATCTTACAACATGCTTAAACACAAGATCTGCTTTAAAATGTACTTACCAATTGTAGATGTTGCTGAAAAAAAAACGAATCCTCTTTGCTTTCACAAAAATAGAATTAAAAGCACATTCCAGGAGGGTTTTGTTAGAGGAAAAACGTGATAGCAAGGGAGCTATCAACACAGCTTAAATGGTTTGTTAAAAAAAGAGCAAAATGTGGAAGGTTGAGAAAAAAAAAACGTGGTAACAAACTAGCGAGATAGCTAACAGACTAGTTAAAAATGGTTTGTTAACAAGTGAGCAAACTACCCAAACAGCACGACAGAGTGAGCCCGGTCGATCCGTCTGCTAGACGCAACAGCTCCCTCGGTCACTAGAGGTCCTCACGCACACACACAGACAGCCGTCCCGCGAGATGTGCTCCGGGCATTACGAACGCTAGAGGCGATCCCAGGTTCGACCGCTAGAGAGAGACGGCATGACTTTTTCCAGACATGTTGAGACATAGCCTAACCCTAACGCTTTTAGGAATACACAATACAAACTCCACCATACAACGACAGGACACTCTGTGCAGTTATGGCTACGGTTCTCACGGACTTCCCTTCACCCTCAGGGGGCACTACAAACCGGACGATATCAATTTCATTTATTTTTAGGCGTTTTAAAAAAAAATATTTTTTTATATTTTTATTTTTTCCCTTGCTGCGCGCGCAGCTCGAGCGCCCGACCAATCACAACGCTAGAAAGACACGCGCGTAACAATCAATGGGGGTACGTGCACGCGTGTGCACGTGACGACATCACGTGACCTCACGTGCACGCGCAAACCTGTACCCTATACGTGCACGCGCAATCCCGTACAGTATATACTACTTACACATATTTAACCTGAAGCAACATATCTTGTTTTTATTGCATCTTGCATTACATTATAAAGAATGGATTTGTTTATGAATATAACACAGTTTGATGGCTCACAACTAAAGCAAATGAATTAGTCTTGCTTGATTGACTGGACTTGAATTTGCCAATTGAACACCACATTGCCAACAGTGAAACTATGACATGTGTGGCAGGAGAGTGGATCATAGATTGATGGATTAAGTACAAGTAGTTCTGCCCATGCAAATGTCTAATTGACAGACATGCCTTGATGCTTTGATTGCTATAATACAGCAAAGTATTTTGTACTGTTTGTTTTAAAGTACCAATTGTGGTTCTGCTTGTATCATATTTGATACGCAAGTTCCTGAAACATCAATCTTATCAACGTAATCAATATTTTCCTTAAACACCTGTTGTATATGATTTGATACATGTATTCTGCCCTCTAGTGGATTATCATTCCACTGCAAGAAGTGGAGGGCTTTTTTTTGGCCTTTTCAAAATGGCTGTCGTCATTGAATCCTCCACACAGTTTTGGCAGGAAACTATTTGCTAATTTTCATGAAGTTACGGCAAGAATAACATTTATATTATTACTCATTTTTTTAAATATATATCTTCTTTATTGAAACAATGCATAATTACTTAACAATTAATCATTTATATTACAGTTAAATCGTGGTAAAAATGTGTGTATCAAATTTGATACTGCAGGTATTTAAGGTGCTTTATCCCTGAACGGTCATGTCATATTTTTGTAATGTAATCTACATCATGCTTACCTCAATACGAACACACACTATTTTGAGGATTTAATGCCATCTTAAAATACATTGCGTATTTTCACAATAACAATTCCCCCTGAAATCATGATCGCTATGCTATATTGACCAAATTGTTATGTGTGTATTTTTAGATTTTTAGACTAGAGGAAGAGGAGAGAAAAAGAAAGTACATTGAAAATGTCATCAGCATGATAGTAGATGGCAATTCAAGAGACATGGAGCAATTAGGGGAAGATGAGGAGGAGGAAGAAGAGGAATGGACTCCTAAGGCCATGCATGATGATGGAAGTTCAGATAGCAGTGATGAGGAAGACTATCAAGATGAAAGTGTAGCCCAGACAAGCATTGAAGTTGAGGTCCAAACAACAACTCAGGACACAATCAGAAAGTAGTCAGTGAAGGGCAATGCAAAAAGGAAAGAATACAGATGGAGAAAAAAAACAATATCAAGCGCCATCTGTCGATTTCATTGCATGTGTTGAGGAAAGCACAGAGAACAGGTGTGACTGGACACCATACATGTATTTCAAACAGTTTGTCAGTGATGAAATGTTAGAGGAATCTGCAGAACAAACAAACCTGTACAGTGTACAAAAAACAGGCAAGTCAGTAAACACAACTGCCAAAGAGAGAGAGCAGTTTCTAGGGATGTACATGCAAATGGGGTTAGTACAGATGTCCTGTGTTAGAGCCTATTGGGAGCTGGAGACAAAGCTCCCTGCAGTTTGTGATGTCATGTCTCGAGATCGGTTTCTGAAATTGCTGACATTGATTCACTTTCAGGACAACCTCAGTGTATCTGATGATGCAAAGAAAGATAAACTGTGGAAGCTCAGACCATGGTTAAAAAAACTGCGAGAACAGTTTCTCTGCATACCACCTGAAGAATGCCATGCCGTTGATGAAATTATGGTGCCATTCAAGGGAAAATCTCATCTATGTGTCCCTAACCAAATGGGGTTTCAAGATGTGGGGACGTGCTGGACAAAGTGGCTTTCTTTATGACTTTGATGTTTGTCAAGGTGCAGAAAATCCAGACAGAGAAAAGTCTGATGTTGGTGTTACCGAAGAAGTTGTGCTGAAAATGACATCAACACTTCCAGCAGGAATAAATCACAAGGTTTTTGCAGACAACTACTTTACATCAGTTCCCCTGGTGCAACACCTAAAAGAGAGAAGAATCCACTACATTGACACGGTCCGGATGAACAGGGTGAGAGACTGCACTATGATGGATGAAAAAGAATTGAAGAAAAATGGAAGAGTGTCAATGAACTTCAGAGTAAACCAGGACAACAACATCATTGTAAGTTGGTACGACAACAAAGCAGTGAACCTGATTTCTTCCTTTGTTGGCATTGAACCTGTGGGAAGTGTGAAACGCTGGGATCGCAAATCCAAAAGTCACATAATGGTTCCCAGACCAGCCATTGTTGAAACATATAACAAGTTCATGGGAGGTGTTGATCTCCTAGATATGCTGTCTGCACTTTATAAGTTCAGCATCAGATCCCGAAGATGGTACATGTACATCTGGTGGCACACTATTACAGTGGCACTCATCAATGCGTGGAACCTCTACAGAAGAGACCAGAAGAAGCTAGAGCCTCAGATGAAACCAATGGCTCTACGAATGTTTCAGGTTTTGGTTGGCACTTCTCTCACAAGAGCAGGAAAGGCTAAAGTCAAGTGTGGCAGGCCACTATCCTCTCCAGAAGTGACTCCATCCTGTAAAAGGCCAAGCTGCAATGTGCCTCTTGATGTGAGAAAGGATGGCATTGATCATTTTTCAACATTGGAAACCCGACAGAGATGCAAGCACTGCACCGGCAATCACTTCTCACATGTCTACTGTGAGAAGTGTAAGGTGCATCTTTGCCTGAACAAGGACAGAAACTGTTTTCGTTCCTACCACAAAGTGAAATAAAAAGGCAGTAAAAAGTTGTATGTAAAAAAAACAAAGACAAAAACTGCCTGAAATGTTCTATATTTTCAGTATGTTATGGGCAATATTTGTTTTTGTACCTAAAATGAACATTGTTGTGAGCAAAAAGTTGCCCAAAACGCCCAATGTATCAAATGTGATACAAAAAATATATCGTAAACAAAATGATATGGCAAAAGTTTTTGGGGGGATTTTGTTAAAATGTTTAATAAACATCTCAGTTCCAAAAAAATAGAATTTTCTGGCTATTTTTTGATGTGTCAGGCTTTACAGGGTTAAGAAAGGTATTGTCATGAAGTTGACAAATCTGTCTATCCAACATTTTGGCCCAAGATGTCTCAGCAAGTTTATTATTGATAGTCCCCAGAAGACTGTTGGTAATATTTTTGGTTCCCCCCTGATAATTTGTTTCTTTCCACCATTAGGCCAAACATATTTCTACAACAAATGACCATGCTGATTTGGACATTTGTATCTTAAGAGAATAAATCTTTATTTTTCGGTGATTGATGATGTGCAAAACTTGTACTTCAGGTCAATCTTCACTTGACTAGATAAAAAAATGTACTTGATGCGCCTCAGTTGTTCTTACTAAATATATAAGTTTATCACTACTGGGTCCAAACCATGTGGCAGAAGCTTGATCAATGAAACGCTGCCAAAACCTGCCAGACCTGGCAAATGTCGCCAGTGTGATATATTGGGTTTTAATTAGTGATGGCCAAATGAAGCCTCATGAAGCTTTGTGAACCATTTAATTATTTTTCTGAACCCACTAAATGGCGCTCTTGGTTTAAAGAAAAAAGGCTCAAGGAATGGCAATTCGGTGTGCTTTCAACCCTTTGTTGAACAGAGGTGGCTTCAAATGGTTCATGAAGCTTCATGAGGCTTTATTTGGCCATCACTAATGTGAACTAACCACTGACACTGGACTCACAGCTGTCCAATATTAATAAAAAAGCGTGTTGTAACGTTAGCCATATTGCTAAATCATAGCAACAGATACACAATCTCTTATCGTTCATCCGGTAATCTCTTATTGTTCATCCGGTTCCACAGCTGAATGTATGAGATTAATAAATAAGATGCATATCAGGTCAAGCAGAAAAAAGTCTTGCGAGTTGTCTTCACTACAAACGTGAAAACACATGAATATCCTATATTTTGGCTAATGTTTTCAGCAAAGTCTGCAGTTGCTTCACTTCCTGTGGAATAAACGAGCGGAAATAGGGACAGCTCCACTCTGCCATTGCAGCCCACTTTGTGGTCGGAGGGTGTATTATTCTTAAATCCCAAAATCCTGTCAATCATGCTGTTAACAGGATTCAAGCATTCAGCTGCCACCTACAGTCTACAATTATCAAGTGCAGCCCACAATTAATCCCCCGCTTACGGTTGCGTGGTAAAGCTTTTAAGTGGTAGCAAGAGCGTAACTAACATCTGTATAATTAACATTCAATATTAAGTTGTGTAAGAGGCATCATTATGCAATTTTGTTTCAATTTACCACATTTCCATCTGCGTTGTGTTAGAATATATTTGTGAGAGTAAAGTAATAGGTTTTTAGAGTTCATATTTGCTGACCTCGGTGCCTCCGTTTCCCTGGGTTATGAGAAGCCATCTAGTTTTAAAAGTGATAAGACATTATAAAGGGAGTGTGAGAAAGATCTTCTCTGATCGGGGGAGGGAAACGAGGCAACAATAGTCTGCACTTTGCAAGTGCTGGATTTGTGGCACTGTATGGAAATGACCTAGCTCTCATGAAACTCCTTAAAGTTTGCAGGAGATTAAAACACAGGTGTTCAAAATGCAACAATAGCGACTTGTCTCTTCTGAGCTGAGAATGGGGAGCCAAGGTCATGATTTTATACAGTGTGTTACAAATTCGTTAGGAGCCGGCTGGAGCCAGAAGATCTGAACTGGATCCAAACTGATGACAGCACCACCAGGGATGGGACAGAAATGGATAAATAGACAGTATCTTAACTTAGCAGCATCAGATGCAGGGGGAATCTCTGTCCGTGGGTTAGGTGAAAGATAGTCCTTTGTTGTATCTGATCCGTGTACACGTAATTGTAGATTGCAGTATCATTTCTTCACTAAAGTTTGTTATTAACTTTAACTGGACGAATCCTGAGTCTTATTTTGAATCCTGAGTTCTTATTTCTCTGATCTACCAGTAAACGAACACCATTCAGAGTGAAGTGACCATAGTTTTGGAGTCAGATTAAGTCTGGCCTTTTTAGGGCCAGACCGGTCATTTGGTCACATTAGAAAATAAAATCCTACATGGTGACCTCGACGTGCTGGCTAGATCGGATCATCGGCTTCTTGGAGCTGTCCAGACTTTTTTGGCAGCCTCCACCACTCAGACTCTCGCCTCTCCGGGTCCAAACAGTACCGACACAACTAACAGGTGAGAGAATTACCTATTGCTTGATATAGCTAAAAATTCTCATATTTGGCCCTCACACAAAAACATTTTGGACCTAGGTGAGTGTGATCATCTGAGCATTTCAAATTGGTTTACAACTGCAGAGAATGATACTGCAGTTTCTTGCTTCTTTGAGTGAAAAAGATGGTTTAAATGTTGAGTAACGTTTCTTGCTTCTTTGAGTGAACAAGATGGTTTAAATGTTGGGTGACGTTTCTTGCTTCGTTGAGTGACAACGTTTCTTGCTTCTTTGAGTGAAAAAGATGGTTTAAATGTTGAGTGACGATGTTTCTTGCTTCTCAGAGTGAAAAAGATGGTTTAAATGTTGAGTGACAATGTTTCTTGCTTCTTTGAGTGAAAAAGATAGTTTGAACTTTCCTTCAGAGGTGAAGGACAGTCTATTGATTCCGGACGAGCTTCATATCTGACACCACAGCCTGGTGCACTTTATATAGTAAACTCTAATTCGACTGGTACCACTAAAATTCTATTTCGGATAGTTGTTACATCCTCTGTGGTCTTCTTGTGTGACCCACTGCATGTCATGAAAAACATTTGTGGACACGCAGGAAGGACTCAGATTGATTAGTACGACTGTCAAATTAACTATAAACGGAGCTCTGGGCACTCCTGTCTCTAAACCCAGGTGCTAACGCCTTTTTCTTGTGGCAGTGTGTTGGTTTATGGTTGTTTGCTGTGTGTTGTGCAATATCTGGCGCTGTTTGTCAGTTTTGCTTGTTCTTGTGTGTCATTTTTATAGTCTGTTTTGCTTGTTTGATATCTGATTGTTTTACATGTGCTGAGTGTGGTTGAGCTGTTTTGATTGTCTTTGCCTGTTTCTTTGTGTACGTGTGAGGTTTTTTAGTTTGGGGTTAACTGCGCATATTAAGTAAATAATATCATAGGAGATACTCCGGGGAGAGGTTGATAACTCCCTGTCTCAGATCAGTACACTATTGATTGAATCATCTAATTTTTATATATAATAGAATAATACCTATATGACTGTTAATAGAATACAATAATCTACTTACCTTAGACTGCTGCTGACTGTCATTTCTATAACTCTTACACATGACTCTCATTAATGATTATTGTGATACGGGTAATATTGTGTAAGGTTAAAAACCTATAAAACACCATAGTGATAGTTACTCACAATATAAGGTGTCCCCCACAACTATAAGACACCGTAGACGTTGTTTAACACTGCTATAAAGGTGTTCTTTATGGCCATAAGACACCTTAGTTAAATGTACGGTTAAAATTTTCAATAAGGTGTTTTCTATGGCCTCAATTGACGAATAAACCGATATCACTGATTACGAGTCTTCAGTGACATGGTTCACTGATTTTTGGGTGTTTTGTTGGTATGAAATCCTCAGTAAGCGGTTTAACACTTTGGACTATATTGTCATATACTTTATATAAATAAAAAAATGAAATAAACGGCTGTTGTGAGTTGATCAGTCAGGTTGCTTGACAGTAGAAAGTGTATGTTGCCGTAACGGGCGGACGGTTTTGTTAGGCGAGGTGTAGAGAAATAGGTAGACCGTGAAAAGCTTATGGGACAATCTAAGACAGTGGGCTGCCTAGAGAGAAAGAGTTTGTCAGGCAGCAGTTAGCGAGTGAGTGGATCAGATTACAGACTCCTGCAGTAGCGAGGAGGAGCCTGCTGCAGGCCTTTTGTCTCTGTGCAGCTCAGCACACAAACATAACAGCTTGAACTGTAACACACACAATCATTTTTTTAATAATAACTTGAATTGGGAAAAAAAATAATAATAAATTCAGTTTTATTTATACTATCAAATCATAACAAGAATTATCTCAGGACACTTGAGGTTGGGACATGTTGACCGCACTCATTTTAAATGCTGAAACTCCTGAGCAACAGGATGAGTTACTGCAAAAACTTAAAGCTGCAATTATGGCTGGCATTTCTGACTATGTGCAACAGGCTGTAAAAGACACGCAGGGACAGTCACGCTTGCCTATTGATGAATGGATGGATCTAGTGTGTCATCACATGAATAGGGAGAGAGCGAAGACCAAAAAAGAGGATGACTCTGTCTCTAACATACAGTTTTGCATGCTTAAAATACTACTGAAACAGGTAGAAGATACCCTTAATAAGGCAAAGAAAGTGGAGCCTCAGATGCTACCTCCTTCTCAGCAACAGGCACCCCAAATGGCCCAGCCCCCACCTTACAGGTCTCTAGCTCAATATGCTTATCAGCCTCCTCGGGGTCAGTTCCATAGGCATGGTAGAGGAACAGGTTTATCACATGCTGGATATCAGAGGCAGCCACAAAACCTGTCACATCGTCTGTGTTATGCGTGTGGTAGACCAGGACATTACCGCAGATCCTGTCGATACAGCAGGCAAATGCACAAGACTCAGTGCAGCAGGGCGTGTATGTTTCTCCCCAGCCAACAGGGCCCCCGGTGCCGAAACCAACGGGCTCCACAATAGCCACAACCCTGGTGAGGCTGTCCAGAGAGCCCTGCTGCCCCGCTAAATTATCTTCTAAATCCTACTTTGAGGTTTAAAATCCTTAATGCTCCTATAACTACGATGGTTGACTGTGGTGCATGGTTTTCTACTATTGCCACACCACTTCCGGGTTTGACACTTACACAAAATAGAACCTCAGTGGCATGAGTCTCTGGTCAAGTTTGCTATTCACTCATCCTCGGCCTATTGAACTGGGGCCTGCATAGTTTTCCCATTCCTACCTTTTCAGAAAATCTGAGACAGAAATAGTTTGTATTGTTGTAATGGAGTTCCTCTTGATATTGTTAGTAGCGATTATATCTTTGAGCCCTTGTTCTATTTCACCAGCATATATATATATATATGTTGTGCATGGTGTGTATGACGTGTCGGTGAATTGTATAGACTTACATATCAACAGTTACTCTTCACTCAGAAGTCAAATTGATCATTGACCTACTTTTTGCCTTTCCTCTGAACTATATATAAATGACAGTTTTCCTATTAATGACGGAAAATATGCCTTCCCATAATACCATTAGCTGATGGAAATTGTGAAATTAAATTACAATAACTCGTGAAACGCACATTTGATTAAAAGTTATAAGGTTAACTTCCACAATCTATTTGCTACCTAAAAACAGTATTTATCCGTGTTTACTTCCGGTATGCTTTTTCTCTGTCCCGGTTGGGCCAGATGAAAAAGGGAGGGGTAGATTTTAAGTTTAGAAACATTAGAAACATTTTGAGTTCCCCCTCCCTGACCTCACAGTGGTTTGGTCCACTGCCTGCTGCACGTTAGGATCTGCCCTTGACTCACAGCCACATCAGATAGTGACAGGAATGTAGTAAGTAGGTGGTTCAAGGCTATTTTATTCACATTAGACATTAGATAAAGATGACTCCTTTCTCAAATAGTAATTAATAAATTAGTCATAAAAAGTCAAATAAAAGTTTGCTATGTTAGTATAATATGTCACGTTAGTTCATATTTTAGGAGGTGTGTGGCTGTCAGGGTTAGCGGATGACCTTTACCAAATGGCTCAGTAATTTATATTTTGATTAGCTAATTTAACAATTGTATAAAAACATGGTATTTCTTCTATATGGGGACACTCTTTCAAAAATAAGTCATTATGTTTTAAGGTATTTCTGTGGCTTGATTGTAAACTTCAAAATTAATACATGGTTTAAAAAAAAACAGAAAAGAAATTGAATTGAGAGAAACAATGGTAAAGTCTATGCTACACTAATTATAGTATTGAGATCTTCCTCTGTGTACACATACGTCCTCTACCAATATAATTGTGGCTGTATTATTTGTGTCCCTTTTTAAAAAAAAAAAAAAAAATTGCTCTTTGGAAATGTTATGTTTATTGTCCCCCCTACTGTTAGATCAGATTTACGCCCATGGAACTGACACACATGTCTTATCTGCATGATGGACACAGATAGGGAACAGTCAGAGAGGAGAAGTATGAGAGGGACACGGACTGAAGAAATTGACTGAGACCTTTTGACAATATAATATGGAGCTAATATTACAACAAGACGTCAAACCAAAAGTTACTCTAACTCTCATGGGACATGAATAATAATAAAAAATGTATAATAATTGAACGCCTATTATAAATTATTGATTATAAGACTCCAACCATTTTTCTTCATAAAATTATGTTTGCTAACCTTTCCTAAATTGAACCCCCAGCAGGCAGTCCATTTTTGCTTTGTGTCAAATGACGTCTGGCTGGCCTCATTACCAGAACAGGACTGGCACTCCTAATGCTCAAAGATGAGGTCAATAAGAACTAAATTGCTAACTGTGGCAGACAATAGTGATGAGTTGGGACTACATTCTACCTCAGGAGGGTAACCTCTTCTTTGAAGCACCATAACCTAGACACTTTAAGACAACCAATGTTACTTATGTATACATCACTAATTTAAGATTTCAAAGCCAAAAACCAGTCAGTATCAGGATTTTGTTAAATGCGTTCAGGTATTCCGGTAATCTGATATATTCTACTCAAAAAGACGAATTAGGATTTTCCCTGTGTAAACAAAACATATGAAATATGGTGTGTTATTATTTGAACTGCCTAAACAGTCATACCGATAAGTCCTGCTGACACATTACTTGTTTGAAACACTTATTTGTTTGATTTGACCGTTTTGATCATTTAAAAAAAAAAAAAAGTTACTATTTGTTTATTTTTCCTCAAATTTTGGGGCATGTTATTTTTATAAAAAATACATATATTTTTTTACTTAAGTTTTATTTGTTTTGTATATTGCTGGCGTCAGCTCATTGTTTGCAATTTTACTTTAGTACTCCTTATGCAAATTATTTGACTTCTTCTTCCGCTCTGCCTACCCGCATTTTCTTATTCTGTTGCCTAAGGTCGATTACAGTGACATTTTTTCTTCACGGTTGTCAGATCAGATGTAGATTGGCTATGCGTTCATATAGCATGGAAGAACTCCTTTCTTTACCAACCACTCTATTGCTCACACAGACACAAATTGTTTCCCCCCACAAACCTATTATTGTGGAGCTGTTAAAACTGAGTGGGACAGGCTAATACAGGAAAATGAGTCGCGGACTGATTTGAAAGACATTTCCAAGCTGATAAGTGATCTAATGCATGACAGTGGCTAATACAGCTGTTGTGTGTTGTGCAGTCTCACAGTTCTGACAGCTTCACTCGTATCCGTCGTGCCTCTATCTGTCTCACCTGTGTTGAGACTTGCTTAGTTTTGAAACTGATATCTCATATATACCTGAGCCTCACAATGTCTATTTAATTTCGTACTCTTTCCTTGTTGCTTATTGCTCTGAGTTGTGCTTAGGTCTGGAAAAGAGGGTTTTAAGTTCCGAGTCACAACGGCTATCTCGTACATGGATATTATCAGAACCTAGTTGAGGGTTTAGCTTGCTTTTATTTATTTTTATTTTTAGGTTGGGGCATGTGTGTCAAACTCGAGGCCAGCTGGCCAAATAGATTTTTATCCGACCCGCATATCACGTTTGGTTTACAATAAATTTTGGCCCACCTAAGTTTAGTTGCATTTTCTTTGTACATTGTTGCTTTTTTCAAACTTTTGGCCACTTACTTCTATTTACGTTTTTTATTTCAATCTAACTATGTATGAAAAGATTATGCGAGGCGATAATTATATTGATAATCTACATGTCTGGCCCTTGATGTGGTTCTCCTTTTCCAGTGTGGCCCTCGGTGAACTTGAGTTTGACACCCCTGGTCTACATTGTATGTTGTGTGCTGCTTGGTGTCTTCCCAGTGCAGTGGCTCATATTTCAAGGTTGACTACAAATGGGGTGTGGTTTCTTAGTGAGCCAGAGGGCTCACTAAGAGTCAGGGTGGGGCAGTCAGGGTGGGGCTTCCCAGATGCACGGACACACACCATTTGACAGTCAAACATAAATTGTGCTACTGTTGCTTACACTTAGCACTACTGCACTGTGGTACATTTTTAACTTGCTTTTTATATTTGTTACTTTCTTTCTACTACAACTAGCTCTAGGGTATATTATTACTATTTATTTCTGTTGTGACCCAAATCATATATGAAATACACCTGTTGTCTTCTCCATTTTTCAAACCCCTTACCAGAAAGGGAGATGGAACACTGCCCCCTGCTATATATAGTATGAATGAATTTGCATATTAAACATGTAGGGTGTACTAACACCTTGATATTTACCTATCTAGTGCATGGAATAACAAGTTATTACCAAATCCTAAAGATTGTTTTTGTGGTTCTACAAATCATGTTTCAATGCTAAACATGGTGTATCCTTAAGATTTGCTGTATCTGTGGACGGCTACTTTAGAGACAACCTTCCCTAGAGGCCAGTGAGCAGTAGGGATTTATATTTGCTATTACCATACTGGACTCATGTTAACACTTTAATTTTGAAATTTAATCTTGCATTGACTCTGAGGACCCCCTAGGCGCCCCTAACCCCATATTGAAGATCATATTATTTATTTATTTTTTATTTTTTTTGATTCACCTCAGTTCATTGGAACTCTATTACAATTGAAACCAACTCAGATAGCTATGACATTTCATTTTAAAGAGCTGTTCTATTAGACTCTGCTGGGTTTGTTGGTAACGTTACACTACAGACACTACACTACTTTGTTTTAGGACTCGCTATATGACACATTTTATTTTATTTTTTACAATATGTAGTTCATTTTGGAGAACATTCATCTTTGGGGATTGGTTCTCTTTTTATACATGATTTATTTAACTTCTGTTATTTTATACAGCTTTTGCTATTGTGACAAAGGAGGGTGTTTAAGGTAAAAAAAAAAAAAATTTAAAAAAGGCAAACACTGAATATTATTTTGATTTGTTATTGAGTCATGAGTTTTCATGCCTCAAAAGAGGGATAACATACCAAATTTAAAAATTAATAAAGTGTTTTAATATATAACGTGTTATTTTGGATGTTTTCTGGATTTAAAAAAAAAAAAAAAATTGTTTTTACCAATTCTTTTTGTTTGTTTTCATCGATATCGCTGAAAATTCTGTTTGCTTGTTTGTTTTATGGCTAAAAATTCGGTTTTGTTCTGTTTGACTTAACATCAGGAACCCGGTGGCTATAGGTGCTCCTTGAAGTGATAAAGCGAAACATATGGTCCAGCCCTAGGTGGAATCATATCAAGCCCTACTCTCTACTGCTACCACTTTGAAATCACTGAAAGGACCACCTGGATTCACCTTCATCACACTGTAATAAGGTATTTGGGTTGGCTGAGGAGTCTAGTCTCACTGATCCGAAGTGGGGGAGGGGAGTCTGGGCTACAAAGGGGGTCTTTTTTTGACTAGAAAAGTGTTATTAGTGGACCGTCTCAAACCCAGTGAAGAAAATATATATATATATATATATATATATACGTATATCTATATATATATAGATTGCATCCCTCAACCATATTAGAGGAGAAAGTGAACTAGACTCATCAGGAAGGAGCCTCTAACCAGAAGCCCAACCAAAAATGGACCGCAGACGCCCGTGGCATCCTTTTAGACTTCCGGGACTGTGTGGTCTTAGGGGAACGATGTGTTTCCTCTTCTTAGCTGCACTAATTATACTGCCACCAATAATATGGCACGACTTGCAGCTGCTAAAAAACAGGAAAATAACCAAAATCAATGCTACGAATCTGACTCTGAATCTGACCACTGATACACAACCGAGCATATCAACCATGCCTACCCATGACCATCGATGAATAAAACAAAGTCACCATGCAACCCACTCGATTACATTAACCAGGGGCAGAACGCAGTCATTCACTGTGGACCCATGTTCAGGCCAACAATTTGTGTGCAAAGCGAGAGGAAGGGCTAACGATCAAGCCTATCTCTGCACAGAGTACTGTACCAATTGGGACCATGTTTTACAACATTCAGATTCCGAAGGTTAGAAAGCCAACACCGAGCAGACGTCCAGATGGACCTTAGTTAGAAAACTGTCGAATGGCCAGTCACCTAGCTGGGATAGTATAGTGACAGTGAGGAATGTAAACAAGGCAGACCAGGGTATCTATTGGGTGTGTTTAGATGTCGCTGGAAAAGACCCATGTGAGAGAATTGCTATCCGCATACAAGAACCTCCAGTCAATGAAACCGAGACAACCTTTAATTTGCAAGATGAAATTGTCACCTATCCCACCGATTTGACCCGGAAAGATAAAACAGCTATGGAACAATTGCATAAGCATGCTCCACAGTAAGACCCTATTCAAAATTAAACAACAAAGATGATGTCACAGGTTTGCAATGTACCTTTAGTCTGTTTAGCTATGCACTCTCTAACCCTCACACCTAAAAATGGAAAATACAAGTCATTGAGTTTACTGTTTTCTTCAGTAAATACTGTCTTACCATCTGTTATTTAAACCTTTTCCAGGTAATGACACCTGCTTTTCGAGAACAGGACGGGGAAAAAGTGTGCATCTACTAAGCTTGTCTTGGTGTTAACATCACTACTGACATAGGTAACCCCTTAGCCTCATGGTCTGTTAATCAAAGCGCCAGTAGAGCTGATGTATGGTGGCTCGTGAGGACGGTTCAAGGACGTATCTACCATGTTCCACAAGCTGCACCTGAACGTCCCATACTGAGCAGGAAGTGTACTCCTGGTAGCACTTTTGATGACAGAGTGTGCATGTGTGATAAAACTTGAGGCACCCAGAGGCGTATCTACCAGATGAGTTTATTGCACACAATCAAATTTGGCGCAGGCGTTTAGGTCATTCTTTTCTGGTAGGCAACAGTAAACAAAATTTGAATTGTATTACAGCGTGTTGCTAATTACACATGGGATGCGGAGAAGGGCATTGCTAAAACCAGCTGAGAACAACTTCTCTGATGGCTTGAAAGAATTAGCAGAAAAATTATAATATTTAATGTTGATATTGATGCTTAAGTTACGTACAATGTGAGCCTGCAGCCGATTGGAATGAATGGAATGTTTAAGAAAATGAAAAGACATGATTATGTCAGTACTGATTTCCATAACTGTTTAATTGGTATCCTCAACTGCTGTGGGTGCTGTGCCATTCCCTGTCATAGAACTATAATCAATAGATTGATAACTACGGCCTTATCAAAAGAGGGTGCTTCCCAACCCTACCAAATGGTTGCCACCCAAGAAGCCCACTTCCAAGTTATCATCCATCTAGTGATGTGAACAATTTTTACGAGATTGATACTTCCTCAGAGGAGGAAGGGGTTAAGTTCGCTGGGTCCAAATTCATCCCCTGTCACCACCCAGTGCCCCCCTCTCCAATTCCCATCCGTCCTATCTCCAACTGTTTTTCTATCCTCTTTTCCTGATCCTACTTTGTTTCACAGTTTTGCGCGTGGCCCCAGTAGGCCTTTTGATTTAATGTAACTGGAAAGCTAAAACATAAGTCTAGTTTTAGTATTTTTGTAGTCAGCATAGCCTTAAGCAAGAAATAGATTTGAAGTGTGATTTTACAATTTTAATAGATGTAGATGATTATGTTGAAGTTTTTGCTGTTCCATTAAAGTTTAGAGATTTCCACAAAAAATAAATGTAACCACCAAGTATAGTCATAGACAGCAATGTATTTGGCAGCTTACACTAGCAGCTAAATTCTACAAATAGGCTACACGCGCCACACCGCACTGCTATGTTATTACCAATATCATAATTCATTTTTCTAATGTTGTTAATCACCTTAAACTGTGTTTAGGTTAGCAGTCAGGTAGTTAGAGATTAGGTAGTTTTATGTTACACAGTGTTTGCTGTGTAAAAAGAGGGATTGAAATTCTCCAACATTTTTACTGTTTTACACTCATTATGGTATGCACCGCATGTGCGGTGCATAAAGAGGGATTGTTAGAATATATTTGTGAGAGTAAAGTAATAGGTTTTTAGAGTTCATATTTGCTGACCTCGGTGCCTCCGTTTCCCTGGGTTATGAGAAGCCATCTAGTTTTAAAAGTGATAAGACATTATAAAGGGAGTGTGAGAAAGATCTTCTCTGATCGGGGGAGGGAAACGAGGCAACAATAGTCTGCACTTTGCAAGTGCTGGATTTGTGGCACTGTATGGAAATGACCTAGCTCTCATGAAACTCCTTAAAGTTTGCAGGAGATTAAAACACAGGTGTTCAAAATGCAACAATAGCGACTTGTCTCTTCTGAGCTGAGAATGGGGAGCCAAGGTCATGATTTTATACAGTGTGTTACAAATTCGTTAGGAGCCGGCTGGAGCCAGAAGATCTGACCTGGATCCAAACAGCTCCACCGCTCCACAGCTGATGACAGCACCACCAGGGATGGGACAGAAATGGATAAATAGACAGTATCTTAACTTAGCAGCATCAGATGCAGGGGGAATCTCTGTCTGTGGGTTAGGTGAAAGATAGTCCTTTGTTGTATCTGAGCCGTGTACACGTAATTGTAGATTGCAGTATCATTTCTTCACTAAAGTTTGTTATTAACTTTAACTGGACAAATCCTGAGTCTTATTTTGAATCCTGAGTTCTTATTTCTCTGATCTACCAGTAAACGAACACCATTCAGAGTGAAGTGACCATAGTATTGGAGTCAGATTAAGCCTGGCCTTTTTAGGGCCAGACCGGTCATTTGGTCACATTAGAAAATAAAATCCTACAGTTGCCAATGTACTGTGTCTGCAAAATGTTCGTACACTAGGGGATACCTACAGGTGCACAAATTATGAAGTTTGATTTTATGGATAACGTTTGTAGGTGTAATAGTTCGTTGTAATGTCCGTAATAGTGAACAGATGCCAATTTCTCAGTGGATGTTTATTTTACACACAAGCCATACAAGTAACGTGCATACATCTCACATCGCATCACATACTACATTGACACTGTACCCCTGCGCACGTCTCATTAACCTTGAGTGTATCAGTACGCGGCACTATATACTACATCCCCCTTTCTTAACATGGAGATTAACCTTCAACACTTGACTTGCTCACAAATCTGTATTGAACATCATGTGATGTACTAATAAACTCACATTAATACGAAGTTTGGTATTGTTCTTCTAATTTGTTAATACCTACAAGACACTGACTGAACAACATCTATCTTGTGTCAACTTCTGTAAAAGGCATGTCGAATAGACAACTTTTCTGCCAAAGATAGCATATTACAAGAGAACAATATTTCAGACTTAACACATTTCACCTATTCAAGAAGATCTGTTACCAAACAGTTATCATATACAGTGGGGCAAAAAAGTATTTAGTCAGCCACCAATTGTGCAAGTTCTCCCCCTTAAAAAGATGAGAGAGCCCTGTAATTATCATCATAGGTACACTTCAACTATGAATGACAAAATGAGAAGAAAAATTCCAGAAAATCCCATTGTAGGATTTTTAATGAATTTATTGGTTAATTCCTCGGTAAAATAAGTATTTGGTCACCTACAAACAAGCAAGATTTCTGACTCTCACAGACCTGTAACTTCTTCTTTAAGAGGTTCCTCTGTCCTCCACTCGTTACCTGTATTAATGGCACCTGTTTGAACTTGTTATCAGTATAAAAGACACCTGTCCACAACCTCAAACTCCACTATGGCCAAGACCAAAGAGCTGTCAAAGGACACCAGAAACAAAATTGTAGACCGGCACCAGGCTGGGAGGACTGAATCTGCAATAGGTAAGCAGCTTGGTGTGAGGAAATCAACTGTGGGAGCAATTATAAAAAAATGGAAGACATACAAGACCACTGATAATCTCCCTTGATCCGGGGCTCCACGCAAGATCTCACCCCGTGGGGTTAAAATGATCACAAGAACGGTGAGCAAAAATCCCAGAACTACACGGGGGGACCTAGTGAATGACCTGCAGAGAGCTGGGACCAAAGTAACAAAGGCTATCATCAGTAACACACTATGCCGCCAGGGACTTAAATCCTGCAGTGCCAGACGTGTCACCCTGCTTAAGCCAGTACATGTCCAGGCCCGTCTGAGGTTTGCTAGAGAGCATTTGGATGATCCAGAAGAGGATTGGGAGAATGTCAGATGAAACCAAAATAGAACTTTTCGGTAAAAACTCAACTCGTCGTGTTTGGAGAAGAAAGAATGCTGAGTTGCATCCAAAGAACACCATACCTACTGTGAAGCATGGGGGTGGAAACATCATGCTTTGGGGCTGTTTTTCTGCAATGGGACCAGGACGAATGATCCGTGTAAAGGCAAGAATGAATGGGGCCATGTATCGTGAGATTTTGAGTGAAAACCTCCTTCCATCAGCAAGGGCATTGAAGATGAAACATGGCTGGGTCTTTCAGCATGACAATGATCCCAAACACACTGCCCGGTTAACAAAGGAGTGGCTTTGTAAGAAGCATTTCAAGGTCCTGGAGTGGCCTAGCCAGTCTCCAGATCTCAACCCCATAGAAAATCTTTGGAGGGAGTTGAAAGTCCGTGTTGCCCAGCAACAGCCCCAAAACATCACTGCTCTAGAGGAGATCTGCATGGAGGAATGGGCCAAAATACCAGCAACAGTGTGTGAAAACCTTGTGAAGACTTACAGAAAATGTTTGACCTCTGTCATTGCCAACAAAGGGTATATAACAAAGTATTGAGATGAACTTTTGTTATTGACCAAATACTTATTTTCCACCATAATTTACCAATAAATTCATTAAAAATCCTACAATGTGATTTTCTGGATTTTTTTCTCTCTCATTTTGTCTCTCATAGTTTAAGTGTACCTATGATGAAAATTACAGGCCTCTCTCATCTTTTTAAGTGGGAGAACTTGCACAATTGGTGGCTGACTAAATACTTTTTTGCCCCACTGTAGATAACCAAACGTTTCACATTTTCAAGCCACTTTTTTTTCTCTCTTACAAAATGATCAGTTCAGGAAGCTGCTTTGTACCTCTGTTGTAGTACCGTTACTATCTTTTCTGTAGGTCTTGGAGAACGGAGTGTGCATTCTGAGGCACTGCAGGCTGGAGAATGGAGCTGGAACTTGGTAGAGTGCTCCTCAGTACCCTGCCCATGAGCAACTGAGCAGGAGAATATTCCATACCTGTTACAGGTGTGTGCCTCAGGGTGAGAAGTGCAAGAAGAGTATCTGTTCCTGTTTGTTGTGCCTTCTTAATCACCTGCATCACAGTTTTTACAGTTATCTCTGCTAAGCCATTAGACTGTGGATAGCCTGGGCTAGAGTGAGTGAGTTATATGCCCCATGATGTTGCAAAGTTATGCATTTTATTACTCGAAAATGGAACGTGGTCACACACAATCTCTTTTGGAATTCCTAGTCTGGAAAACACTGATTTCATCTTCCTGATGATAGTATGTGATGACTTGAGCCTAATGTTCAGTACCTCTGGGTACTTTGAGAAATAGTCCACTATCAAGAGATATGACTGACCTTGAATTTCAAACATGTCTGCTCCCAACTTGAGCCACGGAAGCTCAGGTATGTCGTGTGAGATCAACAGCTCTCTCTGGTTTATTAGCTGGAACTGTTAACATGCGCTGCAGGCTTTAATCATTTGTTCGATGTCTCTTGTCATTCCTGGCCAGTAAAAGTGTTTTCTGGCTAGTGCCTTTGTTCTTTGCATTCTTTGATGCGCCACATGTAGCTTATTCAGCATTTATTGTTTAAGCACGCTTGGAATGATTATTCACCAGCAAACAATATGCCGTCTCTCAATGACACAGTGTGTCTGATAGGCCAGTATTGTGCCATACGAATGTCCACCTGTTTCTTGTGATGTGACCAGCCATGTCTGTGCCTGCTTTGCAGGAGCTGTAGGGTTTCATCTTTCTGTGTTTCGCCCTTGAGTTTTTCTAGAGACGCTGTACTGAGAGCCTCTGTGGGCTCCAAAGTGTAGATCACCTTCTCTTCAGCCATGTCATCCTCTATTGTGTCTTGTTCTTGTATGACAGCTCGGGACAGTGTGTCTGCAATCAGCAGCTCTTTACCTGGCTTGTAGGAGACATTTAGGTCATATCTCTGTAGCTGAAGTAACATCCTCTGCAGTCTCGACGGAGCTGTGCCCAAGGGCTTTTTTAAGATGTTCTCCAGTGGTTTGTGGTCTGATTGAACATTAACTCTCACGCCGTAAGTGTATTGATGAATATTTATGACAGCAAACACAATGGCCAATAGCTCCTTCTCTATTTGCGCATAATTCCTCTCAGGCTCAGTCAGCGCTCTCGATGCATAGGCTATTGGGTGTCCCTCTTGTAGCAGACATGCTCCTAGACTGTCCTTAGATGCATTGGCCTGTATGACCAGCTGTTTCTTTGGGTCGAATAAATTGAGCACTGGTGCATTTGATACTGTACTCCTGCGCACGTCTCATTAACCTTGAGTGTATCAGTGCGCGGCACTATATACTACAGCAGGAAGTGGCATACACCGCTTTTTAGGCTTACGCAACGGTTATAAATGCACTTGAGGTCCTGGGAGATGAGCCCAGGAAGCAGAAGGACTCCACAGCATTGACTGGGGATGATTGGGCTGGTGGGGCTCCGTTCTTCTGCAAAAATCTACAACCATCTTCACTCTCTTTAGAGCACTGAGCTCTCTTTGTAAAAAAAAAAAAAAAAAATGTTTGTGTAGTGTTCAATGTTGTTATCTGTCTTGTTAGTCTTTATTCCCCCATTGAAGTTCCACAAAAATCTTGTGTTTGCATTTTTGATGCGTTTTGAGGTGAATTTTCAGGGTAAAACAAAGGGGGGAGAGGGACAGAGGGAGGGGAGGCACTTCAAGTGACACATGATCTGGTGCTGGTTGAGATTGCTGTTAGCCTCATTTCACTCAGGAGAAAAATGTCAAAAAGACAACAAAGTTTGCTTAACTTGTTCAAATACGCTGGCCAGTTGGATCCCAAACAAGCAAAAATCATTTCCGCCGATCAAGAATGTGGAGACATTACATTTTGTACCCATGCAGTGCATGTTATGAAATTAAAATAAACATTGCCCTGATGTACACACAGCGTTGTTTAGGTTTTTTTAGTCAAGAAAAGCTATGTACGCAGTGCAATTTCTTTTTTTTTTTCGTTATCTCCAAACCCCGTTTTGAGTCGCCGCATCCACCCCCCCTCTGCTCTCCGGGACCTCCCACTTTACAAATTAAGCACTGTACTTGACATATCTCCAGTGAGGTGCACCGGAGACACATGATCAGCACAGTGCTTCATCATAGATGGAGAGACAGTCTGGTCCGGCTACCTTGCAGGGTTTTGATTCTTAAAGGGTCTGTTAATGTTTTCCAGGATTAGAAATGTATTTATTTAAAATAGGGACAGTGTATATTAATGAACATTTTTATAAATATACAAGATTATAGAAGGTGGCTAATTTACATATTTAGTCCTTTGTTGATGTAAAAAAACAAAACATGTTTCAACCCAATAAATCAATAAAAAAAATAACAGAAAAAGGGTACAATAAACAAACAGAAAAATAATAAATGTTGCTTATGACAAACCAAGATTTGGGGGATCAAACAAATTTGGTGTCAAGTGCTTGGTGTTAGCACTTAAGTGCCAAGTTATTAAGAGTGCTAGTGTTATTGCACGTCGCCCTATTGCACAAGTTTATAACATGCTGATATAGATTGCAAAATGCCCTATTGCACACATGAGGCCTTTATGGAGAAGATCGTCTTTGTGGTGCGGGAGGACTGGGCCCTCCGAGATGGGCGGTTGTGGCGAAATATATACGCCAAATTTCCATTAAAAAAAAAACCAATGTTGTGGCCGGGTTAGATCAGTTGGTAGAGCAGGCGCACATATATAGAGGGTTTACTCCTCGACGCAGCGGCCGCGGGTTCGACTCTGACCTGCGGTCCTTTGCAGCATGTCATTCCCCCTCTCTCTCCCCTTTCATGTCTTCGTCTGTCCTATACAAATAAAGGCCTAAAATGCCCCCCCCCCAAATGTTAGCCTATTATAAAAATCCCCACCCCCCAAAAAAAAAAAAAAAAAAACACTGAAATTGTGCAGCTGGAATCGTTTTATTAAAGCATTGACTACACCTAATTTCATATCAGTACAATTGGTTAGTACAAATAAGACAATGCACACTTTTAGCTTAAGTGCAGAAGATGCTCTAAAATGTTCTGCTATGTAGCTCCCACAAAAAGCCATGTCAATTATATAGTAACAGAATTCACCAAGAATAGAACAAGAACACAAATTCATATACCAAAACTGTGTTTTGATTTTATGGGATTAGCAGCTTAGAACTGCATTTCAAATGAACACTCGAGGATTTTCACTTAAATCAGGCTATATTTAAAGATGAAGCCAGCCTAAAATAGATTTTACAATTGCACTGCTAAATGATGACAATACAACAGATTAAGACAAAAATGGAAATAAGATACACAGTCTCATTTGATAGTACATGTGGCAAGGCTGCTTATAATTTAAATAATATTGTCAAAATGAATCTTGTTTGAATGCACACAGTGTTGAATGTATTTCTTTGCTGAGTAAAATAGTCTATGGCAGCCATTTTGTGCTCCAGCCAAAGTGTCATATGTAGCAGCCAAATGACAGCTCACACATGTGGGTCTGAATACACATTGCCTTTTTATCCTTTCTGACTGCATTGGAAAGATACAGCAATGTAATGGATATGGTAGAGGGAAGAACACATCTGACAGCTTTATACTGTAGTTATTATACTCCTATTATACACTCCCTGCAAAAAATGTCTGCCTTAACAAATTAATAAATCAGATATCCATTCTTAATATGAGGTATTTCTACTTGATTCAGGAAAGTTTGACTTTATAGGGTTTATAGGGTTTGACAAGCATTAGCCTGACTAGAATAAAGACAACACTTGATTTCGTGCTTATGTCTTAAATATTTAAGATTTCAAGCTTCAATATGAGATTAAGTGAGTATCCTTTGAGCTGAAAAGGTTGCAAAGTCCAAATTCCTCTAAAGTATCAATGACTGTGGCCACTACCAACATTCCATTGATGTCTTAAGTAGTTCTCACCTCTAAATTCCACCAGGCGCGTCTGTGCTGCATTTTCGGCGGGGCCGCAGCCACTGGCAGCAATCACAGCCCCTCAAGACAATGCTTGTGATTCCACCAGCCAAAACGCAGCGCATGCCAGTAGCATCTCTTTGTAAAAATATGTGACCTGTCTATTTTTTACAGAGCAACAGGGAGTTCAACAGGCCGGGCAGGGAGTGGAATGGCTACAGCATCCATCAACAACTAAAACACAGCTACAAATCTTTGATCTGTGTTGTTCATAAGATGACTAAATGGAAGAAACCAATTTTATGTAGACTACTTACTTTTATGGTAGAATTAATTAAGGTGATCATCTCCATACAACTCTCTCTGTATTTCTCAGTATGGCTATGTTCAGAAGATTGTGTCGGGGAAGACCCAGGACTAGGTTGAGGCATTATATCTCCAACCTGGCCTGGGAACGCCTCGGGATCCCCCAGTTGGAGCTGGTTAATGTGGCTCGGTTTGGGGTCCCCTGCTGGAGTTGCTGCCCCCGCGACTCAAATTTTGTTTACAAAGTATTACATTATGTTTACAAAGATCTTTAATTGTTTCTTGTCCTTTCGTAGGATTAAATAAATACTGTAATGTCATAAATAAATGTTTTGTGTGTCTGTGACTGTACAATTGGTTGGATGTTATACACATGTACAGGTACTGTTTACGTCAGTGTTTTTCTTCACGCTCTTGACTGTGGAGTGTGCCCTGTCTGCACGACATGGGTTACATCTCATAACCTTTAAATTGCATCCGCGACTCCACCATCCCTCTTTCTTCTATATATGTCCACTAGAAACACTTATCATGCTGGATATTGGATATATGAACGACATCGGACTGTCGCGGGCAATCCCTCTGAAGGAAATACAGTGTGACACCTCTATGGCGGTGGAAGCCCAGCAGCTGGACACATGGGCTGCATCGAATAACATACTACTCAATGGGGAAAAATCAGGTGGAACTGAGAATTTGTTTTTTTCAGAAACCCACCGCAACTTGCTCCTTTGTTTCTTAGAGGCAAGGAAGTTCCGGTTGTGACCACCACCAATACCTGTGCTTCCACCTGGACTCCAATTTTAGTGGGGACACACACATTGAGCAAGTAGTGAGGACAGCCTCCAAGCGGCTCCACTTCCTGTCAGTTCTTGCCAGACATGACCTCCCTTGTGAGAACCTTGTTATAATTTACACTGCTCGGGTCAAGCCATATCTTGAGTATGGCAGTGTTCTTTTGGTGGGCTGTGACAAAAGCCAGGCAGCACTCTAAGAGAGGGTCCAGAAAAGTGCCGTAAGGATCATCACTAGAGGGTGCGCTCCACCTCTGCTACTCCCATCTCTTCAGAGCAGGAGGGAGCTATTTATTTATTTTATTTATTTATATTTATTTTTCTATCTATATAGGGCTGTACTTTCTATGTTATAAACCAATGTAAATTCTGCTTTTTATTCAGTTGTTTAACTGTGAGCATGATTTTCAATAAACTCAAACTTGCCTCTCTTCCTCGCGTCTTAGTCCCTCCCACTAAGGAGGTACGGGAAAGACGCAAGGAAATCATAGGAGGAGAGAGGCAACAAGCCAATGTGTTTTAAAGGAATGAGACGTCCTTTCCTCTGAAGCGTCACATGATTTAATTATCGGTTTGGGCGAAGTTAACAACTCCTTCAGCTTCCGGGAAGGCTTCTCTGGTTTATCCTCAGCTATAGCTCCTCGTTGATCCCTCCTCGATGCTTGCTCCCCGGGGCAGAAATAAGAGCTTTGAGACGGCCTTCACCGAGGAGTGACATCACTCATCACATTTGATTTATCCGAGGAGCTATCAAATAAGGGTTATGAGATGCAGCCATGGTCTTTTATTCAGGGTTCGTACGGGTGCTTGAAATCCTTGAAAATGCTTGAATTTTGATGTTATGTTTTCAAGGTTTGAAAAGTGCTTAAATTTGGGATAAAATGCTTGAAAATGCTTTAAATTGTAATTGTAGGCCATTTCTTTCATGACAAATACCTATCTGAATGAATAGTTTGTTTATTAAATGGAGAAATAAAATGTTGGAGTGCTTAAAATGAAACCTGCTCGCTTGTGCATGTGTGACTGCGATCTGCTAGTCTGTTTCCATATGTGACTCCGCCCCCTTTACAGGTCCTATCCCCTGACCAATCGGCTATCCTAACCTTAACCACTCGAGGTAAAATGCCTAACCCCAACCAATCGAGCTGCTTCATAGGGCGGGTCTTGGCGCGGCCATAGTGGGATTCGTAATATCGCTAGCAGGTTGTTGTTTCAATGAACGTTGGCTGGAAGATGAAAAATACAAATTATGGATTAAACGGGGACAAACCCCACGAGTTGCCTCTTGTAAAGTCTGCAAAAAAGACGTGCAGCTTTTCACAATGGGCGAGTCTGCGCTCTCGAGTCACATGAAGGGTAAGACAGACTTTTCAAGTTAGCCAACTGAATTAGCCTAGTGTACACATTAGTGCCCATTTGTTTATGCTAGTAACTGCTAGCTAGGAATTCACAGGCTAAGTGACTGAGAGTACTTGGTGTGATAATGTAATGTTAGTGTAACCGAAGGTTTCTTATACTGTCTAGAGTCAGGTTTAAAATAAAATAAAGACACGGGCTTACAATGCTGGAACCAAGATGGCACTGCACGTCTCACTTTATTCAACCCCGACACAGTCAAACATCAGAAAAAACAACACTTTATCCACTTCTGTTTTTCCCGCTACAATAAAAGCTCTATGTTTACTGTAACTTCCTCTTAAGCCTCAACTGAAAGGTTACACAATAAAATACCTTACATTAGTATTGCATGTCCGTTATGGCACATTCATTTGTTAAATATGCAGTGAACATAGCCAAAGTTACATCACAGTAACTGTAACGTTAACTACCCGCAAATTAAAACCTGCAAACGTTAGCCCAGTGCATAACAACAATCGTTGATTGCTGAACAGAAATTGTGTCAGATTGAGTGTCATACAAGTAGCCTACTGTAAGGTTGAGGATGGCCTTATGCAACATTTACACTGCTCTATTCCAGTAGATAAATGTATATGTCTTGGCAATGAAATACATTTTTTTTTTATTATTATTACATAATATAGGCTATTTATCAGGCAGGTACGGCATGCCCTAGATTTGGAAAAAAGTGTGAAAAGACTGACATTAACTCTGGATTTCCACTGGCTGCGGAACGTCTGCGGACCGGCTGCGTGCTCCGCTGTCCGTTAATACCCACTAGGTCCGGATTTGTTGCGGCACAGCTGCGGCCATAACTGACAGCTGTAGTCACGAGGACCCACAATATCGTGCGGATTCACGTAGACTAGAACCACAAAACCAACAACTGTTTGTTTCCATCCAGAGGAGTAGAGGGGAAACAACTCTGTGCTGTGTTTTCAAGGTGTAGTGCAGGGAAATATGATCCGCTGTGAGCACGGTGTATTTTATTTTGAAAATTGACCGGATTTTTATTTTGTTTCTGTGCTCGACTTCCTGTCCCGTACTATCTGCCATGTGCTGAATTGCTGCGGAGCTCTCCGGCGTCCGGCAAAAATAGAAGCTCTGCGTATCTGCTCCGGAGGGCTGCGGACCGCCGGAGCTGGGACACAGTCGGAACGCAGCCGTTCCGCAGTCAGTGGAATTACACACATTGACTTTAATGTCAATTACCCTATAATGTAGAGAATAGAGCTGAGGGTCTGCAGAGACATGCGGTTCCAGAGTTTGGTTTTCACCACACTCATTAGACTTAAGAGCCTCTGTACTTGTAGCATTTGAGTGTGGGATGGAGAAGACAGAGACTGCATCAGTAGCCAACTCCTCAAATGGGTTAAGGCCATCCCTGTACCTTTTAACCTCATTGCAGGATGCAGAATGTGTTTGCCATTTCTTTCCACTTCAGCAGGTGGATATACCTCCATTGTTGAGTGATTTTGTCAGTGGTGGAAGGGCAGTATCCCAAAAGTCTGGCCAGTTTGGACATGTCTGCCAGGTTCGTGTTGTGTCTCAGTGTCTCCCCCACATTAAAGGAAGATGTGCTGCAATGTCTCCATGTTGTCAGGGAGCCTTGCCTTCAGCTAATTTGCCAACAATATGATGTAGCTCACACATCTCATCCGCACATTTCTCTTATTTTCAGGGGAGAGGCTCAGTTCTGTAGTATATGGCCTCAAATGTGTAGCCAAGGTAGGGCCTGGCATTGATGTGCCCTTCAATGAGCTCTTTGATCACATCAGTTTTAGCCAGCGGGTTCAAGACTCCGTTGCAGATTGACCTAGTTAAAAGCATTACAGTAAAGTAAACAGTAAAGCAGCTTCAGAGGGTCAGTCAAGAGCCTTGATGGCAGACTGTAGCTCAGTGATGACAGTGTTTTTAAAAAAAAGAAGTGAGGTACAGTAAGTTTTGTGGGTCACTGTACATGGAGTGTAAAACATCTGCCATGTAAACAGTGCTTGCTTGCCTTGGTGAGGCTGAAATGCATTTTAAGCTACTCCCATTGGTCCAGGATCAGAGTCACAGCAGGCTCTATGGACAATGGCAGTTGAAGACCAGCAACTTCTGTGTTCAGCGAGGTAAAATTATTGTTTTTGTCAAAGGAGTCTGGTAGCTGTGTACGAGGGCAGCAACAAAACATGTTTTTCGACGGGGAACTGAAGCCGTTTTTTATACTCTCTTCAAAGTCACCAGACTCCATTGACACTGGGAGTTAGATCGATAAAACAGAATTCAAAAAGAAGGCTGGCTTGGATCAGACACAAAGAACTGAACACCCAGGGCCAGCTCAGCGGCATCTCTCTCCCTGTCCCGTCTATTCTCTCTTGTCTCCGCCAGTCAGGCACAGTGCCCAGCCCCGTCCCATTCCCCCCAAGCCTACTGACTGCCTTCATAGTGCTGCTGAGGAGAGAGGGGGAGAGACATCAGCGGCGTGGCCAAGGAGCTGTGGACTGCATGCATGGGAATGAATTACAATAGAAGTATATTTGTATATATTTTGCCTTTTCACTGGTGGTCTGAAAAAGTTGCTAAATTTATCGCTAGTTGCTTGTTATATAAAGTCACCAAGAAGGTCTGGAAAGTTGCTAAATCGAGAAAGTTGCCAAGTTGGGAACACTGGGTTTTAGCTCACAGAGATTTCTTTATTATTTGAATTATTGACCACGTTTAACATAAACATCCAACATTGTAACATTATAGATATGACAGAAAATACAGAAAAAGCATAATGTGTCTCCTTTAATTTAAAAAAGTTTTTAGCAACTAGGTAATTGCTGTCCAATCAACATTTGTTTGGCATCAAAATGTTTGGGTGGCTGAATCGATAATTTTGTACTTTAAGAATAACCATTATGTTACTATATTTTTTACAGTTTACAATTTAAGGCAAGGAGATGGCATCTACCAGAAGAGAGCTGGAGTAACTGTGAGAACAATGCAAAGAGAAGGGTAAATCAGGGTGAGTCAGAAAGAGCAAGATGGCAAGTTAATCTCCCACGGGATAAGTTCATCTTTCCCACGTTGACTGAAGTATTTGTGATACATCCAACCTTTGGCAGGCATTCGGAAGGTCAGTGATTATAATGTAATCTCTTTAAATGTCTCGTGCTCAGTCTCTGTCCATGTGCCTCTCTAAGCACTTCTTTCTCTCTTTCTTTGTGTCTATCTCTGTCACTTTCCCTCAGTTGACTCTCCTCCTAAAATAAATACTCAGTGGTAATGGGCTATTTATTATTAGGGCCCGAGCGCCGACAGCGGTGAAGGCCCTATTGAAACTGAAGGAATTATTAGGGCCCGAGCGACGTCAAGGGTTTCAGAAATAGGTGCACAAAAATGGCTCGCTGGCACCCCATACAACATTAAAAAAATGTAGCCCCTGCAGTACGTTTAACGTAGACTAACGAAACGTGGTACACATATGTAGCATGTCAAGATGTACTTTTTTGTACTCATTGGAGCCATACCATTAACACAACAGGAAGTCACATTTTGAATTGAAAGTTAGAAATTAGTGCGATTTCGACCATTTCCACTTGTCGTACTTTAACAAACTCCTCCTAGAGATTTCATCCGATCGACTTCAAATTTGGTCTGTACCATTGTAAGACATTAAAGATGAAAAGTTATTAAAAGAAAAACTTTTCGTCATAGGGCATGGCTGTGGTGGAGAGGCCATTTTGTGCGTTTCGCCATCAAAACAAGAAGTGGGTGTAACTTGTCCTCTTGTACATTGTCCAGTCGGCTCGAAACTTTTCAGGATTCATAAGAGTCCAACCCTGAGGACATCTACAGGCCGATATTGACTCAAAGTTATAGCGCCCCCTAGTGACAACAGGAAGTAGACCTAAAAGTCAAGGTGCTATACTGTAACAAACTCCTCCTAGAGATTTCATCTGATAAACTTAAAATTCAAAATGTTGTGCCATCTCAAGACCGTAACAATGAAAAGTTATTAAAATCTTGAGTTGGAACAGTGTGGAATTTTGAGCATTCATCGATGAACGAAGAAGTTGTTGTAACTTTAGTGTACATTGTCATATCTGCCCGACATTTCTCACGATTGACAAAAGTCCAGGCCTGAGGACATTTATAAGCAAAAATTTACTTTTGGTCATAACGCCCCCTGCTGGCAACAGGAAATCTGCCTTAAATGACAAACATCATCTGATTTACGTGAAACTTATAATGTGTGGTCTACATGTGATATAGAGTTGCCCCCTATACTTTAACCACGCCCATGTACTCAGGCCACGTCCCCTTTTATCGCTTTTGAACCGTTTAAGGTAGAGTCTTGTGTGAGGTATCATTGAACTCAGCAGAGTTCCTTTTTGATTGGTGATGGTTTTGGCTAAAGCATAGGGGGCGGCCCCTATGCTTTAGCCACGCCCCTTTTATAACTAATGACCCGTTTGCTGTACACTATTGTGTGAGGTATCATTGAACTGAGCAGAGTTCCATTTTCATTGGTCATGGTTTGGCCCGCCCCCTATGCTTTAGCCACGCCCCCTTTCAGTGGGGGCGTGAATTGTATGACGTAGAGTCTTGTGTGAGATATCATTGAACTCAGCAGAGAGTTCCATTTTCATTGGTGACGATTTGTAGTGTCTGAGTGCCGCGCAAATGC
This sequence comes from Zingel zingel, assembly GCA_023566125.1. Taxonomy (NCBI): domain Eukaryota; kingdom Metazoa; phylum Chordata; class Actinopteri; order Perciformes; family Percidae; genus Zingel; species Zingel zingel. Next base: position 9,195,548 of record CM042323.1, read on the forward strand.
ACGGCCGCAAGGAGCGGCGTCCGTAAGTATCCCCGATGTGCAAGAAGATGCGAGGGCCCGTCCAACGCTGCTTGCTGCTTTAATTAGAATTAAATTAATTAATTAATTAATTAATTAACTAATTAATTAATTTGAATCCTTTTACCCCACATTAGATCTGTTTAATTAAAGGTTATGAAAAAATGCCACTCACCATCTCACATAGGCTTTTTTTGGTTCTTTCCGGTAAATGAGTCTCCACAACTCACCGGCCAATATCCCTCTAATTTAACTTCAAATTGACCTAAATAAATGTGTGCACAAGTGTACAAATAAGTCAATAGAAAACGTGAAAACCGCTGAAAACGTGATTTGTGAAATTGTGGGGGGGGGTCTCTAAAAATATGTGTATATGTGTCATTTTGTGTGTCATCAAGGCGTGGCGGCGCTGCGGTACAAATTGTTTAGTACATGTTAACTCAAAGATTTAGAAAAAATATAAACGTTGGAGGCCATTAATCGGCGCGCAAAGTCTTTGAAATCTTTTCTGCAGTTAGCCATGGCAAAAAGAAAACAAGGCAATTTAATTAATTTTGGTTTTACTAAGAAATTGTGTAGCGATGACGTTAATAGCACGACGGATTCACCTGCTGCAAGCCCTGTTAGCACACCTCCCGCCGGGATGACAACGCAAGAAGAAGCTGAAGAAATAATGTCCTTTCTGGCCGAGAAAAACTGCTGGGAGAAAAAAAACATAAGGGCTCCTGGGAATAAGCTCCCCAGAGCTAGGTTCTTCCTCCTCTCTCCCATTAAATTGGAACAGCCAGTGGTGGAGAAACTGGAAGAGCCAATATACATGGCTGTTTGTTAAGGATAGACGCTTGGGGTGTATCGCTTAGGCCTAATTGAACGGAGAAATTATGGTAGTCTTCGGTAGCCTGAGTAACTTTAACCGTTGTTCATGTGAAATCTCAAAGACAGCCTGATGCTTTGTTTATAGACAATTTGTGGGTGACTGTTTGCAGTTTGATCTATCAATTCTTGTCGATAAAGTATAATAGGGTAAATTTTACAGAGTACAGGAACTAGTCACACACTGTGGCCAAGGCAGCCATGCAAGGTGCCACCTGCTCATCAGATAAACATTGACACATTCACACACCGATGGCGCAATTCGGGGTTGAAAGTCTTGCCCAAGGACACTGTGACATGGGACTGCAGGGCCCGGGATCTAATCACCAACCTTACGATTGGTAGGTGACCGCTCTACCATCTGAGCCACAGAAGCACCGAATGTTGGTAAATGTATAAATTGACCGGTAATTTTGCATGAGAAACGTTTTCCCAAATAAACTAACAATGGCAGAGGGGGCCAGATTAAAAATCAGTTGGTACAGCAGCCTATTAGATATTAAATAACTAAGTTTGTGTGTAGTTGCTGGTGTTAAAATGCCTCTCAAAAGCCTTGGTTTTTCTTCAACAAATTAAGCTTGGGTGTTTTTCTTAACTCCAACTTTTCATTAACAATTAATCTGGTAAATGGCGTGGATAATATATTTGCAACAATGTCCTCACCAGCGCTAACGTTACTCACAGCCCATTGTGAACCAACAACCTAATAGCTAGTTTATTGGCAGTGCTTATGGATGTAGTGCTAGCTTATGATTTGTGTCTACCAGTTTGCGAAACTTATAATAAAGTTAGCAATAAAAAATCTAGAGTGAAGATATGATTGGTCAATTTTAATGTCATTTGAAATTAGTCTCTCATTGAATTACTACAGTATGCTGGGCCCTCTGTGAATTTATAGTTGGACCACCAATCACATAGCTGAACACAACATAAGCATAACATCTTCTCAGCAACTGCAGAGGCAGCAAAATTCTGATAGGTTGACATATCTTTATATTTAAGGTATATCGATATATTTTTAAACGAGATATAGGATGAGACAATACCATTTAGTAATAACCAAAGCGTCACCGAAGGCTGTGTGACCCAGCAACAGGAAATCGGAGACTGTTGTGCTCACATCTTTGGAGAGGCCTTGCTCCTGGATCTGACTGTTTCACTTGATGGGCGGTTGAGTTCCACGCTGACAGAGCTCAGAAGTAAAATAAACCTTGAGCCTTGATATGACAGGTATAATGTTAAATATCAAGATATGACTTTTGGTCCTTATCGTCCAGCCCTAATCCTGCAGATGCTAGGCTCTACATCCACCGGAATTTCTGTCATACTTCCTGCAGATGCCAGGCTCATATATCTTTCCAACATCTGCTATACCTTGTGCAGATGCACATTTAGTACATGTAAAAACTGTAAAACTATACCATAACCTAAACTGTAGAAAATAATAGCATTATCTAGACGACAACAAGTTTGGAGACACTACCTTATTTAATCATTAAATTAATAAATATTGTTGTTGTATCTCTTTTTGGTGTTATAGTTTTGTCCCTAAGCACTCGTCTTACTGCCGTCTCACAGTTGGCTGCTCGTAGAGACCAATGTCATTTCTGCAGGTTGGAGGCTGGGTCGTTTTAATGAAAATTAGATTGAAAATTACTCACCCTACCTAAAGGGCCTTTCAGACCAAACGCAGTTTGCGTTGGGCTTGCCATTTATGATACAGGATACTTGGTTAAATTTAAAATGCGGGTTTACATACCAATATAAATAAATAATTATAATGCCACGGTGCTAAAGTTAGCACGCTTAAGCGAAATGCTAATCTGCTAATGTCAGCAGGTAAATGCTAATACATTTATTTTAATGTTAATATTATTAGCTATTTTAACTTCATAGCTAGTGACGTATTTCTTTATTAATTTATTAATTATTATTTATAATTCCAGAGAATATGATTGTTAGTTTGTTAATGCCATTTAAGTCTAAAAGAATTACATTTCTTTTTTTTTTACTATTCGTGTTAGTACATTTTATATATACACATTAACTTGTTTGTATGTACCTGTAAGTGAAATAATTAACTTTGCTTATTGTATTTAAGTTAAATTACTTACGGATTAGTAGTGCGTGTGTGGTTTTAATGCCAGGTTTGTTTCCTCTTGTTTACCAGCTGGGGAGCAAACACCTTTCTACAAATCCGCCAAATAGTTTTCTTCATTGTTCTGCCTCATCCCAGCATTTCCAACTGTCTAAGCTCTATTGCTTTCAACCGATTAATCTCTGCCACTGTCCTGGGTCTGTGGGCAAACTCAATGGGAATGGCATGACAAGCTTCCGCAAGCCTCTGTAAGTTTGTTTACCTGAAATGCAGGCAGTCTACAAGTAACAGGGCCCTTGAGCCACAGGAGGAGGAGGCAGCACGTGACACCCTAGCACACAAAGTGCATGTAGTCCAGGGGGAATCCAGAAACCTTCCCATGTGAGGTATTATCCAGTGGAGTTCCCAAGGTTATGGTCATCTTTTTTTGTCACAAAAGTCTTGATCAGGCATATCTATCCTTGTAAAAGTAACAGTTTTCCACATACAGGCCATCCTGCACTTTTCACACCCGTGATATCTTGAGTGACCATTCACGCATTTCACAAAAGGAGCATCACACACTATTGCTGCCAGTTTCAATGTAAGTTTGATCCCATCACATTTGAAACCTCTCTCAAGTTGATTGATCTCTTACAAAAAACATTTCAGGAACCCATCCAGGTTGTTTTTTTTGTTTTGTTTTTAACCACAGAAAAGACCAATTACAACTGGTTCATGTTGTGGAGAATATTTCAAATAACACCAAGAATGGGCCAGAATTGTCAGGTGGAACTTTTAAATTGGGGCAGCCCATCAATCTTAACCTGAAGATACACATGATCAAGATAACTTTCTATTAACAGGTACTTGTGTTTCTTTAACCCTACTGAAAGTGACTCCAGGATGCAAAAATGGTGGTTCTGGCCACCAGCTTTATCGAACTAGCTATCTTACAGCTAACGTACAGTTACATCAGGTGATCGGGCAAATCAACAAAAACAGTCCAGCGGTCATATTCGCACAAATCCAGTCACTGGGAAATTATTTTTGCAACCAATAGTGAAGTTTTGTCCCACCTCGACCCTCCAGAAAAGATTCAGTTCTCCCTTTGTCCAAGTGGATTGTTGATCTTGAAGAAGGCCTGAGGGTCGAACCATCATCTAAATAAAATAAAGAAATGCATATAAAGCCAGAGTGTGCACATTTTTTTTCTTACTTTCATAGATTCTCCAAGTATCACCAAGTCTCTTGGTGTATCGTGTAATCTCTCGCTGCAATATGATTGAATTTTAATCAATTTGAATGTGTTAATATAATAAATAACCATTACAATGCACAAAGTATTGATATTAATCCATAATAAATATATAAGTTATTGTTTACATCCTAGCCTCAGCATCAAAAGCTTTCAAGTAGGCTACATAAACAAGACAAGAAGCTTCTGTTCTCCGGAGATTAATTTATTTTAACTAGATTTTAGCTCTGCAAACAAAGCATTTTCCCTCAGAAACACTAGTAAACTACCCTTGCATTTTACTGTGCACACACACAACCACACACATCCACCCACACACACACACTGTCTACAGCTCTGCCTCTCACAAGCCTCCCAGCATTACTATGTTAGCAGCATGTGTCATCTTTATCTTACTAGAACACCTCTATGCCCCAAGGTGTTGCTGTGTGTGTTTATGTGTCGTCAGAGTGCATGTCTGCAGCATGTCCCAACATGTGTGTGTGTGTGTGTGTGTGTGTGTGTGTGTGTGTGTGTGTGTGTGTGTGTGTGTGTGTGTGTGTGTGTGTGTGTGTACTATGGATTTATAGCTAAAGGGATTAAGTTGAGGTTATAGTTGTTGAATGACTACATTGCTGTTGCAATCTGTCCATTGTGTGTGATATGGAGATGCACTGATTACAACTTTCTAGGCCGATTCCGATTTCCTTTGAGTTAGGCCAGCCGATTCCGATTTCATTTTTTCTAACCACTTTACAGCACAGACAAATATTTATTTTCTATCTTTTCTTTAATAGAAAATGGTACATTTTGCATAGAACATAGAACATTTTTTAAATAGATAATCAATCACTATAAAATACAACTATATAAATGACTCCTGGTGTGGGAAATTCACACACATCAAAAATGCAATGTTATGGAAGAACCATTTCCTTCTTTTCACATCCAATATCCAACAAAAAAAAATATGATAAATTTAGCAAACTAAACTTCTGTATGTATGAAAACAGGTAATGGCAATAAAAAAAAAATATAAATAACAAATAAAAATCTAATTAATTTAGCCTTAATGCAGTATAAAGATATTCTCAAAACCCACACAGGCCTGTTTGAACATCAACAGTAACGTTTCCTGAAAACAGCGTGTAGTTTCTTTTTTAGCAAGTTTGCTTTATGTGTCATTGTGCATAAATATGAACAATGCCGTTGCTGTCAACAGGCTTATCTGCTAACGTTAGCTACCGGCGGTTACCTCGGAACAATCCAGCAAATAGACAGTACCCTAGAGTGCCGTTACCTGAAACAGATGATTTAACATCACCGCTCATTTTACAGTTTAACAACAAAACTCTTTAAATATTACTACGTTTTTAATGTTGGTTTTGAGCGGTATGCATCCCCACTAATCTGGAAAGCATAAACAGTAACGTTAATACAGCCATAGACTGTATATAGAACAGCGTGTCGAAGGACTAGTGTCTCTTTTTTTTGTTTACAGCGTCTCAGGTCAGTGTGCCCAATGCTATTTTCCAATAAACTGTAGTTGTCGTATTTCACGGGACCCGCGTGAGTGCGATTTTCATGATCCAGTTGTTCAGCCTCCGAGGAGAGAGAGAGAGAGAGAGAGAGAGAGAGAGAGAGAGAGAGAGAGCGAGAGCGAGAGCGAGAGACTGACTGTTTGCGTGAGATCAGTAGAGCAGATGGCTCTGCAGAGCCGTGTATTATTACGACTGTATGACATTTCATAAACAGCTGATGGAGAGGCAGTGCGCCGCTGCTACATGCATACAGCGGCCGAGTGAATTTGACCGGCATAAAATCGGCATATGTCAGACTGACCGGCAGGTCGCTGGTCATGGCCGATGACGTGAAAATTGGCCAATTCCGGTCAATCGGTGCATATAGTGTCTAGGTATAGATGGAGAGGTGTGTGTGTGTGTGTGTGTGTGTGTGTGTGTGTGTGTGTGTGTGTGTGTGTGTGTGTGTGTGTGTGTGTGTGTGTGTGTGTGTGTGTGTGTGTGTGTGTGTGTGTCCACATGTGTTGTTGCAAGGTATGTGTTGATGCAAAATGACTGATTTTGTACCAGGCAAGTTTGGCTACTCTCCGCTGCTCAACTTGAGGTAGACCCTTGTAGGGTATCGTTTCCTGGTCTCCGCTCTTGCCATTTAGAAACTAACTGCATTGAAGTATAGCAGCATTTTCTGTCGTCACAAATCACCTATAAAGGCTTCTAAAACCAAAAACTATTCAATCATACATGTTCCAGCAGGATTATGATCCGAATTTGGGGAGAGATAAACATCTGAAAGAAGATTACAGGCTTTTAGCTTGTAGCCTATATAGCAGTGACTAGTGACCAGCAGCGTGACTGGAGTAGATGACCCTATAAAAAACTGTTCAGAACAATATGAAATCTAAAGTTTTTTTGACTCACAGGGATTTCTTTTGTTGTTGTTTAGTTTACCTCATTATTTGAATATATATCTAGCTTCAGATCAATACAGTGTTGAGACTTAGTTGTTTTCGTTTAGAAGCAGAGAGATGTGCTGTTTTAGCAAGGTCTGCCGTGCGATTGGATAGGCCCTGCAGAATAGAGTGCAAATCGGGCCGCATTTTTCTGTCCGAGCCCGGCATATGTCCGACAGAGCAGTAACCGAACCCGACCCGAGCCCGACAGGCATTAAGATATCTATGTCCAAGCCCGACCCGAGCCCGACACAGTTAGAATCAAATTTTTGTTCTCATACTAATGAGTGGAAAGCCCGCTTTAATTAAGCAACTGTAGGAAGGCATTCGGAAATGTCAACAGATCAGCGCATACGGGGCAACAAGTGTGCATTAATAAGCTGTTTAATTTAAGTGTTAACCTTTTCCTGATCGCTTCGTTTCCGATCGTGGTCAGAAAGCCAGGGGAGACTTGTTACCTCCAAGGCCGACATTATAACATCGGGGTTAAAATCCCATTTCTGGTGAGCAAATGAATGAACTTGGCTTTCAGTCTGGGGTTTATTTCAGACACCACTCATTCCACCAACTCTGCTCCGGTCGAATCTACACGTTTGCTTTCTTTGCATGCTGATGTGACCGAGGCCGACCCAAACCCAAACATCATTTCTAAATATCTGTCCGAACCCGGCCGGTCGGGTACCGTCGGGCTCGGGTCGGGTATCCGCACTCTACTACAGAAGCTTTGTAATCCAGCCTGGAGCTATAGTCTTTGCACAATAAATCCATAATTATGAATTATGAATGGATTTGGAGAATCGTGAAACCCCTAGTAAATGTTGGGTCCATGGGCAGAGTTCAGGTGTGATAAATGAAGGATTGTGGTAAATTGGCCCTACACCCTAGTGTGTGTGTATACGTCTATATGTGTGTGCATTCTCTCTAGTAGGCTACTTTCTCTGTGACACGATGAGAAATGGTGGACCCAAACGCAGAGAGAGACGGCAGGCAGGAGATGGTGTGAACTCACTGATTTTAATTAAACTAAAGACGGCAGAACACAGGCAGGAAAAACCAACAGGCAGGCTGCAGAGAGATACATACAGGCGGCACAAGGAAACAAAATGATCTGACGCAAGACAAAGGGAACACGGGGGTTAAATACAAGAGGTAATGAACAAATGAGGGACAGGTGGTACAACAGGTGAAACACATTAGGGCGGGGCAGGACAATCAACAAAAGCGGGAAAACAAAGTAAAGCTAGACATGGCAGGACAGAAAACAGACTATCAAAATAAAACAGGAAGCAGAACATAAACGGGGAAATACACAACTAAATACACAGACCACAGTACACAGGACAGATCAACACAACAGGGAACAGAAAAATCCAGAATAAATATGCAAACACAGGAAACATACAGAAATAACTAAACCAGGTAACATAAATGAACAAAAATACAAGACAAAATACCAAAACCATAACATTTCTCCACGCATATTGATTTTCAATTCTCAGTTATGAGTGGGAATAATTGTTGAGAGCGCAGTACTTTCATTGATTGCTGCACTCATGCTCATACACTTATTCACACCTTCACTGACTTTCTTTGTCAACCTATGTTACCCTCTCATTGTCTCATCTTCAATCCCTATCAATTCAAAATCAGTTAAACCAGATCACTGATGGGAATCATTAAAATGAGTCTTGTTATGATTTTATATATATATATATATATATATATATATATATATATATATATATATATATATATATATATATATAAATAAATCTTTTTATTAGATTTTTCGTTCACATACAACATTAGCTGCATGCTTCATCAGCCAGCCTGCCCCTTTACCGGCGTCCCCAGAACACTCGTTGGACTGCTCTGAGGCAACCTGGTCAGCATACACCCTCGACCACCAGCAGTCCTTCGAGGGTACCCGTCTGGCCCTCTTCTCTGGGACCCGTGGAGGTCGAAGACGGGGAAAAGGACGTCATGGCTCCCGTCGCCATGCCCCGCTCTTCACCTCAGAGTCCTCATTCCCTAATATCCCCGGGCTGACGTGCAGCTCTCCTGACCCCGGGCTGACGTGCAGCTCTCCTGACCCCGGGCTAGCTAGCAGCTTTCCTGAGCCCCGGTTGACTAGTAGCCTCCCAGATTCCCCGCTAGCTAGCAGGCCCCCTGAATCCAGGCTAACTAGCAGCTTTCCTGAGCCCCGGCTGACTAGCAGCCTCCCAGATTCCCTGCTAGCTAGCAGCCTCTCTGATCCCTGGCTAGCTAGAAGCCTCCCATATTCCCCACTAGCTAGCAGTCTTCCTGAGCCCCAGCTAGCTAGTGATCTCCCTGAGCCCCAACCAATTCAGGATTCCCCTGAATCCAGGTTAGCTAGTAGCTGTCCTAGTGTCCCCAAGCAGCCCTCTAGTACCCCTGAGCAGCTCTCTAGTACCCCCGGGCCCCCTGGTGACCCCGGGCTCCCTAGGGACCACGGGCCCCCTAGCGTTTCTGTGTTCTAGCGTTTCTGTGTTCTAGTTTTTCTGAGTGCTCTAGCGTTTCTGAGTGCTCTAGGGTTTCGGAGTTTTTTAGTATTTCGGAGTTTTCTAGCATTCCCGAGTTTTCTAGCATTCCTGAGTTTTCTAGCGTTCCCGAGTTTTCCTAGCGTTCCCGAGTCTCCTAGCGTTTCCGAGTCTCCTAGCGTTCCCAGGTTGCCCTGTGTCCCAGATTCCGGCTGGCTAGCTGTTTCCCAGACCCCCGGCCGGCTAGCGGCTCTCCAGATCCCCGGCTGGCTAGCTGCCCCCCTGAATCCCGGCTGACGTCTAGCCCCCCTGAATCCCGGCTGACGGGGCTTCCAGAGTCTGCGCTGACGGAGCTTCCAGAGTCTGCGCTGACGGAGCTTCCAGAGACTACACTGACAGATCTCTCAGAGACTTTGCCGGTCTCCGGCACCCCTGAGACCGCCCCCGAGACCACCCTTGAGAATTTGCAGGTCTTTGGCGACCCTGAGGCCGCCCCCGAGACCGCCCCTGAGACTTTGCCAGTCTCCGGCACCCCTGAGACCTTGCCGATCCCCGGCGCCCCCGAGACCGCCCTTGAGACCACCCCTGAGACCTTGCTGATCCCCGGCGCCCCCAAGACCGCCCCTGAGACATTGCCGGTCTCTGGTGACCCTGAGGCCGCCCCTGAGACTTTGCCAGTCTCCGACGCCCCCTGAGACTACCCTTGAGACCCCCCCAGAGACTTTGCCTGTGTCGGTCAAACCGGCTCCTGCCCCTCCTGTTTCGCCGGCACTGCCTCCCAAGGGGCTTTGCCTTGGCCGCCTCGGCCCTCGGAGGGGCGCTGCCCTCGACGTCCAGTACGGCCGCCTGAGGGATTCTGCCTTCGTTGCCGGCCACCAGAGGGCTCCTGCCCTCGTCGCCGGTGGCCAGAAGGTTTCTGCTCTCGTCGCCGGCCACCAGAAGGCTTCTGCCCTTGTAGCCGGTGGCCAGAAGGTTTCTGCCCTCGTCGCCGGCCACCAGTAGGTTTTTGCCCTCGTCGCCGGTGGCCAGAAGGTTTCTGCCTTTGTCGCCGGCCACCAGAAGGCTCCTATCTTCGTTGCTGCCCTCTGTCCCCTGTTGCCGAGGTCTCTCTGTCCCCTGTTGCCGAGTGACCCCCGTTCGGTTCCCCCGTTGCCGAGCGGCCCCTCTCTGATTCCCCCGGGTACCCCAGTGACTCTCTGTGCCCTGTGCCTCCGTGACTCTCTGCCTCCCCCGGACTCTTGCCCTCCCTGGGTTGTTTTCTGTTTTTCTTATGTTTTTTTTGGTCGTCTGGAATCCGCCCCTTGAGGAGGGGGGTACTGTTATGGTTTTGGGGTTTTGCGTTGTATTTTTGTTCCATTTCTGTTGCTTGTAGTATTTATTTCTGTAGGTTTCCTGTTTTTGTAGAGTTATCCTGTATATTTCTTTTCCATTGTGTGTATTGATCCTGTTTTGTGCATTTGGTTCTGTGTATTTCTATTTCCTGTTTTATTTTGATAGTCCGGTTTTCTGTCTTGTCCAATTTACTTCCTGTGTTTTCCCGCCTTTGTTGATTGCCCCCGCCCTGATGTGTTTCACCTGTTGTATCATCTGTCCCTCATTAATTCATTACATCATGTATTTAACCCCCGTGTTCCCCTTGTCGCGTGTCAGATTGTTTTGTGTCCGTTCGTGTCTGTCAGTGTGCTCAGCCTGTGTGTCTGTATCTTCCCTGCGCTCTCTGTGTTCCTGCTTTTTGATATCTGGTTCTTTTGTTTGACTTTGATTCTGGACTTAGTTTTTTGGCTGCCTCAGTTTGTACTCCTTGTTCAGTTTGTTTTGCATTTTTGGATATTTTTGTATTTGCTCGGGTTCTTCCCATCGTGTGCAACCTTCTCCTGCCTGCCTCTCCCTGCATTTGGGTCCATTATTCCCTGCTCCACATCACAACCTCTTGTGATGTCTGGGGTGTCATTTGTCTGAAAGAAATAGGCTGTTTCCTCCTGGAAGAATTTTTTTAAACGTGGATTATTCAATAAAAAGTGGGAAAATTTCCATTGTATATGCAGAGGGCTGTGGTTTAGTAAATTTATGACAACCGTTGTCAGAGCATGGTCTGAGATCACTATACTGTGATACTCACTTGAGTTGACCCAATGCAATAGCCTATTATCAATGAGAAAAAAGTAAATTCTTGAGTATGTACGATGAACATGGGAGAAAAACAAAAAGGCTTTGGAAGGATTAAGAGACCGCCAAGGATCACTTAGGCCAAGCTGGTTTATATACGATTTCAATGTGGTAGCAGAGTTGGACACAGTGAGGGGTCTAGAGGAGGACCTATCTAGAACAGGATATTGAATAAGGTTGAAATCACCACCAATAATCGGAGAATGTCTATATCAGGAAGGGGAGGAGAAAAGTTGGGTGATAAATTTGTCATCATCCCATACAGGGGCGTAGGCACTCACTAAAATAACTGAGATGTCAAACAGCCTGCCTGATACAGCCACAAAATGTCCATTAGGGTCTTCAATAGATTTCAATGGTTCAAATGTTATATTTTTACTGATAAAAATGTTCCCTTGTAGAAAACTTAGAATTATATAAATGACTCATCCAAGGTCTTTTAATACGTGAAATCTCTGAGGTCTTGAGGTGAGTTTCCAGAAGGAAATAAATATCCCCTCTGAGTTGTCTCAGATGTGAAATCACTTTGCTCCTCTTAATTGTTCCATTGACTCCCCTAACATTCCACGACACAAACCTGCAGCCCTGGTTTTGAGGTGTACTTCTGTTATGCATTACTCATCCTTTGTTAAGTGGAGATGTACAGTGACGATGCCTTTTGGGGAGGGGGGCACAAAGAGGGAAAAAAAATAATGAAAAACCCTATTAAAGGAAAATTCCGGCGCAAAACGAACCTAGGGGTTATTAACAGATGTGTACCCACTCTGTCGCTCTTGGGGACATGTTTTCATGCTAATTGAATTAGTTTTTAGCTTGAAACACGCTGGCGCGGACCGCCGATTAGCTTACAACGCTAGTATTCGGTGGCACAGGGAACGTGAAAACAAATCGCTATTTATACCACTAAAAAGGCTCAAAATATCAGCAAACTTCAACAGTAGCAAAATGAGGGTCCCTAAATGTTAACCGAAGCATTGAGAACATTGTAAGTGTACAGACAGTTTATAAAAAGATAGATTATAAAGACACTCACGTTCATGGTTACATGCCGCCGCCGTCTTGGAAACCAGTCATGACTTACAGCTGGCGATGCAAACTAAAATCAAAAGCAATTTGCTCAATATATCTGAAATAATCGTACTCTGCATAACTTGTCTAGTGTACTTACTCAGTGGATAACTGTCCATCTGGTCCCTCCGGTCTGGGTCACCAAAAAAGTTTCAAGTACAGCCCTGTTTATCAGAAAGGGGAAATCTTCAGGCTGTACAAAACACTGCGTCTCTTGGGCATCGCGACGTAACAAGTCCCACTCCTTGCAACACAGACACTCCTGTTCGGTGGCCATAGTATCACAATGTCCGCAGGTACACCACCAGTTTCCCGAAGTACGAGGCTGTCTTGCGGCATTGACTAGCTCTCTCTCTCTCTCGTAGCCCTTTCACGGAGCTCCTGCAGCTCTTCGTTCAATAACCTGTCTGTACACTTACAAAGTTCTCAATGCTTCGGTTAACATTTTGGGACCCTCATTATGCTACCGTTGAAGTTTGGTGATATTTTTAGCCTTTTTAGTGGTATAAATAGAGATTTGTTTTTACGTTCCCTGTGCCCCGAATACTAGCGTTGTAAGCTAATCGGCAGTCCGCGCTAGCGTCTTTCAAGCTAAAAACTCATTCGATTAGCATGAAAACATGTCCCAGAGAGCGACAGAGTGGGTACACATGTTAATAACCCCTAGGTTCCTTTTGCGCCGGAACTGTCCTTTAACACATTTAAAACCCCTATATAGCTTCCAGTTTCTTTATACTCACTGATCCTGACTTCACAACTTCCGCTGGACAAAATGTAACCCTTAAAGCACAGACAGTCAATAACAGAGAAAAGTTTAAGTGCCTCCCATGTTGAAAGGTCTAAAACCACAGAGCATAAACGTTGCAATACAACAGTCACTATGGAAAATTTCCCGTAGAGTATTTTCGAGAAAGAGAGAGCAGTGCAAGTTTTCCCATTACTCCACAACTTTAGAGCAGTAGGGGGCGATATGTCCCAGGAATAGAAACCAAAGACTTAAGTAGAGAAAAAACATTCATCAAAAACCCATTGTGATGAAACAGGCATCTTTGTATTAAACGTTTAACTGATATTACCTCTAATAAAAATTAAAAGCGTGGTCAAGGGCCAAACGGGCCGTGTGGCCTAGTTAACCAAAACAAACAGGGGCAATCTCCATATACAACATTGGTTCAATAGGCCCAGACATAGTTTTACAAATCCAAAAGAGTGTTCAAAAAGCGTCATGCGACACTAGTAAGAGTTCACAGTCACTGTGTGTTAGATATTATTAATTATTATTATTATTATTATTACCAGCTCTTTGGTCTGGTGCCGGTGAAAGCATATTATCACAGGCCTGGGCCTGTCTCCCTGCCGTGGCTTAGCAGCTAGTGAGCGGTGGGCCCGGTCTAGCTCTGGTGGGGTTTGCAGCACTTGGTCCCCGAATATCTCCATCAGGGCTTCAGGAAAAAAAGGTTGTGGGTCGTGGACCTTCTATGGACTCTGGCAGGCCGACAATCCTGACGTTGGTACGATGGTTTGCCCCTCCAAATCGATGTTCTTGGTTTTGAGCTTAGCACAAACCACTGATAAAGTGGAGCATGATACTTCAAGGGCCAGAATGCGTCCTTCGGTTAAATTGCGTTGTTCTCCAAACTCGCAATTTGTTCACCAAAGTCAGTCACTGTGGCCTGTACTGTGTCTAGTTTAGCTTCAAGAGAGGAAAACGCCGACCTGAGCTCAGCAGACAACCCTGCCGATATGGACTGGCGGTGCTCCTCCAGTAAGCTAGCCAGGGCAGGCATGCTAAACTGGCTAGCAGCGGCGGACGAGTCGTCTCTTTGGTGGTCTTGTTTTTCCTTAGCCAGCCTGGTTCTGGAAGCCATTAAGCATGTAAAAGATATTACTCACTATTACTAAGAGTCGGGTCGAATTTGGGTTATAAAAAGTTATGTTTTTTCAGGTTAGTGCGGGAGACTGTGCGTGCGTCTACTCCATTCCTCTCTCCACCGGAAGTCCGATACTATAAATAAAATTAAATTGAATTGAAACTTATGGCGGTGTGCCACCCATCCGGCCCGTTATCAGAGCCAATCTGCAAAAATATGCATTAATCAACCACCAGAACTGGACCGAGTACAAAGACGGACACAACCGGCAATGTGAGTGTGTGGGTGTGAGTATGCATGAGAGAGAGACATTTTAACTACATTTTAGTGTCGTCTTTTTCGTCAACGGCAACGAAATTGCCACAGCCAGCGTTTAATGACTGAGGTGCGGTCTCGTTGAATTTAACACTTCAGCAGAGGTATGAATTTGTAAACAGGCTTAGTGCCTTGACAGTCATAAAGTAAATTAAAACACACAGGCCCGAAATACACATGCACAAACAGGACCTTATATATGCATTAATGGATAAATGGCAGAGTGAGGGGGCAGGAAATAAAGGCACCCTAAGCAGTTGGGGTTCTGTGCCTTGCATAAGGGAACTGCCACCTCTCCAGCTACCAGTCCACACTTGGTCCGTACAGGGACTTGAACCGTCAACCCTCCAGTTCCCATGGACTGAGCTACTGCCCAAGAAGATAGAAGATGGTGCTCTCTTTTTAAAAGCAGACTGAATTGTCATTCCTTGAGCCTTTTCCTTTAAACTAAGAGTGCCATCTAGTGGGCTCAGAAAATAAAGAAAATTGTTCATGAAGCTTCATGAGGCTTCATTTGGCTATCACTAGCTGAGAGCTACGTTAACTCCACCCCTACAACTGGCAAATTTAAAAGGGATTGCAAAAAACAGCATGTTTAAGTGCCCAGTATTTAAACATCCAATATCAAGAAAGCATGCTATGTTGAAATGCTGGCCCTCATTTATCAATCTATTGTAGAAACCAGCACAGATATGAGCGCAGAAATCATCTAACGACAGGCTTCACGTGTGATTCATGAAACGTTCGTATCACACCAATCAGAGCGTAAGAATGGTCGCACATTGATAAATGCAGCGGCTGGAAACAAAAGGTAATTTAAATATCACGCCCCAATATATTCTCGGTTTTGAGGCCTCAACCCTACAATTTACGACATGGCGAGACGTAATCCGGCTAAAAAGCGACACTTTTCAGAGGTGGAGATTGAAACCCTGATATCTCAGGTTAATTTGCACTAACGTGTGTACTATTTGGCAGCCTGAAATTAAAGGCCGTAGAAAGAATGCGGAAAGAATGCGGAATGGAAAGAGTCAACAGTGTTGCCGTGGTAAATCGGACTCCAGCTGAAGTTTATTTAATTTATATATCCTTGACGTATGCTATAGTCTTAATAGTAATATACTGGCTTATATTGCCATCTCTTAGGCCTACATGGTGTACCTATATTTAAATAAACACACAGTAGCGGAATTTATGCAGTGTCTTTTATTTTACTTGTTTTTTTCATCGTTCACTTGTGGCCATTAACAACAATATAAAGAGAAACGAAAACCTGAAGAATAAATAAAAATGTTGTGCATCATCATGTTTCCTGTATTGAGTATCAATGCCAAACATAACACTATACCTTTTAAAAGCGAGGAATAATATCCTGTCTCATTCGTATAGCCCCAGGTTGGGGCTGTGCTGGAAGCCTGTTTTGGGTCTTACGCACGTTTCATAAATGAGGGCCACTATCTTTTCTGACAACAATGCTAATGCCAGTATTTAATCCTTTTGAAATGTCCGTTCCGTGACGGAATTTCTGTTTGTGTTTTGGCCTGTGTGTTGTTATCAACTGCCCAGTTTGACAGCCAGGCCAGGTTGCAAGATATACCTGTAAAAACGTAAACCCAGTGCGCTACAGCTGTAACGTTAGTACAGCCATAAAAGCAGCAAACAAACGAACAGGATCAACGGAGATAGATTCTACCCGACCTAAAAAAAAAAAGCATGTTTCTAACAGTTGCGTGACCAGAGACATAACAAACCCAGAGTAAATATTGGAGATGTATTTGAAAGATGGAGACAGCTCAGAGCCCAAAAGGACGCCAAGTTGGCTAATTTCCTCCTGAACAGGTAAGCATTAGCTTCAGGCTAACATATCACGGCTACAAGGGATGGGCATTTTATGTCATTTCAACATTTGTGTACTCACATTGAATTGTATAGCTTAGAGTACCCAAGTTGGCTACTTGCAAAAACAATTGAGACAAGTGATCCCAACTTGTCCTGGCTAACGTCGCCATGCTAACCCTGCTAACTGCTAACGTTACCGGAGGACCAGGCAAGAGGGCCACGGTTGTTACAACGTGTAGCCTGTTCAGCGGCCGTAGCAGACAACGGTGAGTTATTTTAAGCCAAGAGAGGAGGGCTGTAAATCAGGAAGAGAGGACTGTGAGTTTGCAGTGTGTTTAGCGATTATTGCCATAATTCTAAGTCAAAAAAACGTGTTCAGTCAGGTGGAGAGGAGGGCAAGGTAGTGCTGTTTTTAGCGGTTCCTACCATAGCTAATTCTAAGCCAAGGAAGTGTGCCTGTCCGGCGGATGGAGAGGACGGCGAGGTCGTTGTGTTTTTAGCGGTTCCTACCGTAATTCTAAGCCGAGAAAGTGTGTCTGTCAGTTGGGTACAGAGCTCCTCGTGAGCACGGGCTTTTATGACTGTCAATATAGCCAGCATCTAACGTTAGCTACTCCGCTGTGAAGTGATGTCTGGCTGTGTCTAGCAACATTGTTGTGGATGCTGCGGTCTCAGCCTGGCAGCCTCCGTGAACTTCAAGTCTGGGGAGGAGGGGGTGGGGGAGACGACTCTCTCCAGTATTTTGAATTTGTACTGCAGTAACTATTTACACTAGCTGTCAGTGTTACATTGCACCTTTAATGTTATTTTATGTTTGAAATATAACGTAAGGTTAATACAACATGTGTTTACGTTCAATTCTTCCGCAACCTGTTTAGTTATTTATTAACAGCATCTTCTTAACGCATGTATTGTACAGCATCTGTTATTTATTGGCCCTCAGTTATACGTGTTTGTTTTGTAACATCAGCAAGCCGTTAAAGCATTTATTCCATATCCTTCATATCAGACGTCAGGTTCCTCCACTAGTTAAAGCTAAAATAAAAACTTGCTAGTTTACTAGTTGGATTGTTTCTGGACTTTACTAGTTAACTAGTGCAGTTCAAAATGTCTATTAGTTAACTAGTAAACGCCAAAGTGCGCACTAGTTAACTAGTAGGACACAATGCTAATGAGGAGGAGGAGAAAGGGGGATTTAATGGCTTCCTATTGGCTCTCCAGTTTAAAATAAAATATACAAACCAATCAGGACTCAGGATTTTGTTCTGTCCCGCCTACTTCATTTGCATGTTGCGCACTAGTTAACATGTTGGCCCGAGGAACTGCAACTATAGTGACTGCAGGTTGCCGCTTACATGTTAACTAGTTGATGCCTCTTTGTACCTTGCAGGTTGACTAATGTGGTGGTGCAACTGTCATATATGTTAACTGGTGCAATTGTATTACATCACTAGCTGAACCAATGGAGTACATGTTAACTAGTATTCACTTTTGTTGAACTAGGACAATGGGAACATCAACTAGTGCGCCGGAAATATCAACGGTACCCTCTATAAGTAGTTGGACTTTTGCTCTTGAAGAGGGGATTGAGGGGAGGCCGTGCTGCCAGTAACACGTGCTGTTTGTTTCATTTGCCATGAGTATTTTGTTTTACTATTACAATTAAATTAGATGTCTGCTGAGTCTGCCTGCCTACCACCTTCCCTGACATTCAAGCTAAACTATTACACACACACACACACACACACACACACACACACACACACACACACACACACACACTAGTAGGTCGAACTAAACACTAGCAGGGGTTTTTGAGGTGTAAGTTAAAACTGGAGGCTTCAAGTTTGGTCACATCACCTCACACTCTTCATGTTAGCAGCCACATGGTGCGTGCAAATGTCAGTCTCTCTCACTCCCCCCCCCCCCCATCCCCCCCCCCACACACATCTCTCCCTGTCTGTGTGTGAGGGTCAACTATTTTGTTGTGCAATAAAATGTCACTGCAGATTACCAGGATTTGGACAGGAGACAAGGGAAGTGTAGAGGAGAAACAAGGGAGCGGAATAAAAGTTCCAAAAGAGTACAGAATAAAGAAGGTAGGGAAAGAGAGGTGGAATACGTGAAACTACACTGAGGTTTTGCAGAATCATCCTGTTGTTCAACTTCTCCAACAAGTGATAAGAATATAGATACCAAATCCATCCATATCCTACAGGCTAAAGTCCTTGAATTCAGCCAGTGTTTTTAGCATTCATTGCTCACCTCAGTTTCTGCCAGAGCCTCTCAGTAGAGCTTCAGTCTAGACTTTGGGTCTGGACCAGGTCAGTCCAAAACTTCAAATGTGCTTCGTTCCAGCCATTCTGGTGTAGAACTACTTGTGTGTTTCGGATCATTGTCTTTCTGTATGACCCAACTGAGCTTCAGGTTCAGCTCACAGACAGATGGTCCAACATTCTCATTTAGAAATCTGTGATATGGGGCAGAAATAAGATTGTCAATTATTGTATTTGCATTTACATTGACATGTACTATGCTGTACAAGAGTGTAATTGAATGCACTTGTGCATATACTTTAAATGAGATCAGTTAATTCAAAATAATTTTTTTGCCTCAAAGCTAGAAAATGTAAAAGCATGTGTACATTTTTGATATCCACTCATGCTAGCCTAATCAGTCAGGCCACAATTACCCAGCAAGCATGCTGTATCACCAACACAATCAAATCAGAAACTTGGCACACTACGATGAAAACTGCCTAACAGCACTGGACAATAAATAAAGCCGATTTGCACCTGTTACGGTCTTACAAATTACAAATTCTATTCTAAATTTCATTATTTGCCGAATAAAATATTAATTTGTAGCCTGAACCATACAAAACAAGATCACAGCCAATTTACTGACACTTGGCCACACCAACTCCAGATGTATGTAATTTGCAGGCATCATGGCCAGCAAGTCTGATTAGATCAGAGAATGCTCCAATTATAATGGGGTTTATCTGTACCAGTCTTGGTGGATTAGTCTTAAAGCTGAAGCAATTTGTGCTTGGCACACTGTGTGATGAAGGTGCTGTTTGCTGTGCAGAGCTCTGTTCAGTGGCATATTTTTTGCAACAACTGAAAAACAACTTTTGCTTAAATTTCATAGGGAATAAAACAAAAACACCATGTTCTTTTACGCAAACCAAGGAGCACAAAATGTACCCTTTTAATACCCCACCTGTCCGGTTAAGAATTATGTGGCTGTAGATTTAATGAGACTTTGGTGCACGGTGTGAGCACAGACAGCATGGCAGCTGACCTGTGGTAAGCTTATGGCCACAAGTGTGCACCTGCAGAGCAGGTAGACAGGTTCAGGAGGAATCTGTCATCAGTAGGTGAAGTAAGCCTTTAGAAATGACACATGGTTCCCCTTTAAGCAGTGTGCTCTGTGCTACTGAGCTCTGACATCTGGGTGGAAGAAGAGAACAATGTGGAGTGGATGTGACACAAAGCCTGTCCCAAGAGAAAACTCAATTGTGTGGAATCCATCAGGCAACTTAAACCACCAAAGGCACATGCTACCATGATATAATTTTTTATTTTTATTTCACCTTTAGTTTTACAGGCAAGTCATGGAGAACAGGTTCTTGTTTACAATGGCTGCCTCACTGACATGATTAAATCAGTCTTGAAGGAATCAAATCATCAATCAAATCATGTTGTTTTGGGAGAATAATATGTGCCTATTGTGGGAAATATTAACCCTTTGCTTAGGTTAATGGCATATTCAGTACATTGTCTAACTAGATCACACCTCAAATATAAGTCAATGAATGGATAGAGGAGTGTCCAAGAGAGCTCCAGGTTGGGATGCACCGATACTATGCTCACGTACTCATAATCGTAAAACTCCCATACAACCACAATCGATACCACTTTATGCATCACTGCATGTGACGCTAGCCTTACACCTGGCAGCAGGCAACATTAACCTCCCGTTAGCTAATAGCCAGTTTAAGCAAGGTTAAAAAGCTTAAAGCTAAACGGTCTACAGTGTGGCTTTATTTCACTCGAAAGGGTGCAACAGTCTGTAGCTAAACACAGCATAGCTTAAAATCCTTCTGCTTCCCTTAAGTCACTGATGTTACAACATTTTGCCATGCCCGTTTGTTATGTAAACACACAACGAACAGTAAGCATGTGGGCACCACAGGACTTCATGGTCCATTTAGGTGCTCCTCGTAAACTCATGGTGGATTCAGGTGCACCTTGTAAACCTTTGAGACATTCTTTCTGCCATCAGTTTGTTTCCAATTGATTGGTAAAATAAGTTAGTTATTGAATAAAAAACATACGTGATGAAAATTAAACATTATTTTCAAGGTCATTGTTATAACTGTTATGGTATTATTAAGTACTCATATCAGTACACAGTATCGGCAAGTATCCAAATGTAAGTACATGTAGTTGTACTTGGTCTAAAGAAAAGTGGCACTGGTGCATCCCTAGTTCCAGGAATATAGGAACCATCTTGATGGGGCATTCCATTAAGCAGTACTGTCAAACTATATTAATGGTGTAAAACAAAGATCACAAATTTAATGGATTTTTTACCATTTTAACAGTATTGTCTGGTAGCTCGGTGAAGCCTCGTTAGTTTTGGCGGCCATGTCTGTAGCTAACCACGGTCCAGTCCTTCTCATGTCCCCCGTCTGGAGCTATGCTAACTAGCCTCAACTCAGCCTTAGTTGAACAGCTTGTAAAAACACACAGAGATTTACATTGACGCTTTTATCCGAAGTGACTTACAATTGCTATATATCTCAGAGCCTGCACGCCTCTTGAGCAACTATGGGTTAAGTGTCTTGCTCAGGGACACATTGGTTGATGTATCGCAGTGGGAATTGAAACTAGATCTCCCACACCAAAGGGATGTGTCATATCCACTGCGCCACCCATCACATAGAGCGATACCTGTCACTAGGCTAAATGTCTGTTGGAACAAACCTTAATCACAATGTTTCTATCCTGAAAAGGACCTTCTTTAGACAGCTTTGTTCAGAGAAAGCAATGCTAAAATCCTGGTAATTCCAACCTACAAAATTGTCCACCGCCTTCTGATCCCTCTATTCATTACAGCAAAGCTCATTGTTAATCGCCTAAATACTAAAATTAAGTAATTAGAGTTCATTAGTGAATAATAACTCTTTCTGGTTGTAAAAGATGCTCTCCAACCAGCAGAGTGGTGATGATGACATGACTGTTGTACTGATGGAATTAGTTCTGCGGAAATGTACATTATTCTGAATATATCAGACAACAGATATGGAGAGGTTTTAAGTTAGCAGTAACAGTAATCAGAAAATTTAAATGGGAGCCAATCAAAAAACTAAGAGGTGTCTTACTCAATAAAGATATCCTTAAAAAAAACATGGACAGTATAATTGAGAGTCTTATTTAATCTGAGGTGAATAATAATGTGCAGCTGTAATGTGTTATAATAATGTGATATGTTGAATGTATGTAGAAATGCCTGCATCAAACACAGCTGACTGTTAAACCACAGCATAATAAATCATAAGTGAATAAAATCATGCCTATCAACACTGTCCTTAGATATACATTCACCTCTCTTTATTTTCTCTCTTCTTTCCAATACCCAGTCTTTCTGTCTCTTATCCTTTCAAAGTGATATCAATCACTACCCTCTGTCTCTTTTCAATCAGTTTTTTCTGTCATGCATCTCCTGGCTTTTAGCTTGTCTCTTACCATGTCAATCAATCATCAGCTCACATTCTCTGGCTTATGTATTATCAATCACTCAATCCCCCCTCCCCCCCACCCCCCTCTCCCCAACACCTCCACCCCTCTTCCACAGTCTCCTGTTATTGATCAATCAATCAGCCTATAGTTCAGCCTCATTGACACCCAAAAGATGGAAAAGCAGTTTATATACCTACCTCTCCTACTCCGTACACACATACACACAATACATACAGCATATTAAAGCTTTTCAAAAGCTTGTCAGGTCAGCATATTTTCAAAGATGTGTTCTGGAACAAAGAAGTTCAGTACAAAAAGGAGTATCTCCATAGGAAAACTGCATTCAGCACAGTGCAAACAAAGACATCCCATGTACAGTAGCATAACATCACTAAAAGCTCCACTAAATGTTCACCTTTCTTTCAATTAACTGCTCACAAGTCTGGAGGAGGATTAGAGAAGGATTTGTAGTACAATGTATACGGTTTAATGAAACAAGTGAACCAATATCCATTTAAAATGTAACCAAACTGAAAAGAGCTGTATTCTGCAACAACAAAAAAGAGCAGACCGACACAGTTAGAGACCAGTAGTAAACATACTGGAACATTTAGCAGCTAAAGAGACCAATATTTCTCTCAGGAGTTAGTGTAGATCAAAAACAGAGCTAGAATAAATATTGGACTTAATAGGGTGGCCGTAACATGTCTCTAAATTAATGATAATGTTGCTTTGCTCGCTATTTAAATAGGCAACTGTTTGCTAACATGTTCACCATAACAACTTAACACACATTTATTTATCAGATAACAAGTCAATGTTGTGTAGTTCACTAAGATTAGGCTTAGTTAATGATGCATACATTTTTCTGTTTTGTCTGTTTCTTAACTGCTGCTGTATAGTTATATCTAATCTTCAATAAATTATATTGATGACAATATTTACTTGAGTCATCAGTGTTCTATAAAGGGAATTAGAGAATGATATATCTATTTAAATATGTTCTTCAACTGCTACATACTGCAAATTTAAACAGTCCCGCTAGAAGATCTGTGAGGCTGTACTTATGCACAGTGGTGCTTTAAGCTGATGCTAATTTCAGCATGCTAACATATTAATTTATGCTTATAGTGATAATCTTAGCATGCTGTTTAGTAGGTATAGAGTTTACCATGTTCACCATCTTAATGCAGCATGTTAGCATGCTAATATTTGCTAATTAACACAAAGTTAAACACAAAGCACAGCTGAGGCTGATGGGAATGTCATTAGGTTTGCATAAACCAATTTATTAAAATGATGACCTGATGATAAGGATAGACGGAAAATCAGGGGCTCACCAGAGTCATTACAATTTTTCATCAACCATGAATGTTAGCGCCAAATTGTGTGTTAAACCTTTTGATAGTTATCGAGACATTTTACTGGAAAACCAAAAAAATGTCAACCTGCTGGTGTCGCTTGAAGAAAGGTCAGGGAACCATCAGAATCAAAAATTCATCATCTGGGAATATATATATATTGTCACAAAGATTGTTGCTACAGTTCTCCGTGCCTCCCAGATGATGAATTTTTGATTTATATATATATAGTACTGTATAAGGGACCGTTCGGTATTTATGGAATGGACCACCAGAGTAAAATAGGGGAGGGTCATGTCTTTTTATTTTTTGCTGATGGGAGGGTCATCCAACATTTTTCAGTCCAGAGAGGGGGGGCACCCAACTTTTGTATTCATGAAACAGCTAAATTTCAAAGTGGCTTGTTTGGTGCATATTTTTCCATGTAGCTCCACGTAGCTCTCTCAGTCTCGTCCCTCCTTCGCTACCAGATGGTCTGGGGCAGGGAGAGCTGCCACCCTGGTGGCCGAAACGAATAATTGCATTGTTTAAAAAATTAGTGGAATTATACACTCTGGCATGATCAGATATTTTTATAAATATCTTAAATAACACAAAACAACTAAATGGTGTTAGGTAATACATCAGATTTCATATACTGCTTTAGTAAAAAAAAATATTACCTGGCTGGCGATGGGAGCAGCAGGACACAAAAAACGAAAATGACTGTTGCACTATGTCTGGACATCTTTTCGTGCCAACCTTGCAATAAAGGTTTCCTAAGTTCCACATTTGATGTCAGCTTACTAATTGATTGCGGGTTTTGTGTAGATTTGGACTTTTATACGTTTATTCCACTTTGTTTAAACAGCGAAGTGGAGAAAACCTAGAAGTGACGAGTCAATAGCAATAGTTTGTGTGTTGAATGTTAGGCTACCGAGAGTGCCTTGCTGAATGGTCTCAATATTTTATTGTTTTATTTCATGTGAATACTAGTTTACTAGAGGAGTAACTTAGTATTTGAAGTAATGCAGGAAGTGTGCATTTAGTTTCCATGCTTATTGTGTTTCCACAACAATATTAGTGAGTAAATCTACTGAAATGGCCACCACACCATAACAGAGGAGTGTGATGCGTCAGATGGGAATGCAGAGGTTTAGCCGTGTATGTCATGGCTGTGAAAAACAATGGGAATTTGTATATATTTGCCAAGCGCAAACCAGTACAGAAGGTATCGGTAAATTGGTGGGGGAGGGTCATGCCTTTTATCCAAATTGTTTTGGAGGGTCATAGAAGTTATTTTACAGGGGAGGGTCATGTCTTTTTTGGCTAAAGGTCCCAAAGTTTCTCCGGTGGCCCCTTAAATAACGAACAGTCCCTAAGAACTGTAAATATGGAGATATTTAACTGGAGAATTAAAAATGTCGACTTTCTGGTCTTGATCACTAAAGTAATTGGGGTTTGTTCTCTTTCATGGCATCAATCCAGTAGTTCTTGTCAGAAACAAAGTGGTGGACCAAATGGCTGACCAACATTGCCGTTGTTAAGCTGCATCTCATAGCTCTTAAATTGCCTCCTCGAGTCCTCCACTTGCCTCCCTTCCTTGCCTCTTAGTCCCTCCCTCTGAGGACGCACGGGAGAGAAGCGAGGAAATCATGGGAGGAGAGAGGCAATGAGGAAATGTGTTTTAGAGGGATGAGCTATCCTTTCCTCTGAAGCGTCACATGAATTGGTGAGCTGTATGGGCAGAGTTAGCAACGGCTTTCAACTACACAGCTTCCGGGAAAGCTGCTCTCGTGTATCCTGCTACTATGGCAAGAAGTTAAATAAACTACTCTTTCCAGAATAGCCTCGGAAAGGAACTTGTTTTGGTGGAACGAGGGAGTTTCGTTAGGACAACATGACCAGTTAATCCGTACGATACTAGAAAACAATCCACACCTGTTAAAATAGGTCTCACAGCTAACCACTCAAGTTGCTAATCTGTCTGCCTGCAGTTCTCCACCTCTCTCTACTCCTCAGCCTCCCATCTGGAACCCCCAGTAACATCGCCAGAGCCCTTCACTGGAGAGTTAAATAAGTGCTGTGGATTTTTGCTTCAGTGCGGACTGGTTTTTCAACAAAGACCGCTGTCATTCACTACAGAGTCTTCTAAGGTACATTACGCACTGGGGTTGCTTAGAGGGCGACGCCTCACACTATCTGGCTAAATGGCCGAAACGACCAAAAGACAAGGCTCGCTGGTAAGCGTGGGCCTTCTAGCGAGCCTTGAATCAGATCCAGAACCCACTATTCCCCGACTTCAAGTCCCTGCTACTTTACAATATCAAACTCTGTCATTGTCGCTCTCTGCTCTCATAAACTCTGGTGCTGAGGATCATTTCATAAATCATAACCCAGTCACTCAAGCCATTTTTTCCATCGTGCCATTCCCTAAACCCCTCCGTGTAACATTTCTCTAGCGGAGATCACACATCAAACTGTCCCCATTACCTTAGTTTTGTCTGGCAACCATCAGGAATTCATTCATGTCCAGCTCTTCCAATCCACTTATCCTCGGTTACCCTTGGTTGTGCCTCCATAAGCCTCAGATCAATTGAAAACATCACTCTATTCTCTGTTGGAGCAGTCGTTCAGTCACTCAGACTGTCTTGGTTCAGCTGTTCCTCCAGCTGTAGCGGTAAGTCTGCACCCCCCCATTGTTCCCATAACGACAAGGCGCTCTCGTTACCTCCCCATATACCTTACGATTGTGCCATTGAGTTGCTGTCACGGGCCCCTTTGCCATCCAGTCGTCTGTACAATCTGTCTCGACCTGAGAGAGAGGCGATGGAACAATACATAAGCAGATCTCTGGCTGCAGGCATCATTCGTCCCTCGTCGTCTCCTGTTGGTGCCGGGTTCTTTTTTGTAGATAAGAGACAAAACCTTACGTCCGTGCATTGATTTTCGGGGGTTTAACAATATTACGGTCAAGAATAAATATCCCCTGCCGTTAATCAACTCTGCTTTTGAACCTCTTCAGGGAACGTTTTTCTCTAAACTCGACCTTCGGAATGTCTATCACCTGGTTAGGATCCTGCAGGGGGATAGATGGAAGACCGCGTTCAATACACCACTGGGCCATTTTGAGTATCTCGTCATGCCCTTTGGGCTCACTAACACCCCAGCCCTGTTTCAAGCTAGGGTTAACTATGTTCTGAGGGATTTCCTGAACTGTTTTGTTTTTGTATATCTTGATGACACTCTAATTCTAAAAGAACCCCAAGGAGCATGTGTCACACATCCGCCAGGTCAGCCCAGTCTCATGGCAGTTCATGAAAAGGTTACGTTATTACATTATTGATTCGTGAACAGGACACGATTATGTAGTTTTTTTTCGTGTGGTGATTAAGAATTTTAATTTAATGTACGCGAATTAATGGGAAGCATATTTCATGATCACAGCACGACAACAGTAGGGAGTAGTATGAAAAGCAAAAAATCCGCGTAGGGAGGTTGTTCCGCGTTATTAGGGTCCGAGCGCCGACAGCGGCGAAGGCTTAACATATTCAAAAACTCACCAAATTTGGCGGTTGCCACAAGTCTGGTGAAAATTTACATATTTTAAGGGTTTCGGGAACAGGCGCGCAAAAATGGCTCGCTAGCGCCCCCTACAAAATTAAAAAAATGTAGTCCCTGCAGTACGTTTAATGTAGACTCACAAAACTTGGTACACATATGTATCATGTCAAGACACACCGAAAACATCATACCCTAAACCCAACAGGAAGTCCACCATTTTGAATTGAATGTTCGAAATTAGTGTGATTTTGGCCATTTCCACGTCATACTTTAACAAACTCCTCCTAGAGATTTCATCCGATCAGTTTCAAATTTGGTCTGTGCCATCTTAAAAAGTTAAAGATGAAAAATTGTTAAAAGAAAATTCTTTCGTCATAGGGCATGGGCGTGGCGGGTCGGCCATTTTGTGCTTTTTGCCACCGAAACAGGAAGTGGGTGTAACATCAGTGTACATTGTCCAATTGGCTCGAAACTTTTCATGATTCATAAGACTCTAACTCTGAGGACATTTACTGGATGAAATTGACTCAAAGTCATAGCGCCCCTAGTGGCAACAGGAAGTAGGCCAAAAAGTCAAGGTGCTATACTTTAACGAACTCCTCCTAGAGATTTCATCTCATGGACTTCAAATTTGGTCTGTGCCATCTCAACACCTTAAAGATGAAAAGTTATTAAAAGAAAAACTTTTCGTCAAACGGTGTGGGCATGGCGTGGCGGCTATTTTGAGTGTTTAGCGATGAATGGGAAAGTGGCTGTAACTACAGTGTACATTGTCATATCTGCTTGAAATTTCCCACAATCAACAAGAGTCCAGGCCTGAGGACATGTACAGGCCAATATTGACTTTTGGTCATAGCACCCCCCGCTGGCAACAGGAAATCAGCCTTATATGACAAACCTCATCCGATTTACATGAAACTTATAATATGTGGTCTACATGTGATACTGAGCTGCCCCCTATACTTTAACCACTCCTCAAGCCACGCCCCCTTTCATAACATTTGAACCGTTTAAGGTAGACCCTTGTGTGAGCTATCGGTGAACTCAGAAGTTTTCTTTTTGATTGGTGATAGTTTGACCCACCCCCTATGCTGTAGCCACAACCCTTTTTATAACTTATGACCCATTTGATGTAGACCCTTGTGTGTGGTATCATTGAACTCAGCAGAGAGTTCCTTATTCATCGGTGATGGTTTGGCCCACCCCCCTATGCTTAAGCCTTTCACGGCTAATGAATTGTAGGACGTAGAGTCTTGTGTGAGATATCATTGAACTCAGCAAGGAGAAGTTACAAAGTAAAAAAAATTTGGCCCAGCAGTGTGTTTAACACAGACTAACGAAACGTGGTGCACATATGTAGCATGTCAAGACGTATAAAAAAAGCTCACTGGAGCCATACCCTTAATGCAACAGGAAGTCCGCCATTTCGAATTGAAAGTTCGAAATTATTAATTTTGGCCATTTCCACATGTCGTACTTTAACAAACTCCTACAGATTTCATCCGATTGACTTCAAATTTGGTCAGTGCCATCTTAAGTCCTTAGAGATGAAAAGTTATTAAAAGAAACTGCTGGCAACTGGAAATCAGCCTTATATGACAAACATCATCCGATTTCCATTAAACTTAGAATGTGTGGTCTACATGTGATACTGAGCCGCCCTCTATACTTAAACCACGCCCATGTACTCAGGCCTCAGCTTTTGAACTGTTTAAGGTAGAGTCTTGTGTGAGGTATCATTGAACTCAGCAGAGTTCCTTTTTGATTGGTGATGTTTGACCCGCCCCCTATGCTTTAGCCACACCCCGTTTCATAACTAATGACCAGTTTGATGTAGACTATTGTGTGAGATATCATTGAACGCAGCAGATAGTTCCCTTTTCATTGGTCACGATTTGCAGTGTTTGAGTGCCGCGCAAAGCACGGCCACAAGGAGTGTTTAGCGATGAACGAGAAAGTGGCTGTAACTACAGGGTACATTGTCATATCTGCTTGAAATTTCCCACAAACAACAAGAGTCCAGGCCTGAGGACATATACAGGCCAATATTGAGTTTTGGTCATAGCGCCACCCGCTGGCAACAGGAAATAGGCCTTATATGGCAAACATCATCCGATTTATATGAAACTTATGTGTGGTCTAACATTTAAACCGTTTAAGGTAGA
The DNA here is from genome assembly GCA_023566125.1 of Zingel zingel. NCBI lineage: Eukaryota > Metazoa > Chordata > Actinopteri > Perciformes > Percidae > Zingel > Zingel zingel. The sequence goes on from CM042323.1 coordinate 9,224,802, forward strand.
GTCTTGTGTGAGGTGTCACTGAACTCAGCAGAGTTCCTTATTCATTGGTGATGGTTTGGCCCGCCACTTATGCTTAAGCCACACCCCCTTTTATAAGTGCTGACCCATCTAAGGCAGTCTTTTGTGAGGTATCATTGAACTCAGCCGAGAGTTCCGTTTTCATTGGTCATGGTTTGGCCCGCCCCCGATGCTTTAGTGGGGCCTGACTACCTGGGCGTGGTTTAAGTATAAAGGGCGGCTCAGTATCACATGTAGACCACACATTCTAAGTTTAATGTAAATCGGATAATGTTTGTCATATAAGGCTGATTTCCAGTTGCCAGCGGGGGGGGGGGGGGGGGGGGGCGCTATGACAAAAAGTTTTTCTTTTAATAACTTTTTATCTCTAAGGTCTTAAGATGGCACTGACCAAATTTGAAGTCAATCGGATGAAATCTGTAGGAGTTTGTTAAAGTACGACATGTGGAAATGGCCAAAATTGCACTAATTTCGAACTTTCAATTTGAAATGGCGGACTTCCTGTTGCATTAAGGGTATGGCTCCAGTGAGCTTTTTTTATACGTCTTGACATGCTACATATGTGTACCACGTTTCGTTAGTCTACGTTAAACACACTGCAGGGGCTACATTTTTTTAACCTGGTAACTTCTCCCTGCTGAGTTCAATGATATCTCACACAAGACTCTACATCAAACGGTTCAAAATTCATAAAGGGGGCGTGACCTGAGTACATGGGCGTGGTTAAAGTATAGGGGCCGGCTCACTCAGACACTGCAAATCATCACCAATGAAAAGGGAACTACCTGCTGAGTTCAATGATACCTCACACAAGACTCTACGTCCTACAATTCATTAGCTGTGAAAGGGGTGTGGCTTAAGCATAGGGGGGTGGGCCAAACCATCACCGATGAATAAGGAACTCTCTGCTGAGTTAAATGATACCGCACACAAGGGTCTACATCAAATGGGTCATAAGTTATAAAAAGGGTTGTGGCTACAGCATAGGGGGTGGGTCAAACTATCACCAATCAAAAAGAAACTGTCTGCTGAGTTCACAGATACCTCACACAAGGGTCTACCTTAAACGGTTCAAATGTTATGAAAGGGGGCGTGGCCTGAGGCATGGTTAAAGTATAGGGGGCCGCTCAGTATCACATGTAGACCACATATTATAAGTTTCATGTAAATCGGATGATGTTTGTCATATAAGGCTGATTTCCTGTTGCGAAAAGTCAATATTGGCCTGTAAATGTCCTCAGGCCTGGACTCTTGTTGATTGTGGGAAATTTCAAGCAGATATGACAATGTACCCTGTAGTTACAGCCACTTTCTCATTCATCGCTAAACACTCAAAATGGCCGCCACGCCACCACATATCGGCCTGTAGATGTCGTCAGTCGATCGGATGAAATCTGTAGGAGGAGTTTGTTAAAGAACGACGTGGAAATGGCCAAACTCTCACTTATTAGGAACTTTCAATATAAAATGGCGGACTTCCTGTTGCGTTTAGGGTATGGCTCCAATTATGTTTTGTGTATGTCTTGACATGCTTCATATGTGTTTCGTGAGTCTACGTTAAACGTACTACAGGGGCTCAATTTTTTAAGTTTTGTAGTGGGCGCTAGCGAGCTATTTTTGTGTGCCTATTCCCGAAACCCTTAAAATACGTAACTTTTCAGCAGTCTTGATGTGACCGCCAATTTTGGTGAGTTTTTGAGTATGTTAAGCCCCTCAAAAAGGCAATTAATTTGCCGTACTAATAATAATAATAATAATAATTCCTTCAGTTTCAATAGGGCCTTCGCCGCTGTCGGCGCTCTGGCCCTAATAATTCCTTCCATTTCAATAGGGCCTTCGCCGCTGTCGGTGCTCAGGCCCTAATTATTTTCTCCGTTGTCAGGTCAGGCTATTCTGATCATGCTATGACATTTTCTCGTTGTGCAGCTGGCTCTAGAGGCAGTATTTTCTAAGCATGTCGGGAGAGTTATTCTTATGCGTTTTAGAATAATGTCATTGCCAGGTCATGTAAGGGGTAGACTATAGAATTTATTATACTTGTCAAAACGAAAATAGAAACTCCACAATGTCTCACCTTACATTTATTTTGTCCTGTTTGGCTTCAGCTAAGAAAGAAATAGTTCGCACCACACGTCCAAATTTCTTAGAACACATCAGATAACCTTCCGCAACGATTGCAGGCTCTTTAGTGGAGCTCTGCTTTGAATGAAGTTCCATCGTGACAAATGAATGGACTATTTGCGGAGTGACATTAAGACATGAATCAGAGGCACAAAAAACGGTGACAGCGGTGAGCGGTCATTATGTTTACCAATAACCAACCTGTGCCTTTAATATACCTAATTCCCATTTTTTTTCAGATATTTACAGATTAGGCATTATATGAAGGGAGTTTTCCCACAGTTTCCCAACAATACCATCTAACAGGATTATTGATGCTATCATGTCCTCCAAGCCTTCAGACAAGGGTGCAATTTCATCTATTCTAGGACTAATCTCGAGATTGGACTGTCTTTCCTTGTTTAAAATCAAAATTGTGTGGGAAGCGGCAGAGTCCTATTTGATCATGACTGTGTCAGATAAAAGCAAGTGTCTTGCAGTGGAAGGTGGTAAAATAAGTGGGCAATTTATTAAAGGGAAAAATCCCATGAATTTGAAAGTACATTTGAGAAGCGCGCACAAGGAGGCTAACCTAGCTTACCTTAACATGGTAAAGGAGAACGCAAAGCCTGCTTTCCCCGTAAAAGAAGCTAACCCCGGTACAAGGCATGGATATATGGGTACAGGGCCAGGCAGCATGACGGAGACAACCGTAGGACAGAGAACACTACAGGCGGGCTTTCACCGGCGACCCGATAGCCGCTGGTTAGTAAATACGCAAGAACACAAGCGGGGGGAAGCGGGGGTTAATACGTGGATTGATACTGGGATGTCTACACAATTGTGAGAGTCGATTGACTTCAAAAAGTTCGCAACTTTCCTCGAACCAAAGTTCAAAACACCTGTTGATGTCTTCTTTAGTCTATTGGCTATTTGGGTTTTTTTCCTGGCACACGTTACTTACACATTTTGCATTAACCGCGGCGTCTTGTGTAGACTGTTTACATATTTGTGCTCATCATCATATGTATATTTTATGTACTGGTGTTATTGTTGAATACATTGTGAATACATATTTCTAAAATTGTATGATGTTTTTATTGAGGTATTATTACTCAATACTTTTTTCTGACCTTTTTGAATCTTGCTCCCAAAAAATAACCCATATTACAAAAAAAGACTAAAACTAACACTAATAAAAACTAAGGTAAAATTAAGCATTTTCAAAAAATAAAAAAATAAACTAGCAAACCCGCTAAAAACTAATTAAAAGTAAACTGAATTTGAAAACAAAAAGTCAAAACGAAATAACACAAAACGTTGGGCAGTGAGAAATTCAAACTATAATCCCAAATTTTGTTCCTTTAAAAGTGTTGTAATAGAAGGATCAAGGTGGCTGTAATGTATAATAGAATTTTAGCCTTGTAGAATGTGATTTTATTGTGTTGTATGTCAACTGCATTTTGCAATGCCCAGTTTCTTAAAATGCTTTCACAATGCACTTGCCTGAACTTTACAATAATCTTTCACCTCACAAAAATGTCTGCACTGCAAAAAATGGCCACACCTATTAAGAAATGTCCTCTGTTCTTCCTTTTGTGAAAAATGGCAAAAGTTCTCATAATATAAGAATGCTTTCATTTCACAGAAATCCTCACACAGAAGGCTTAAGTGGCAGCCTCACACATACACACACACACACACACACACACACACACACACACACACACACACACACACACACACACACACACACACACACACACAGCTCCTGGTTGTCAGTATAAATCCTAACCAGGTGACAGCAGTGCATCATTCATCAGCCAGAGGCCCTCCTAATTACCTGATGCTGCTCCCTAATTACTGTCTCTGATACCGGAAAAAAAATAGCTTCTCCTCACAGCAAGACATTCAGTCTCTTCATGTGTTCCCCTCTATTCACCTCATTTATTACAGTACAAATCTCCGTTTGTCTCTTTCTGTCGATCTGTGTCTTGTTCCATGTTGCTCAAAGATGTTTGACCGTCAAACATCATTAACATTACCCAAGCTACTTTCACTTCCAGTGTTAAAAGTGGAGAAACCGCATACAGCATCTTTCCTCACGTCTCTCCAGTGGTGGCTGGCGGGGGCTATGGCGCCATCCCTCCTGCTCTACCTCAAAATTAATTTATTTTTATTTACATAAAATTCTTTTTTTTTTCATTCCTCTCGTGAATTTACAGGGATGGGACAGGCTTTAAGGCGATCAGGCTGAGCGTCCAACACTTCCACATACATGCTCATTAACAGGTTGCGCGCACAGCTTGCTTAGTCTATGGGATAAATAGATATGAGTCAGGGGGCAGATCCTCTCCACCCTGAGTGTTTTGATTAGTGATGGCCAAATGAAGCCTCATTATAGTTCGTGAACCTTTTTTATTTTCACTGAGCCCACTAGATGGCGCTCTTGGTTAAAAGAAAAAGGCTCAGAGAACGGCAATTTAGTATGCTTTTAACCTTTTGTTGAACAGAGACCCCCATCTAGAGGGCTCACTAGTTTTGATGGGTTATTGAGAGCCTACGCGTGAACTAAAACAAGACCTGAGGCACCCACAAGCCAACACTGTTTCTTAATTGTCAAACCTCTCAAACAAAATCAGTTTGAGAGAAGGTCACTATCGGATAAACTTGTTGTCAAACAGATCAGCGTGACGTTACATTTCACCAATAACCAGTGACAGAGTTAAAGAATACTATTTATCATGGAACAAGTGGTTTGTAGAAATGTCACAGCTAACTGCCTGTTTTGCTGCTCAGGAACTGTTTCCTTGCCTCCTTTCCCAAATCAAAGGAACAGACCAAGCATGGATAAATACTGGTAAAATGAACTAAAGCACCTTTCTTGTTTCTATAGATACTGTTACATACCTGGCACACAGAGATCTTTGACTTTTGGTTACATTTTGCTTCACATACTCTATAGTGTAGTTGTTTTCATGATATATTATGTTAGTAGCTAAAGCAACACTATGTAACTTTGTACAGTTGTACTGTTTTTTTTTTTCTTTTCTTTTTTTCTCATGAAGTTACTCACTACTAATGCATTTCATTTTTCAGGAGAAACTTTTGTGCTCTCACTCAGTTATTTTGATTGCTTTTCCACTTGAGTTCTTGATATCTAAATGACGGAAAAGGACAGGACAATTTGCATAAAAATGTTACTCCTCAAAGTCATAACTCAGTCAAATCTGAACACAGACATAGATACACATATTTTAAGATTCAGCACGACTTACACATTCTGGGGATATCTTTTATTTTATAAATCAGTTCAACTTTATTAAGTTAACTTCAGTATCACAGTAATCTATTGATATTTGTCTGGACATCCATGGGTACATTGCAAACTGCCAATTGCTTCAGCATATTTGTAATGGTGCCAGTTTGCCACAATGAGGATGTTGGAAGTTGTATTCTGTTTCTCTCCTTTAGTCTTACCTTATACCAACAAGCCATTTTCCTTTTCTCTGCATCATCCCATCTCTCGTCCTTTGTCTACCCAGCCCTCTGTCTCTCTTTCGCCATTTATTTCCATTGTTTGTTCCGCTCGTATTTTTTTCTTGTTGCACACACACACACACACACACACACGCACACACACACACACACACACACACACACACACACACACACACACACACACACACACACACACACACACACACACACACACACACACACACACACACGTTGGAGAGCTCATTTGGAGGATGGAGGTGTCGTGTTGCTCTGTCATGATCAGGATAATGCCTTTGGCATCACTTACCATTAATCACATTCTAGGGGGAATGGATGGGTTACAAACACACACTCTCTTTATCTCCCTCTCTCTCTCAAACACACACACACACACACACACACACAAAGACTCAAATGTGGATAGATGAGACCAACTGGCTGGAGTTCTTCCAAAACCACTAGAGAGGGGGAAATATAGGGAAGCTGCGTACCCTGCAGAAAGGGCAACAATGACAAATATACTCTCTCTCACACACACACACACACACACACACACACACACACACACACACACACACACACACACACACACACACACACACACACACAGCAATGTCAAAGAGCCCCCTTTCTTTGTAGCTATTAAGATTCTAATAAACTCAAACGAGCAGCTTTGCATGGCGAGACATATTTTAAATAATGTGCAAAGTGCAAATGTCATAATTGAGACATACAGAAGCACAATGGAAATGCTGCATTATTGTTTGCTTTTATTGCAGCTCTACACATGGTCAAGCAGGGTGTTCCACTGATTTGGTGCTTTTACAGAAAAGCTGATTGCCCAAATAACATTTGTTTGTGTAAGGACTTGAGTCTTATGGCTGTTTCACCAGCCTGCCCCTAGCATGTAATGCAATAAGACATGAAAAATAGAGAGACAGTTTCTTATGTCTAAATTTTATATTTTTTATATTATTTATTTATTTATATATATATATATATATATATATATATATATATATATATATATATATATATATATATATATATATATATACAGTGAGGAAAATAAGTATTTGAACACCTTGCTATTTTGCAAGTTCTCCCACTTGGAAATCATGGAGGGGTCTGAAATTGTCATCGTAGGTGCATGTCCACTGTGAGAGACATAATCTAAAAAAAAAATTCCAGAAATCACAATGTATGATTTTTTAACTATTTATTTGTATGATACAGCTGCAAATAAGTATTTCAACACCTGTCTATCAGCTAGAATTCTGACCCTCAAAGACCTGTTAGTCTGCCTTTAAAATGTCCACCTCCACTCCATTTATTATCCTAAATTAGATGCACCTGTTTGAGGTCATTAGCTGCATAAAGACACCTGTCCACCCCATACAATCAGTAAGAATCCAACTACTAACATGGCCAAGACCAAAGAGCTGTCCAAAGACACTAGAGACAAAATTGTACACCTCCACAAGGCTGGAAAGGGCTACGGGGAAATTGCCAAGCAGCTTGGTGAAAAAAGGTCCACTGTTGGAGCAATCATTAGAAAATGGAAGAAGCTAAACATGACTGTCAATCTCCCTCGGACTGGGGCTCCATGCAAGATCTCACCTCGTGGGGTCTCAATGATCCTAAGAAAGGTGAGAAATCAGCCCAGGACTACACGGGAGGAGCTGGTCAATGACCTGAAAAGAGCTGGGACCACCGTTTCCAAGGTTACTGTTGGTAATACACTAAGACGTCATGGTTTGAAATCATGCATGGCACGGAAGGTTCCCCTGCTTAAACCAACACATGTCAAGGCCTGTCTTAAGTTTGCCAATGACCATTTGGATGATCCAGAGGAGTCATAGGAGAAAGTCATGTGGTCAGATGAGACCAAAATAGAACTTTTTGGTCATAATTCCACTAAATGTGTTTGGAGGAAGAAGAATGATGAGTACCATCCCAAGAACACCATCCCTACTGTGAAGCATGGGGGTGGTAGCATCATGCTTTGGGGGTGGTTTTCTGCACATGGGACAGGGCGACTGCACTGTATTAAGGAGAGGATGACCGGGGCCAAGTATTGCGAGATTTTGGGGAACAACCTCCTTCCCTCAGTTAGAGCATTGAAGATGGGTCGAGGCTGGGTCTTCCAACATGACAATGACCCGAAGCACACAGCCAGGATAACCAAGGAGTGGCTCTGTAAGAAGCATATCAAGGTTCTGGCGTGGCCTAGCCAGTCTCCAGACCTAAACCCAATAGAGAATCTTTGGAGGGAGCTCAAACTCCGTGTTTCTCAGCGACAGCCCAGAAACCTGACTGATCTAGAGAAGATCTGTGTGGAGGAGTGGGCCAAACTCCCTCCTGCAATGTGTGCAAACCTGGTGAAAAACTACAGGAAACATTTGACCTCTGTAATTGCAAACAAAAGCTACTGTACCAAATATTAACATTGATTTTCTCAGGTGTTCAAATACTTATTTGCAGCTGTATCATACAAATAAATAGTTAAAAAATCATACGTTGTGATTTCTGGATTTTTGTTTTTAGATTATGTCTCTCACAGTGGACATGCACCTACGATGACAATTTCAGACCCCTCCATGGTTTCCAAGTGGTAGAACTTGCAAAATAGCAGGGTGTTCAAATACTTATTTTCCTCACTATATATATATATATATATATATATATATATATATATATATATATATATATATTTTTTTTTTTTAACAGGTTTCTTAAAGTTCAAACTTGGATCCAGTATCACACCAGTAGAACTGTGGGACCATAGTGAGCCATCTCTCTAAAAGGTTTGACTTGCCTTTTTAATGAGGCAGAGGCTGTAAGATACATCAGAATTAATTAGACCCCCGTAGAATATTATTCATTACATTTGCAAGCAGTTTAACTTCACATTAAATCTACACAGGGACAGTATTTCTATCACAATACTCACTTTTATTTGTCATCAAACTATAAATGAACTGTGCATTTTGCTAACAGGCATGGAGAAAGACTGGTAGGAACATCTCTCTAAACTTTCTGCTAATGTAATCTGGGAGGGGTCAACATTATAAACCAAGAAACAGCCCCCCTCCTCCAAAACACAGCACCCCTCCCCACCCTGTCCTTCACAATACACCAGGTAAGGAGTGAGCTACGGAGGATCAAGGTGAGGAAAGCAGCGGGTCCTGATGGCCTCAGCTCCAGGCTTCTCAAATCCTGTGCAGATCAGCTGTGCAGGAGGGTACCACAGCTCTGGAAGACATCCTGCGTGGTGCCTGTGCCAAAGACCCTGCATCCCAAAGATCTCAACAGCTACAGGCCTGTGGCACTGACATCCCACCTGATGAAGATTCTGGAAAGGGAGGTCCTGGGCCATCTCCGCCATGGACCCACTTCAGTTTGCCTATCAACCTGGCACTGGGGTGGATGCCATCTTATACCTTCTCCACAAATCTCTCTCCCACCTGGAAAAGGCTTGAAGCACTGTGAGAATCATGTTCTGTGATTTCTCCAGCGCTTTCAACACCATCCAGCCAACGGTTCTGAGGGAAAAGTTGGAGCGGACGGGGGTGGACCTCCACCTCACTGGATGGATATTGGACTACCACACCAACCGACCTCAGGTGAGCCTCAAGTGAGATTTTCTGGTGTGTAAAAATCATTACAGCCTCACGCTTTTGCTAGCATGGCAATAGAATGTTTGTCTTGTTGTATTATGATTTATTTCGTTGCAACTGTAACATGCAAATGAGCTAATGATTAAGCAAATTTGTACATCATTTTTATATGCTATATTTTATAGTGTGGGTTTTGTCTGGGTGCTCTGGTGTCCCCTGCAGTCCAAAGTCATGTAAGTTAGGTATTAGTGTTCATTTTTATGTATTAGTTGGTTTAAATGTATTTTTCTTTCTATAAATGTTAGCACTGTGATAGACTGAGGACCCATTCAGGATATACCCTTCTTCTTGAGAAATACCTGTCTGTATAGGTTTGATTCCCAACTGTGACCAAGTCCTATACAGGATAGATGGATAAATAAATAAAGCTGAAAATTCAGGTTCAACTACATATCTTAGAATTTACATGACAGAATTGTTAACTCCATATTGTGTCATTGAAACATCCTATACGTTAAACTGACCAACTGTAAAAGTAGTGGAAAAGTTTTTTTGTCCTACCAGAAAGGATACAATACTGTCTTTTTCTTGTAATGACTGTTATAAGACCCCATCTCATAATTTGCTAATGAGGCCTTGCCTAGGTATCACATGCTCATACACTCTGTGACTCACCCATAGAAATAAAATAGATAGAAAGGCCATTGAACTGTTTCCTGTGGTTGTTTGATTGGTACACAACAAAATGGCGATTGTTGTTAGTTGTCATAGATACAATGCGCGTCAGTGGGGCCGTGAACTGTCACAGCTTGTTGGGAGAAGAGCTGCACACACAGCTCGGGAGACGTTATCCGGAGTTGCCGGGAATGAGGAGGACAACCCAGTCTCACGCCGGCAACAACAACAGGACGGACTGACGGACCGCCACACAGGGAGCAGCAGTGGGTCAGTGGACCGCTAACATTAGACCCAGCCCGCTGTTCGGCTCATTCTCTGTAACCGATGAAGCATAAAAGCACAGTGGAACCAGCAAGCCAGCGAGTAGGTGTTAGCTGGCTAATGTTATCTTGCTAACTCTGCCTTAACGTTACTCCATTGCCACATCGTTCTCAGAAAACAAGCCGAATAAAGCTGTCACTCGTGGCGATAGCAACGTGCTTTGTGTGGATGAAGCATGAAATTAATTTGACTCATTTAGCAGCTGGCTCTCTGCCTCGTAACGTTACTACACCGCTACTCGTTTGTCCGTTATTGCAAAACCTCAGCTCCGCAACTTGCCGGAAGTCGGTTTATTATCGGAAGTTTATACATTACCGTGGAAATGGTACACATAAAAAATGGCTGCTATTGTGACCATTATGCTACGTTGATTTGAATAGAAATGGCCTTTCTATCCATTTTATATTTCTATGGACTCATATTTTCATTCCATGTCAGTGCTTCTCTCTCCTTTTTTCCTCCATTTTCTTTGTAGTGGTGCTGGATTCTCAGTGGCTTTCAGCAGCAGCTGTAGCCAAGCTCAGTATGCATTGTTTTATAATTGATGTGTAATCCGCTCATTAACAAACAACAGGGAGTGTGTGCGCAAAGCATAGCAAGCAGACAGGCCCGCTGTCAGGAGGTGACAACCAGGACGGATGTACCAGGTCTCCTTTCATTTTCAATTCGTTTTTTTATTTTGAGTTTTCTGTTTTCACTGTTTTACCAGTGTTTCTATGTCTTCACTCAAACAGCAACCCACTGTGACCAAACTGCTTGATATTTGTATTAACCCTGAAAGAGAACAGTCATTTGTCATATTTCACCGTGCTATGTGATCAGTGCAGTGGAACAGGGGTTCCACAGTTTGGATCTCTAAGTAGGTTGCACAATGAGCAATTGTTTTACCCTGTAATTTTATTTATCAGAAATTCTTAATAGCAGTGAATAATAAAAAAGTGTAGTCATAGGTTAGACATGCGTGTCTCCTAAGATATATACAATGTCTAATACAACATTAACAGCTGCCCTAAGTTTGTAGTGCTCCAGAAAAAAGTGGAAGGAGGAGTGGAAGTAACTAAATCCACTCTAGATTTAGACGTCTCTCAAGACTGTACATGAAAATTTGAAAAGGACCTGGCACAAAGGCAGACAAAGAGGATGTAACAATTTTCTTTCACGTTTTTGTTAATTCAGAGATCAATGTTTCATTAGCATTCCCTTTTTTTCTTAACATAGTCAAGGTATTATGATTTTCCTTAAAACATGTGTTGTGGTAAAACATTTTAAGTTTGGAGGGAGATGGGAAGGGCTAAACATTACTTCAGTGAATGGATCAAAGCCTATATCTCATCAAAAGGCCATAAGGGTCTGCCTGGTTGTAATATTAAGATATTGTAGGACCACCAGTCAAAGATCATCTTTTATGAGATTGGGTGATACTGGTGTCATGCAGTTTCCCTTGCCTTTGTCCTGGGGCCCATGCAGATCTGTGAAGGAACCCCACTGAGAACTTGGAATGAAATGAGATCCCAACCAGTTGCAATGGTTTATCTCTCTACCAGGAGGAGCTGTGATTATGGGAGCAGTTTACTGCACCTGAAATCAGCTGTTTTGTTGTATCAGGGAAGTGTGGTTCTTATACAGAGTATACTTATAAGTATTATTACCATGATCAGGTCATGAAAATATTATGCTGAAGTACAGATCATTGTTTTTATGCTTATAGAGTCGGACATAGCAAGACAGCTGAAAGAGACATGCCTCTAGTTACTGATTATACCTTATATTCTGTCCATTAAAGCTCTAAGAGATCTATTAATTAAGCAATGGCCATGGTGTCTCGCAAAGTGCAGCTAGTCTACATTGTCTTTAGCTGCAGACTTTTGTAAGTTCCAGGGTTAAAAGTCTTTTGAATGAAATACAGCCACACATTAGACCTTTTAGCATTTTAACCGTTTAAGCCAGCTTCTAGCTAATGTTAAGTGCCAAGTGTAAATGTTAACTAGCATCACGTGCAGTGTTGCCTGTAACGTCCGTTTCATTCAGAGGCATTAAGGTGGCACCGAAAATAGGCACCGAAATCTGCATTGTCGTTCGGTCCAGTAGATACTGGTTGTTTAGGAACCGGTAGTGATGGCCAAATGAAGCCTCGTGAAGCTTTGTGAACCATTTTCTTTATTTTCTGAGCCCAATGGATGGCGCTCTCTTTTAAAGAAAGGGTTGAACACACACTGCATAGCTATTTCTTGAGCCCTTTTCTTTAAACCAAGAGTGCCATCTAGTGGGTTAAATAAATTAAGAAAATCACCACTGGTTCCTAAATGACATAGTTAAACAGAAATGTAATATTTATTTACAGAGTATCCAGAGTAACTAAGCACTACAGTTAATAGCAGAGCTAGGTTAACATGCTAACACAGACTAACTGAAATGTACAGGTAGGTGGAATACCTGCTAGGCATTGCTGCCGGTCGCACCTCCTGTGGTGCCCACAGGTCAGCTGCAGGGTCATCAGCCAGGAACCACCATTCACCAACGTTTCACTCCTTTAACCCTGGAACGTCTCCTGGTGGCGGAGCAGTGACAAGGACGTCTCCCTCTCACCCCCTGCAGCTGATAGGTGTTACCCTCTGCGGCTGTTGTTGGGGTTAGTTGTTCTTTCCCCAGCTCTTGTCTTTCCTCCTCAGCCAGAGCCAAAAGCTCCCCTTCTTGGCCTCCTCCGTTAGCTCTTTGGTTGCCTTCTTTAGGTTCCCTCCGGTCACTCCTGCGTCCCTCAGAAGGCGTATGGTTGACAACCCCATGTAGCCTCGGCATCCAACCTCCACTGGATAGATGGTAGTCTTCCAGCCAGCATCCTGGCACTCAGCAACCAGCTCTGAGTACTTGGCCTTCTTGCGTTCGTAGACGGCCTCTTAACATGCTAACACAGACTAACAATCAGTTACCACAGCTAACTCAATTCATCACAGAATAATCACAGAAATTACAAAGTCGTTTGGTAGGATGTGGAGGGACGACGAGCTGCCGCCAACATCAAGCCTCGGCGTACACATGAGAATCAGGAAGTAAAATAGCCCAGCCTCCCAATCATCCAATTTGCAGTGAGTGCATCAGTCGAAAGAGAACCGATCTGCGCTGTCATCTGTCAAAAAAAGATGCTTAATAATAGAGGAGAGCTCTCACTGCCACATTGTTTTGGCACACACAAATATGCAATATACAATACAAAATACAACTAGGGCTGTAACAATGGCGCTCTTGGTTTAAACAAAAAGGCTCAAGTAATGGAAATTCAGTGTGCTTTAAACCCTTTGTTAAACAGAGATCATAGAGGGGCATAGAAGATAAAGAAAATGGGGTAGCACTTTACATTACACCATGGTAATAAGATGGTAATAGTGGGGTAACAGTGTGATAATGAAGAGGTAATATATAGGTAATAACATGTAATTACCAAAGTAATAACTGGGTAATACATCACAGTAATAAGATGAAATACTGGGATAATAAGGTAACAGATGTAATAACATGCAATTAACAATGTAATAATTAAGAAAGGATTTAATGATAACCATATGTATATCTGGGTAATGGTAATATAGTTATATTAATATTGTAATAACATGATAATAATGGGGTAATATGTTAATTTTTCCCACAGTATTATAGGCTACTATCAGCGTAATCATCTTCCAAATTAGATAAATCTTCTTGGAATTTAAAATTGGTAATTACCATATTATAATGCTGAAATTCATCCACCCTTTATGTTCCTAATATTTCCCTTTTGTTTCAAGGTAATACTTTACAAATTATATGTTAAATCTTGTGACTTCTTACCTGGAAACGTCTGGAAGTTTCTGTGTAATAACCATGAATCAGTGCTGCAAAATGCAAAATTACCTGTTTCTATTTTATTAGAGATGGTAATATTAGATTAAACAAATCATCCAAAGGTGTAGAGATTACCTGGAAATGCTTCTAGTAGTTTCTGTGTAACAACCGAATCAGTGGTGCAACATGCAAAACTGCCTGTTTCTATTTTATTACATGGTAATATTAGATTAAACAAATCATCCAAAGGTGTAATGATTATCTGGAAATGCTTCTGGTAGTTTCTGTGTAACAACCATGAATCAGTGCTGCAAAATGCAAAACTGCCTGCCTGTAGATTAAACAAATCATCCAAAGGTGCACAGATTACCTGGAAATGCTTCTGGTAGTTTCCAGGTAATCTCTGCACCTCTGTTATTATAATATTCCATGAAATATGTCTTGTCCTGCATGTACGTAACCCTGTGCAATTTGACCAGCAGCTAAACACCTTCCACCATCAAGCACTGGAGACTGGGATCATCGTAACTCGGTTTATTTGACTCAGAAAGGGTGAAACTGGGAAATGAAAAACAATGACCAGTTACTTACATATTGATGAGTCACAGACATTATACAATGATAATTGTAAAAACAATATAACTACACGTCACTGTAATGTGGTAGTATATGCAGTAGCTAACATGTAAGCTGAAATAAAGGAAATATGTAATGTATTGTTATGCAGTGTACGTAGTATAACCTATATTGTTTATCTAAATAAACAAAAATATACTTACATGTAGCACAACCCAAGATAATAGTGGCAAACTAGCTTACTGTCAGTCTAATATGAGCTATCAATCATCATAAAAAATATGGGGACGGTGCATGGGCACAGAAGGCTTGTATCATGTGGACGCGCCGACAGTGTTGTTGTCATTACTTAGAATTCCTCATGGGGGCAACAGAGGGAATTTGGGAAGTACAGATTAAATTATTAGCAATTATCAAAGATATTTAATAAATATTAATACAGTTATGGATATTGATATATTAATAACTTTATCAAATTGACAAATAATAAACAGGGCACCACCCTGTACTCAGGGGCCAATAACTGAAGTGAACAATACAGTCTAAAAAGGTGGTGTTTACTGAAAGACGTATATTAATTGATTTAATACATTAATCTCATATCTTTAAAGGGAACAGTGAAGCTGTTTTGCACAACCAACTGTTATTACAACATATACACAATCACAGACAGTTGCTCTTTAACGTATAATACAATTTATTCAACTTCAGCAATACTGATTTATAGTCAATAATTATTCAATCAATAAAACATCTACTATCCTGCTACAAATATAACAAAAGGGCAAAAACAAGCAAGAATGTGGTGGGTGGGTGGGTGGGTGGGTGTGTGTGTGTGTGTGTGTGTGTGTGTGTGTTAGTTTAGTGGTCGAAGAGAGGACAGAAAAGCACATGAGAAGAAGTTGAGATCTTGGCTTCTGACAGGCTAATAAACATATTTCAATCTGCTCTGTCTGCATGTGGTCTCTCCACGGCGCTGTTTTAATAACCAAGCGCTACTCTACAAATAGTGCTTTTTTGTTTTTTTAAGAGTGGTAAATCCACATGGCTACTTAATATGCACATGAATGACGTCATCGGACTTTGCGTTCTTTGTTGTTTCTAAACTTCACTCAGTATTTTGATATCAGGAATTATATGATTTATTTTATTGAAACTAGCTCAGGGAAATGCCCAGCCCATGGGCACTGAGCTTTGAATAGAAAAAAAGGTGTGTTACTTTGAAAATACTGCTTTGTTCTAATTGATAACAATATCAGAGCAGTCCAAATGTATCATCTTTGTTTCTGAAAACACCTTCAGAACCGCAGAGGGATTATTACAGTATTTCTGAATTGCTAAAACACTAAAATCCATTTGCAAAACCAAAGTTGCAAGTGTAGAAACCACTTTATTGATTGAATCACACAGTTTGCAGAACTTTAAACACTTCTCATGTGGTTAGACACAACTACAAATCGGACTCACTCTTTGTGCAAAACTGTAAACACATTGTCATTCACAAAGCACATGTAGCATTGTGGTGCACTTCAACTCAAAATGGCACAACAGAGCCCCCAAAAGTGAAACACAAGCAACACACTGTTGTCATCGGTAACACACAAGCACTCAAAATTGAACACACGTTTCAAATCAGTAATGTGTTGCACCTAATCAGTAATCAGGATATAAAGCCGAGCAGGAGGAGGAACAAGAGCTATCATTTCCAAAGAAATTAGAGCAACAATCATACACCATGTTCTGGTTCATGGAATGAGTATGAGGGAAGCAGGACTACATGTTCAACCAAATATAAGCAGGTTGAACATGGTGACGTTGATGAGGTCCTGTAGCCTGACCATAGCCAGAGGCATGATGCTGAGGCAGAATGATTCCAAGACATTGCTTGCTAGCTATCTGCTGCATATTTTGTTTGTGACTACATTTATATTTGTGCAGGATTGTGCAAGTACTTCATAATACATATAATTTTCCCTTGCTCTGCCCTGAGTGCAGTGTTTTGCATGTATCTATGTAGTGTGTAATGATTGCTGTGTAGTGTTTATGCATTAGCTGGATGTGTGTGTTATCTGAAAACAGTGTTTGGTTTTGGGTAAAGATAACATAGTTCTGAAGCAATTGTTTGATATAGCAAGACAAGTCAAAGGTTTTGACAGTGTAGCTTAAGTTTGGTGATTTGTGTTTAAGGTTTTGAGAAAGCGATAGAAACATTCAAAAAATGTTTTTTAGCAATTCAGAAATACTGTAAGTACTCGTATCGGTACTCTGTATTGGCGAGTACCCAAATATAAGTAGGTCTACTTGTACTTGGTCTTAAAAAAGTGGTATTGGTGCATCCCTAGTAAATATGCATGTAAGTGCTAAGCTGCTTTGACTTTTTGTCATATGGTACGGCTTTATTTAGCTCTGCATTTATGTCTTTGCCTGTATGAGTCAGCAGTCATCCAGCTCATTTTGGTGCCTTAGAATGTCTGTTCTCTGACATCTAACATCTCTCTGACATTTAATTACAGTCACTCTTGGTGAAAAAGAATTTGACAAATGGTGAATTATTCTTATATTACTATTCAAGTCAATGCTATAT
Organism: Zingel zingel; assembly: GCA_023566125.1. Taxonomy (NCBI): domain Eukaryota; kingdom Metazoa; phylum Chordata; class Actinopteri; order Perciformes; family Percidae; genus Zingel; species Zingel zingel. The sequence goes on from CM042323.1 coordinate 9,242,016, forward strand.
AGCTATTAAAAATGCTGCTCTGACATCTGTTTTTTCCCCTCTTGTTCTTTCTTTATTACAATATCACTGCATGAGTGAATTATCATAACACTGACAGGATCATGGCCATTTCATTCTAAGCTAGTCGTAGTTTGACTATAGCTTTGACGTAGCTTGTTAGCTTATCTCACACAAGATGTTCAGTGTCCATCACAGTCACATGCATCACTAATTGTCTCATCATCATGGTCTCCTTGTTCCATTATGGATCAAGCTACAGTCAAAGCAGTTTCCCCAGTCCAACCTTTTTTTTTTATTTTCTTTCAACATACAGTAGACAAATAAATCAAGCTTTCCTTACTGTAACATCTAAAAACTGCTTATGGAACTGTGTTTCTTATTTAGTTGTAGACTTGTTTGAATTTATTAGGCCATGATTTGGTGGTCAAATGCAAATAACATGATTCCAAGTCATTGACTTTCAGGGCGGTTGCGTAAGCTGCGATCAGACGCAGAGGGGGTGACGCAAAAAAACTCAGCAGCCTCTGGTGAAAAGTTGAGACTGATACAACTTTTGGAGAAATGCAACCTGACGTCACGCTGCGGTGGCCAATCATTTAAGCGGCGATCAGACTTGTCAGGTCAGAAACGGAAAACCGTAATTGTGAAATATAAAGTGTCCTACGTTGGGGGGGTTAAAGAACACAACAGGATGTCACATAAATGGGCCATTTCAGTGAGACTCCCACCGTTGCACAACCCTGCGAAGAATCACTTTTTTAGAGCTGAAAGCAGGCATTTATAAATGTATAAAAGGATAAATGTTATCTGTCTTTTTATCCTTCTTAACCCTTGTGTTGTCTTCATTTCAACCTTGAAAAAAACATTTGTGACAAATTTGTGACGCCTTTTTTCACAATTTGTTTTTGCTTTTTCCAACATTTTAAATTTTTCTTCTATACATTTTCAGCGCTTATTTCTACGTCCAATATTTTCTGATAAAAATTAAAAATGGGCCAATGTGACCCGAAGCAAACACAAGGGTTACATTTTTAACAGTACATGTTCTGAGTTGCAAAGAATGGAATACGGAAGATGTTTCTCTGGTGTCACTTTTTTCCATGAGAATTCTATTTCATTCTAACAGCATACCGTTTGTTTAAATGACTCCTGTCTCATAACCGTTGGCAAACCATTCCATTCCAAACCAAGACAGTAAGCTATTGGTCAATAACACAAATTTGTATGTTAAAGTTCATCGAAGTCCAAAAATTGGAATCTGAAATGCTGGTGTCGGCTTTTAATATGAAAAGGCCATCAACAGTAAGCATTTTGCACATCTCTTCTCATGCTTGATTCCCTATGGTTTTTATGCTGCCTTTGCTTGGTTCTGTGTGAATAAACAAACTATTGGGGAATGTGTATTAAAAGGGCTACTGTCTTAATTGGCCATTGAATCAGGGTCCATGATTTGTAGCTAACCTTGACCTTTGTACCTCCCTGTGGTGGAGGGAAAAACAGTATAGAACAATAAAGTAAAAAGACAATGTATTATGATTTCATTGACTTTATTTTAATTTGGCTTATGTTGTTGTAGCTTTGCTTATGTTTTGGGACAAAAATCAACACTAAGCATTCATCTTTTCAGGGCCAGGGCCCATTGCCTAAAGCCTACTTTGTACCAATTACATCAATGTAGCAATGTTAAAGCCAGTGACCCTGACTGTGTGAGTGGTTGTGCACATGTGTAATTGTGTGCATTTGTGAGTATGAGCATATGATTGCCCTGCGTGTGTGTGTGTGTGTGTGTGTGTGTGTGTGTGTGTGTGTGTGTGTGTGTGTGTGTGTGTATACATGCAGGCCCCTGTGCAGTGATTGTGTTGCTTGGATCTTTGTCAAGGGTGGTCACTGCCCTCAGGGTGAGCAGACCTTACTGACTGCAGCCTCATCCCGCCTGGCAATCACCAGAGAGAACACACAAACACACACTTTCCTTTAACATCCACCTTCACACATCTAAAATGCATTCAGGCACACATGTTCACATGCACTAAAAGCATACTCAGTGCAACTCATGTGAAATGCATGGCTATTATTTTTACAGTCTTTTTTCAAATTCATGAGGTTATGAAACACAAACAAAGATGGTCACAGCAAGCTGGCAGGAGCTGGCAGAAACAGAGAGCTGCACGCTGTGACTGTCACATACTTTAAAGTGAAGAAATGCATGGTAAAGAGAATTGACAGTTATTTTAACAGTATTTTGCAGTATTTTAAGTATCTCTGCTAAAAGGGATTTTTGTTGGCAGGACCATCTGAAATTGTACCAGTATCGAATCTAATGAAAAGATAACTTAATTGTATTTGTTGAAACTAAATTTACATATTTTCATGCAACAATGAAATTGCTTATTACAATCAATAGTGGGAGTATTTATATAATGTGATAATTAAACCCTCCCAGATTGAAATTCTTTGACTCTTAACGTGTATCATTTACTTACATTTAGACCATGCACTTTGAACATTAAGTTTTAAAATGAGTATTGATTAAAGCTTATTTTTGGGCTTTTCCGCCTTTATTTTTACAGGACAGTTAGGTGAGAGAGAGAGAGAGAGAGAGAAGACATGCAGGAAATTGTCACAGGTCAGATTTGAACCCAGGACCTCTGTGTCGAGGCATAAACCTCCAAGTATATGTGCACCTGCTCTACCCACTGACCCAACCCAGCCACTGAAATGAGTATTGATGATTTTTTTTTTTTTTAAAACGATTATAAACCAAATTAGTAGCACAATTCTCAGAATATCTGTAAACAGCATAAACTAAAATTAAGAGTCCACAATCATGCTCTGTGAGGCTGTGCTTGATACAGCGGTGCATACAATGTCGGCAGAATGGGATGAACAGGAAAAACACCCCTTAAGCTATGTTCACACATGGCATCTTTTTTGACAAGAAAAAGTTGACTAGGGCGCTTTTGTAGTGGGGAAAAAAAGCTGGCAGCGTTTTTATTCCAAAAAGCAGCCGAGAGCGTCTTTTGTTGCTATAACAACAGCTACTGCTACAGTATCCTAGCGGGTGTTATGTGGAGCGGTGCTAAATAGAGTGGTGGAGTGAACTTGAGAAAGAACAGAGAAAGAGAGTGGTGCTGCTAACGTTACATAAAACAAAGCGAGTTCCCTGTACAGAGAGCACCCAGTCATACCCTATGCTACCTATGCTTACTGGAAAAGGACAATTGACCATGTTTGGAAATGTTTTTAGCCTTGCATAATGATGACCATATGGCACACAGATCAGATGAGGTAATGCCTGGGTATAAGGGAAAGGGGGTTGAAGTAAGATGATCAGAACTTTCTCTGCCGAGACTTCTCAGATCTTTTGTGTAAATATAGATCTTATTATTGCACCATCCGGTCTCCCTGAAGATTCTTCGATTCGACAAATCGGCCTAAGAAAATCCACAACAGGAGTGTTCATGCATTATTCCAAGGTGGTTAGCCCTCGTGCTAAGCTTGTAGTCACACCAGTTAATAGTCTACTTTTATAGAAGTTCCTTTCCAAGTGAAATTGGATACAAACAGCAAATATCCTATTAAATTGGATGAATCAATTGTATAAGTGTAATCTTTTATTTTAATTTAACTGCCTGCAGTTTTCTGTAGTTCATTTTATCAAGTGGGAAATTTCAGTTATTTCCAATTTGGCATCAACAGTTGAAAGTTTTCCCTCAGTTGACGTGAAAGCAGCATTTCAATCAGGAGCGACTTCATTTAAGAGTGAAATAAGTTTCATGAACATAGTGCATAATAGGTTGATATGTTAGAGTCTTTGGCGATTAGAGTCCATCACATTGTTAAATTATAGGGGGTATAGAGGCCGTGGATATATAGGAATATCCCTCAGGTGATGAAGGGATAAAGAAAGCCTGAAGATCTGGATGGGTGTGATATGAAGCGGGGCTTCTAATGGAGGAACCCTGGGTGCTGGGAATGATGAGAACTGGAGGTGAATATGGTGGAGGGTTGCATCGATTTTGCCTGAAATGAGAACTGACAGCAGCAAAACGTAGAACAGATTTAAAGTTTGAATGCAACAATGTGAAAGCTCACAGAGATCGTGGCAAAATCTGGTTGGTTGGGAGAGAGAGAGAAGCTGTGTTCAAAACTGTTCCCTCATTCACTCACTCAATATTCCCTATATAGTATTTATTAAATAGTGAACTATATAGGGGATGACCACGAGATTTCGGACACTCATTGAAAACATCATTGCGTCAGCAGATGCGCCAGTTATTTGTGTGACGGAGGTGGGCGCGCCCAGCATCATGTAAACTAGTGGTTCTCAACCTTTTTTGTGCCAGTTCCCCCCTATCCATTATCTAGGTCCCTAACGCCCCCCATCAAATAATATGTAGGCTAATTGCCCCAAATGTTAATGATTACGCCCTAGGCCTGTTATTGTTGTTACTATTGTTATCAAAAATAATCAAAATATCATATCATTGAATGACCAACAACACATGTATTTGTTTCCCAGGTATCAAAAAAGCCATGTGAATAGAAATATAGATAGATATATAGTTACAGGTTGTTGTTTAAATGCAACCATTTGACATTCAATTTAAATAACAGCAGCCAATCAGAACAACTAGATATGCAACATTCAAAGTCTAATTAGGTATTATCAAAAGGCCTGCTACATGTCCCTGCTGTGAACCTCAGCACCTTTAATAAGATGACTATAATTTGAATGTCCTTTTTTGTTTGTGAAGTGACCTTGGGTGTCATGAAAGGCGCTTTAAATAAAATGTATTATTATTATTATTATTATTATTATTATTATCATCATCATCATCATCATCATCATCATCATTATTAATAATACAGTAGCCAGTCAGAAACAGCTAGCAATTTAACACTAAAATATATTTTTCATTCAAATCTAAATCTATAATCGAATTGTTCCAACAGAAAACAAGCTGGCACTTATCAAGGGGTAAAAGCAGAAGGATTACACACACAGAAAGGTATTTTGGTGATGACAAACGACTTGAAGAACGACACCTACTGCAGAATGGAAATAAGTTTACAACCTTTGAAAGTTAGCGAGAGCCCTTTGTTGATGCTTAGAAGAGTATAGGTTAGAAGAGTATAGGTTTGCTATTGCCTGTCTTGCGAGTAAATAGCAGTTTGGAAAAACGCAACCCCATATCACGCTGCGTTTTGAGGAGGTGTGAGAATCCTGTAGCCTGCAGTAAACAGTTACATCACTGCCTCTATCACTTCCACAACAAAGTTTTAAAACACCAAACACAAGCCCTGAACTGCCCGGGAGTTTGTGAAACAGCTAAATGTTTGCCAAACAACAAAGCACAGTCGATATCTTTCGATCATCTATTTTCTTTCTCTCTTTCTCCGTGAAATGAAGCTGCCTTCAGGTGCAGTAGGAAACGTGTTCTATAAACGATCTGACGAAAAACTGTTACTGTGAAATATAAAGTCTACTTGTGCTACAGTGGGGGGTTAAAGAACACAACAGGACGTCGCGGTGATTGCTTTTTTGTTTTTTAAATCTGAACGCAGCTTCACGTAGTACAGAGCTCATTTAAGATGATGATCTGACGTCCCGTTTCCATGAAGGCAGCATGGAGCTGTGCCAAACAAAGCTGACAGAAGCACAGAAGAGTTATGATACCCGTCTCGTCCAGTCGCAGTGCCGTGAACTGGCAGGTTTTAATGTTGCAGACCACTGTTTTTTAGTAGTTTAAATTGTAAACATGTATTGTTATTGCGAATATTTGGTGTAAACTAGCTTTCAAACCAACGCCCCCCAAGGGCACCTCAACGCCCCCCTTTCCAAAATATTGCTTCCAGCGCCCCCGTCATCATCGCCCCCGTTGAGAAACACTGATGTAAGCAAACCGAAACAAAATTATTTCTAAAACGTCCATGAAACTAACTGAACACTCAGGAGAATAGTAAAAGGTTGTATAAACGCAGCTAGAGAAATGTGAAACTTAGTAGTCTTCCCGAATTAAAGGACAATTCCGGCGCAAAACGAATCTAGGGGTTATTAACTGTTGTGTACCTACTCTGTCGCTCTCTGGGACATGTTTTCATGCTAATCAAATGAGTTTGGAGCTTTAACAAGGCTACCGCGGACCGGTGTTCAGCTTACATTGCTAGTATTTGGGGCATGGGGACACTCAAATTAAATCGCTATTTAATACCACTAAAAAGGCTCGAAATATCACCACACTTTAACGTTAGCATAATTAGGGTCCCTAAATGTGAACCGAAGCATTGACAATGTTGTAAGTGTACAGATAGTTTATTAAAAAGATATATTATAAAGACAGTCACGTTCATGTTTACTTGCGGGAGCCATCTTGGAAACCAGTCATGACTAGTCGAAAAACGAGCGCCGTGCAAATGAGTCTCGCATGAACAACGAACGGCGTGCAAGAGAGTGTCGCGTGAAACGTTGTTGCAGGAAGAGGCTTTGTGAATAGAAGAGAACAGAGAAGAACATCGCTAAACTCGCAAAATCGCATGAAACGCTACAATCCTGAAAGTTTTCACAGACTTCCTTTCCAGAACAGTGATACGTTGAAGCAGTGGCTGGTCGTATTACACGTCGATGTAGAAATGTTGCGAGAGAAGGACTACAGAGTCGGCAGTAACCATTTCGACAAGGACGACTTCATCATACCCCGAAGAGCCTCCAACCCTCCCAGAAAAATTTACCTCAAGAAAAGTGCTGTACCGAGAGCCGACAGACCTGTTGCAGATAATGTGGATGAGGTAATGTGTGAATTTGTTTGGTCATAGATCTATTAGACATCGGACCATGGGAGATTCCCATACTGTCTATGGAGATTCCACGTTACACGGTGTTTGACTAGTCATGACTGGTTTCCAAGATGGCTCATGCAAGTAAACATGAACGCGACTGTCTTTATAATATATCTTTTTAATAAACTAATCTGTACACTTACGTTGTCAATGCTTCGGTTCACATTTAGGGACCCTAATTATGCTAACGTTAAAGTGTGGTGATATTTCGAGCCTTTTTAGTGGTATTAAATAGCAATTTAATTTGAGTGTCCCCATGCCCCAAATACTAGCAATGTAAGCTGACCAGCGGTCCGCGGTAGCCTTGTTAAATCTCCAAACTCATTCGATTAGCATGAAAACATGTCCCAGAGAGCGACAGAGTAGGTACACAACAGTTAATAACCCCTATATTCGTTTTGCGCCGGAATTGTCCTTTAACTTACCAGCATAGCTTCATTACAAGCCAATTTTTAGAAGGTATGTTACCCATACTCACCATTTTGTTTGAGTGTGTTAGCATGCTAACATTGCTCATGACCACTAAACACAAAGTAAAGCTTAGGCTGAATGGGAATGTAATTAGCTTTGCAGGCATTTGGTCATAAACCAAAGTATTGGACAAACTGATGTGTCGATGTGAATGAGGCTCCTAGAGGAAATGTTAAAGGGTTTGCAAAGTTATTATAATTCATCCTGAGGGGAACATGAATGTGTGAATAAAACCTTAGAGCAATCCATCTGACGTTGAGACATTTGACTCAAAACCTTTAATGTCAACTTCATGGTAGTGCAAGGGGAAAAGTCAGAGGATGCCAGAAATTACTAGGATACATCATCTGGGAATCATGAGTGTCCCTACCAAAGTTGAGTTAATCCATCTAGTAAGTGCTCACTGGATAAGTGCGTGTCTGTAGATTCAAAGTTGAAATCAACAAAGGCATTTGAATGTCTCCTCTGGGCACTGTTTCATGCTGACAAAGACAGTTATGGGAATATCCGCTGACAGCAAAAACAGCTGCTCACTCGTGAGTTAAATATACGCTACATCAGTTTATTGGGCTAAAGATATTGGAAATATCTGAAATTTCCCACTTGATAACATGAACTACAGAAAATTGCTGGTAGTTCCATTAAAATAAAAGATTATACTTGATTAAGTCAATTTAATAGGATATTTGCTGTTTGTATCCGATTTCACTTGGAAACGAATTTTTACAAAAGTAGACTACAGAGAAAGTTCTGATCTTTATACCTCAACCCCATTTCCCTTATACCCAGGCATTACCTCATCTGATCTGTGTACCATTTGGGCGTCATTACGCAAGGCTTAAAACATGTCCAAATAGGGTTAATTGTCCTTCTTATGCCGTATCTTTTCCAGTAAGCACTCTCCCTCCTGCACGTGCTCCTCAGTTATACAACAAGGACATTCTAGGACATGAGATAACACAAATGCATGACATGAGATTACGGTCATGACATCAGGGTCATGGAGGCATTATTTCAACACTGCAAGTTTACAAGTAAATCCTAGTATTTTAAATTTGCGATTAATCACAGCACATGACTGTGATTAACTTCACTGCATTTTTTTATCGATTGACAGCACTAATTTAAATAATGCAAACAACCCAGAGCATTTATTTCTCCTATCCCAGAGATGTGTGGTGTAGTCAGACCTTACTTCACAGCGCTGTGGAGATAGAGCTGGCAATGCGTGACTACACATGTCCCAACACACCCCCTGCATGGTCACACACTACAAATCCACAAGGCCACGATTAATACATCACATAAGTACTATAATTTATTTAAGAATATGGATAGTAAACCCAGGAACATGCTTAGTTATTTTAATGAGAGACTCATGAGTTTAGGAAGCTCGTGGAACAGGGGCTAGCCAGAGATCAGGCATTGGATCCCTATAGACGCAAACTGTACATTACATGATAGTACATGTAGCACTCAACCATGCATGTTTAAATATCTGCTGGCTTCAGAGTGCATCTTTGTGTGTGTGTGTGTGTGTGTGTGTGTGTGTGTGTGTGTGTACAGTCATAACATGTCGTGCTAAAACACTCAGTCTCCAACTGTGCCCAAGAGAGTTTGATCTTAAAATGCTCTGAAAAGCTTTTCTCACCAAGCTTTACCCTTTTCAGGCCAGGAAAGGAAAAATGTCCTGTGCTGATGAGTGTGTGTGTGTGTGTGTGTGTGTGTGTGTGTGTGTGTGTGTGTGTGTGTGTGTGTGTGTGTGTGTGTGTGTGTGAGAAACTCAACTATGACACAGAGCAGAGGCTACAGTATGAGAACAAATTACACCAAAATGTTTAAAAAAAAAGAAAAAAAAAATAAAAAAGAAATAGGTCTTTACAAATTTTGTGTGATCTGCCAATTGAATAGGATTGCTGTCTATCCTGCACTTTATTAATTCATTTAAAGCTTTAGTGCGTAACATTTTTATATTAATGGACATCCGTTACACTCAAGCCATTGCCAAATGAGTTGATACAAAGCTTACTAAGACTCCACAAAACTCTCTGTATTTCTCAGTATGGCTTTGTTTAGAAATTGGTGTCGCCTGGCGACATTCACGCACAGAAGCTTGAGTGAAGATTATTACCTCTTCTGAAGAGTCCATCCTATTTTTTTAATCCTCTGTGTCCTCCTTGGCTACAAGCAACAGCGTGGAGGAGGGGTGGGGGTGGTGCGCAATCACGGAAGGCTTGCACCATGTTAGTCTCGCTTTGCCAGACCTTCCTGCACAGCGCTGCAGAGGAGGGTCTGGCTAGTCCACACAGCATTCAGGGATGGGAAAAAAACATGCTCTGGTTTATTGGCATTTCTTTAAACCAATTACAATTGTCATGGGTGGTGCCAAGCGCCGGATGGAGCCAAGGTGCTGCCTCAGGAAGGAACTTGTTTTGATGGAACGTGTACGTTCAAAGGTTGTTTTAGTCGTGCAACAGAAAATTCAGATTGGACAGATAGTCTAGCTAGCTTCCTGGATTTACCCTGCAGAGATCTGAGGAGCAGTTAACCATAATCCTCATAAATCAACCAGAGTTTAAAATTACAACACAAAGAAAGCGAAAGCTAACGGACATCTGGCCGAAAAGAGTGACATCCAGCGGAATTTCCAACAGCAATCTAGCAATCCCGGAAGTGGAACGTTGTGGATATAGACTAGCATCATGTGGATGCACCGACAGTGTTGTTATAATTATTTAGAATTCCTCATGGGGGAGACAGAAACTACTACGCACTATAGCTTTAAACAATATAGTACAATCTTTTTTTTGTAATTCAAGTTTTGTTATTGGTTTTTCCTTTGGTGCATGACAGTTCAGTGTATCATATACGGAGACATTTCTTGTTACAGTACAAATAAAGTCTTTCAATCAGCAGCTTTAGGGGCACATCAATATTTAAATAACTAGGTGGGTTATCTATGCAGCAGATTTTAACATCTATACATTCATTTAACCTTTTACGGGTTACAGGTTTATCAATTAGTGTGATATATGTTCAAAAATTATCCCATGCTGGTGCTTTACCCTTGATAGCCCACTCTTTTAATCCTGGAGATTTAGGCGTTTTCCAGTGTTTAAGTATCATCCTGGCAGCCACTGTAATGTCAACCATGATTACAGAAAACTCTTGATATGTTGTGTAATTGACGTCAGTCATCTTGTAGACAATTTCTTGGAGATAAAGGTACATTTATTCCAGCCCAGTTGCCTAAATATTCCAAAATGATTCTCCAGAAGGGCTAGATAGTTGGGCATTCCCACATACCGTGTAATAAAGTGCAGCTGCTTCTTTCATTACTCCTATTCTATATAATCAGTGGTGTCCAATAGTATCTGTAATATTTTATATTGGGTGAATTTATCTTTTGCTTCCCTTGTGTATTTTCCATTGTCAGATATAATTTTCAACCATTCCTCTGTCCACCATTACAATTACAATCCTTAGTCTTTCTCCCATATTACTTTTTGTTTATTACGGTCATTGTTATGCAATTGGTTGGTTGTTTTATAATATACAGAAGCTCACTGGCACTCCTCAGGTAGTGTGGAGAAGTCCATGATGTGGTTTCCATCTCTGTACTGAATTTTTGAGACACATACCACTATTATGCCATTTCTTCCAAAAATACAGATTTCTTCCGATTTTAAATATAAAATTATGCCATAAAGGAGTAGTGGGATTGTTTACAATGTGCCAATTTAAAACATCTTATGTATTTTAGTCCACATTTCTGTGGATTGTGACATGATAGGATTAAGTAAATTAAGTGACTACTGGGAGAATTTATCTGTAAGTGAAAATGGAAATGATATAGCACAATCTTGTCTAATGTTAAAAACAAAAGAATCTATCAAGACCTTTACGTTATTAAATGTTTTTAATATGATTTAGTCTATATAACACAAACTCTGGCATAATAAAATGCAAATCTAACTTTATTGTTCCTTTGGGCCTCTTTGTATGAACAGGTGTAGAATAAAGAAATTGAAGAAAAAAAAAATAAAAATGGATAATGGTGTCTTCAAACATAAAGCCAAATGTGGAGAGCAGTGTTTGAATGCATGGTGCTTTAAAAACTGTCAAATTGTTCATATCTGTTTTGGTATTTAAGAACTAATTTCTGAACTTTATCTATCCCTGCAGGTAGTCAACATTTATTGTTCAAAGTTCTAGTCTTTGCTTTAGTAAAGAAAAAATAAATGCCTCTTCCTGCTGAGGGGCAAGAGGAACCCTTTGTATTTTTATTAGTGTGTTGTGTTACTAACTCTGTGGCTTCAATGAACAGGAACAATTAGCAGGAGGCATATATTGTGCAAATATAGAATCCCAATTAAAATACCAGAGGAATGAGGTAAACTAGCAAGACCATACATTGATTGGATCACAGCAAAATCAGCATACTCAAATTAACATTGTCCGGTTTGATTTCAACACTTTTACAGTGTCTATATGGGTCCACACCACCAGGTCTTAAACTTTTTGAAAGTTGGTACCTTAACACTAAGTTAGTTTAATTATTGACTCTGCTTGGAGTTAAAATGTAACACTTTTTTGGGGCATTTTTAGGCCTTTATTTAGAGGACAGGTGAAGACATGAAAGGGGAGAGAGAGGTCGAAAGACATGCAGCAAAGGGCCAGAGGTCGGAGTCGAACCCGCAGGCGCTGTGTCAAGGAGTAAACCTCTATATATGGGCGCTCACTGTACCAGGTGTGCTACCCAGGCGCTCATTTCCAGACATCTTCTTGGCATTCGCAAACTCTTGTATAAGTGACCTGCAAAAGTTGTCAGGGGCAGCAATACTCAGCGTGTGGTCAGCCAAATCCAAAGAAGAAAAAGAAAGTTGTGAGTGACACAGAGTGAGAAAAAAGACATTGAGGGAGAAAGACAGACTAGGAACAACAAACTGAACAACAAAAAAGTAAAAACTGATGAGAAGACGGCTGCAGGTGGTAGAGGTGTGCTTGTGACTCTCAAGGTATATGTATTTCTGGCAATTATTTTAAATCCAGATGGTCAGTGCTTCACACATTTTTCAGGTGTCAAAGCGGATCCTGATCTTTTAAGCCAGCAAATTGATTCCAAATACTCTGGATATGGGAGATATACCCTTAAAGACTTCATTCATTCTGGCCGATTCAACAAACATTTTAAACCCTCAGTGGTAAAACTCCAGCGAAACGATACGCTGATCAGCATGATCTGTCTGTTATTATCTGGAGACAATCATCAATGCCCCGGCCCAGTTTATACAAATGGCTACAACTGCTGTGATTCCACGGAAATGATAGAAGAAGGAATTTCTACCTGTGAAGTTACAGCCAGGTGTAAACCCACACTTGCCTTGGCACGCTCCTTCAACAGCGTGTCAATATCGGATCGTTATCCGATATTGACACGCTAACTAGCAAACTAACCTGGCTGGTGGTCGCTGCTGTTCGGTTGCTGTGGGGGCCAGGCGTGGGGTATGCGGTTTGTCGGCGGGTCGAGAATCTGGAATGCTGGCATGTGAACTCGGGGGGCGACCGCGGATGGCTGTGTGGAGCGGCGCTGCGCCAGCGCGGTGGCTGGAAGCCGACATGTTTCCGGAGCTGCTGGTGAGTGGAGCGGCTGCGATGGCAACGAACCATGGTCACGCTCCGACCACAGCAAGTACCGAGATTATGCCCGTTTTTATAACAATGCCACAAAATGATGAGAGCCGCACCATAAATGGCTGTTTATTTAACACAGAAACTAATGAACACGATATGATTGTCGACAGACACTACAGGAAATGCTAAATCCAGCAATCACAAAAAAACGGAAAAGAAAAGTGTTTCAGACAGTCAATAACTAGATTAATCTGGGACCCTAAAGCAAAGCCAAAAGGTATATTATGTGGACATTTAAACATACGCAGCATTAAGTCAAAAAGTGACCAAGTCCAACATCTTCTTATTGAATATAATCTTTCTTTGCCTGTCTGAAACCTGGCTACATGAATATTCACCCTCAGCAGTTCTATCAGTACCAGGTTATAATATCTATAGAAGGGACAGATTGGCCTCAAAGGGAGGGGCGGGGTTATGATCTATGCTAAAAATATTATTAATTGTGATGAAATTCATGTATCAAATGTACTGGAATTTCTTGGTTTAAACGTAATTTTGTCACCACAAATGTCATTTGTCCGTGTAGCTATGTACAGACCCCCTTCATCAAAAATTGATTTTTATGAAAAACTTGATAATGTATTGAAAGAATGCAATTTTAAGAAAGAGGTAATTGTCATGGGTGACCTAAACATAAATTGGGAGAATAAACAAAATAAGAAAAATCTGAAAAATGTTATGGATGGGATGGATTTCACACAGCTAATCCAAGGGCCCACAAGAATAACCAATTCCACCAGTACACAGATTGATTTAGTTTTTAGCAATAGACCTGAGAGAATCTTAAAATCGTTCAATATGCTAACAGGATTGTCTGATCATAACTTGATTATAGTGTCCAGGAAGCTAAACAACAAACAATTTAAACCCTTGGTTGCAACAGAATCGTATAGAATTCCAAGGAATGAGCAAAATAATTTCCAAACCTCAATCCAACAGGTAAATTGGAATGAGCTGATATTAGGGAATAATTTGGAACAAGATTGTCTAATATTTTCAAACAAAATACAGGAAATTATCTCAAAATTTACCCGTAAGGTTAAACATAAGGCCAAAAAAAATAGTCTCCCTTGGTTAAATGATAACATTTTTTAAACTGATGAAAGAGCGTGATCTTGCTCTAAAAAAAGTTATTAAAACAAAATTTCATCATGACAAGTTTCACTACATTATGTTAAGAAACAGTGTAGTGAAGGAAATTAGAAAAGCCAAGGCAAACTATTTTATTGCTGCTTTACATGAAGCCAGAGGAAATGTTAAAATTATCTGGAGCCAGTTAAAGAAACTGACAGGGGAACATCACAACAATAGAAAAATGCTTGAAATTAACCACAATGGAATTTTCCTAAGACAGCCAACAGAAATAGCAGAGGCCCTCAATCACTATTTTATTGACTCTGTAGCTGAAATATCAAATAGTTTCCTAGTAGATCAGGACAGAGTGTATCCAGCAACCACAGTAGAACCTGCATTTACTATAAAAAGCATTACTGAGTCAGGAGTCATGAGGATCATTAGGTCACTCAAACCTTCTAAGGCAAAAGATATGTTTGGGATGGATACGATTATGCTCAAAGACCTCAGCTCAGTTTTAGTAAATCCTATTACATTGATTATTAACCTCTCAATATCAACTGAACAGTTCCCAAATGCCTGGAAATCAGCTATTGTCACTCCAATTCTCAAATCGGGTGATTCAACTTCTTTAAGTGATTACAGGCCGATCAGTATTCTCCCGATAGCATCCAAAATTGCTGAGAAATGGGTAGCTGAGCAGATTGTTTTCCATCTAGAAAACAGTTCCACCCCTCTCCACCCAGTGCAGTTTGGCTTTAGAGCCAAACACTCAACAGACATGGCTAATTGCCTTTTCTTAGAGAAAATAAAATTACAGGTTGTGATGGAATTTAAATATCTTGGGATGCTAATTGACTCAAACCTCTCCTTTAAGTCACATGTGAAAAAAATCTGTAAAACAATCAGGTTAAATGTTGCTAATTTTCGTTCGTTTCGAAATCACATGTCTACAGAGGCTGCTGAAATGTTTTTACATTCTATGATTTTCACCCATCTGAATTATTGTTTGACAAGCTGGTCCCAGGCCAACCACAGCACACTGAAACCACTTGAATCACTATACAAACAAGCCATAAAAATGTTAGATAAAAAAACGAAGCATTTCCATTACTGCTTAATTTTGAAGAAGTACCAGCTTTTAAGCTGGGAAGACCTAATGAAATATGTAAACGTATGTCTGGTATATAAATTCACTCACAACATAGCTCCACCGCCACTTGTTGCCTATATCAACAGAAGATCAGATACTGCTCAAGTCACAAGGGGATCCTCAAGAGGAGATTGTGTTATTCCGCTACGTAAAAGTTCTTTTAGTCAGTCAGCATGGTCCATCAGAGGGTCAAGAGAGTGGAATTCAATCCCAAACCACATCAGACAGTTAAACACATATACGTCTTTTACTAAGCAGCTAAAACACTGGATGGTCAATACATATACATGTCAGCACTAACACTATTTATTATTCTGTTAGTTTGAGTAAACATATATGAATTTTACTTATTGTTCCCCCCTAGTTTAATACTGCTTTTATTGTTCTTAATGGTTGTGTCTGTTCTAATTCATATTTTGTTTCCACTTTATACCGTGTTGTATTGCCTTGTTGTATATTTTTCAGTTTTTCCGTTGTGTCTTGTTTTATGCTAAGTTATGACTTTGTGTTGTTGTTTTCTGTCTCTGTGACGCGTTATGCTAAGTTTTGTTTTGCTTGTGTTGTCTTTTTGTTTTTTTGTATTTTAAAAAGCCTTTTTTAACATCGAAGGCAGGGGACTACAGATGAAAAATAGCCTTTTGGCTAATTCTGGCTTTTTTAATCCATGGGAAATCACATGTGTTTTATTAAATTGCGTTGTCCCCTTCCATAAATAAACTAAAAAAAACAACAACAAAAAAACAACAACAAACGTTTTAGAGCGTATTTTATGACCCACAACTAAAACATTTAAAAAAACATTTAACGGATATAAGTGGATCATTTCCCATTTTTGAACCAACCTGGCAACACTGCAGTAACACTAGCTAGAGGGCTGCTTGATCAGGCTGGTCACAGAGCTTCTATCTGCTAGGGCTTCAATCTGCTCACACCACGATGGCCTTACAGCAGACGTTGCGACGTAAGTTTACATGAATGTCTTTAGTAATATCCTACATATTACTGAATTCTGGTCAATTTTATGAACCAACAAATATAAGTTTGTTGTTTACTGGCAGTCCATGTGGAGCTCTGCCGATGGGCGACAGGACAAAGCTCCAGAGAGACGGGAATGACAGCAGGCAGCTCGGCAGTTGTCAGAGACTGTGCAGAGCACCGGAACAAAATCACCGACTGTATGAAAATGACATCAATACACAAGATTCGCTCAGTGGTTTCGTTGACATGAGAAATATTTTCAAAATACTCATGACCCAACTAGATGGCGCTCTTGGTTTAAAGAAAAAGGCTCAAGGAATGGCCATTCAGTGTGATGGCCAAATGAAGCCTCATGAAGCTTTGTGAACCAGTTTTTTCCCCCGTAGCCCACTAGATGGTGCCGTTGATTTAAAGAAAAAGGCTAAAGGAATGGGAATCGGTGTGCTTTCAACCCTTTGTTTAACAGAGAGCGCCATCTAGTGGGCTCAGAAAATAAAGAAAATTTTTTACGAAGCTTCATGAGGCTTCATTTGGCCATCACTTTTTGTAACCCTTTGTTGAACATTGTGCTCAGAAAATAAAGAAAATGCTTTACACAGCTTCATTTGGACATCACTACTTATAGGGCCGTAGCCCGACCTAGAGGAAAACGCCATGGCTGTTCGTGCAACTGACTGCTGTGCTGTGGTTTTTGTTGAAATTAGTCTATGATCAAACTTTTTTTTACTTTCATTCCAGATAAACATATATGTAAAATAAGTCAATGTGATTGGCTTGTATCGTTTGCATTTATAAAATAGTAAACATATACATGTCAATTAAATGTAATGTCATTTATTACACAGCTTGGTTGAATACATGGATTCTGACTGGTCGATCACGGCATTCTGCAGTATGCTATTTCTGTTAAACATTTTTAAATTAATATTTGTGTTCATATGGAGATCATACTGCTTATCAGTGGATCACAAAGGGAGAGATAGGATGAAGGATACGGGGATCACTAACAATGTTAATTAAAGCTGCAAGCAGCGATGAATGGGCCCTCACCATTTGCAGTCGGGGGTACTGGCAGACGCAACATCACATGTAGACCACACATTCTAAGTTTCATGTAAATCGGAATAACTTTTGCCAAGATACAACCGTTCATGTTTTAACAGCCACCTACAGGAAGTTGTTCCTCCATAACTTGCGCACTGTTTTAGCTATCAAAATTCTTTTGATATGTTTTAGTCACAAGGCTCCACCGAGTCTATATCCAAGTTTTCGTGCAGATTGGACTCACGGCCCAGGAGGAGTTAGACAAAGTATGTTTCCCATATTTCGCGATGTGGCTAATTAATAAAAAAAATTCTAACAGCGCTAACAACATTTGTCATGAAGGTCCACCGAGTCTACGTGTAAATTTTTGTGCAGATGGGACTCACGCTCTAGGAGGAGTTAAAAAAAAAGTAGGTTAATTAATAAAAATTAACCTTTTTAATAAAAAAAACAGCCTTTAGCCATCCAAAGGCCGATTGACGCCATATTTGGCACACAGCCTCATTGGCTGTTAAAATTCTTTCGATAACTTTTTGTCATGAGGGTCCTCCGAGTCTATATGCCAGTTTTCGTGCCGATCGGACTCACGCCCCAGGAGTAGTTAGACAGAGTAGGTTTCCCATATATCAATATTTTGCTGATTAATAAAAAAAAATTAAAACAGCGCCATCGAATGCCCGATTGACGCCAAGTTTGATGCTAAACCGGCCATGACGAACAACCTTGTCAAGTTTCGGGCCAATCGGAATAATTGTTGCCAAGATAACGCAACTTCCTGTTTAGACAGGAAGTTGCTGTAACTTGCACATTTTTTCAACTATCAAAATTCTCTGGATAACTTTTTGTCATGAGGGTCAACAGATACTACCTGCAAAGATTAAAGAATGGCCGCCTTCTGGTTGGGCGGAGCTAATGAAGGTAAATGGAAAATATGTCTGCAATGATTAGAGCAATATGGGTATTAAATCTGGTGAAGATCGGAGCAACTATGTCCAAGTTAAGGCCTTCCAGGCATTAGGGGGCGCTATGGAGCCCACTTACAGGTTTGGGCCAAATCGCTGTACAGTCTCGCAAAGCTCCCAGGTGTTTATGTGGGCGCCAATTTTTGTGAGTTTTCGTATATATATAGAGGCCGTCAAAAATGTGCACAAGGGCTAAAACCAATTAGGGTCCCATAGGCCACGCCCACTTTGACCAATCAATACCTTACTGTAGGGTGGCCTCATGAGTGGCCCTAGATGGTACCCATCAAATTTTGTAAAAATCGGATGAGCTGTTCATGAACTATAAACTTTATGTACTTGTAGCGCCCCCTATGGCCAATTTTCGTAAAATGTGTGGGGCATCTCCAGAGAGTCTTGGCAAAAAAGAATCTTAAGTTTTGCGTTGATAGCAATTATTTTGGCCGAGATATGGCAAAGTTGGTGTATGCATATTTAGCTACACAAATTTGTTTGTGCGTAATATGTGCAATTTTTATCCTATAAAAATTCTTTGGATAACTCTTTGTCAGGTCCGTCTGGAGATGCTACCTGCCAAGTTTCGTGCAGATCGGTCGCACGGTCTAGGAGGAGTTCGGCAAAGTAGGTTTTCGATAAATCACGATTTTTCACGCATATAAGTCTATGCCGAAATGGACGTGACCTATATCAGGATATTCAGTGATTTTTTTTTTTTTATCTTTGCAATTTTCACCAGTTGTGACATGTGTGCAAATTGTTGTGAGTTTTCGTGCATTCTAACCCCCTCAAAAATGCGACGAAGAATTGGTAAAAATAATCTGAGCAAAAACAATAGGTTCCTTCGCACTTTCAGTCGAAGGCACCGTTGGGGACTTGCACTTTCGTGCTCAGGCCCTAATGATATTAGCTCCATGGTTAGCTCCCTCACCGGGGAAACCTGGCTTCCACTGCAGAGCCATGCTCAACAGCTATAAAGTTAACCGTCCCAAACAAGACGCAGGCGTCATCAGTGGGTAACCTCTGTATGTAGCCATGTAATAAGAAGGATAATGTAGAGTGAGCCAGTCATTATTGTGAATTGAACTCTTGTAATTCGCAATAATGACCGGCTCACTTTACAATATCCCTTACATAGCTTTGTGTGAAATTTCGCGCTGTGGTTTGAGAGAGAGCGAACGTCTGACCAAGTTTCCATTCATGCTGCGCAACTGTGGTTGTGTTTATATCCTATTGTTTCAGAATAAAGCACTTTAATAGTCCATCCATCGCAACTTCTGTGAAGTGTTTGGGGATAGCAGGCGAGACAAGATAGAAAAAGTCACATTAGCACCAGTGAACTTTGTTTGTCCCACTGATTATTTCACCAGATACCTTTAAACTTAGAGCTCTTTATAAACTGAGTCACAGTCAAGACACAGTCCTACTTAAACTGTCCTCCGTTTTGGTTTAAGATTAAATAATAGCCAAAGGCGTAAGGAGCAGATGGTATGAAGCTGTTTTTATCAGCAATTATACTCCCTAAGATTCAAGTTTGGTACAAAGTAAAGGTGCGAGCTGGGAGCTTAAACTCAGATCCTACAGTAACGTTTGGGACCAGGGTGCATTTCACTGCCCCTCGCCAGTAGAGTATGTCTGTCTTTTTTTTTTTCTTTTTCTGGTGTCACATTCATTGTCACAATCACGCTGGAAAACATAGTGTTAACTTGTCCTGCTACAGCTTTCCGAAAGGTTCACTTGATATCTTAATAAACTTAAACTCTCTGCTCATCGATCGCACTGTATTCACCCACACACACACACACACTACAGCTGTCAGTCTTCCTCTATAGAGCTCAACAGTCCCGCCCAGAGCGGGTTCCGGAAGTAAAAATACAATGCAATTTCTCCATTGACATTTGCAGTATAAGCCATAAAATCGGAACTGTCGATGGTAGACTTCAAACCAGCTGGCGTACATGACTAAGCGATTGTATGCTCATATAGACGCCAACAATCATGGGGCACTAACCTTGTTTAGAGATAAGTCTTTTATTCCCGATTTCTTAAATAAATAAATAATAATAATAATAATAATAAATAAAATAAATACTTCATTACCCACAATCCTGAACAATCCCATAATCCCACAGTGATCCCTCTGATTGGTGGAACTCATGCTGGTGAGGAGGGGGAGTGTCAGTACCCGATCTCTGCTGCCTGCACGATCCGTCACGAGGATTTATGACACTGCACGAATCACGATCTGTTCCTGTAACGTTAGTTTAGCTAACAGCTAATTCGGCTAACCGCTAGCTGACAGCTTAATTCAGTGTAAAATAATGTTAACTCAAACTTAACACTGGGTAAAGCCATCTACAGCTGACGTAACAGCCGTTATATATGTTAACGGTTATTTTCAGGTTTTATTTTGAGGGTCTTTTTAAAGTTATTACATGCTGTCTCAGCTAGCGGTTAGCCGAATTAGCTGTTAGCTAAACTAACATTAGCTTCCTTTGTTCAATGGTGCGCGGTGGTTTATGGGATGAGTAGTTCCTTCGCTCTGAGATGACGATGTGTACCTTTTGACTTTTTGGGGATCTTCTGTTCGTTTTTTTACTCGAAATGATACGTTGTATGCTTATGAGTCACGTCCCACCTGGTTAGCCTAAGGCATGTTCTAAAACTCTTTATATACGGATTTTCCCAGACGTCAATGGGAGAAATAAATGGGAAATTTACTTCAGAAACCCAAGGTCTCTCAGAGGAGGGGCGGTACTGTTGAGCTCTATAATACCATTTTAATTTAATTTGTTATTTTTTTTTAAATATTTGAATAATATTTGAATATTTAATGCTCAAATGTGGCCTCTTACAAATACTACACTACTCAGGCTTATGTATTGTCAATGCCACTATAAGCATTGGGTTTTTGTTACACGTTCTGTTCACTAAAGGGACTTGTAACATCAGCCTGGCCTTGAAGTGGACCTACGTCATGGTGCATTGCATTTCTGGCACGCCACTCTCTGTTTACATTATATTCCACCACACAGCGACAAACACAAATCAACAGAGAACTCTGTAAAAAGTGTATTGAAGGCTAATATTGCTCGGTTAGCACAATGACATGTTAGAAAGCACAGCTGAAACGATTTGTCATAAACTAAGTAACAATAGTGTTAGCCACGATGCTAACGGCATTGATAACCAAGCCAAACGGTGCTGCCACTACTATTTTAGTGATTTAAAAGCAACCTTTTACGTACTCTGTACGTAATGTTAGCTCACAATGCCTTGTGTTTCTCACTCCCGTAAATTATTGTTCATCAGACATGACATGAGAAGAGGGAGATTAGCTAACGTTAGCCAACCTATTTATAAAAAAATCACATTCGAATAGTAATTTCAGCATTTGAATAGTATCGATTTTTTTACTATTCCAAGTATATTCGACTTTCGGAATGTGTTCCTACAGCCCTAATGCACATACACACCCACACACACACACACACACACACACACACACACACACACACGACTGGTGAAGAAAGATTGATTCAACGAAGTGAGTGATACAGAGTGAAATTGTAAGTTGTTGTTACTTGCTTAACTTTAGCTACTTTTACTTGAGGTAAAGGAAAGGGGATATTTTAGTTGGCAGTGAAAATATAATAAATTAAAAAGCAATCATTCATACATAGGCTACATACATGCATACATACCTGTAGTTACATATAGGCCTAGTAATCGTCCAAATCTTTTATTCCTTCCGCCATCAGGTTAATACATTCAGACAGTAGCCAATTTAAATAGGATCCTATCAACAGCTTATATGATAACATGTGCAACAATGGCTATTTATTATTTAATTTTTTCTATTGTACTGCTATTTGTCGTAGTACACTGACCTTTGTCCGTTTTACTGATTTGTGCTTGACGTGACATTTTGGATGTTGACATTTAACAGTAATTAGTGTAATGAAATAATCTTATTTTCACCTGCAACTTATCTAATAGAGAGAGGAATTAGATATGGTATTACTTTACCACACATTTACATGAGCAGACTGATAGCATTTTATTTATAGCCTACAGAAGAACTCAGCAGGAGCACAGTCTGGCCTAAGTAAATTCCACCCATGTAGCTTTGATGTGTCTTAAAGCTAACATTAGAGTAACTTTTGTTAAACAGAGGAGAAATGAAAGAAGAGAATATGTCTGTTGCTTTTAACTTGTTACCATCTTGGCTTCTTGACTGGCTGTTGACATACAAGTGTAGTTCTAATACAGTAACAAAAGATGTGAGTGCAAAGTGTCTTCCAATCCTAGTGACGTTCCTGGCCATCTCTCCTCTTTCTCCCCCTTTCATATCTTTTTTTTTTTTTTTTAAAGCACACAGGGAATCTAACCACAACCAATAATGAATTGTATATATATTTAGTAATAATGAATAGAACAAAAATCATCATTATGGTATAATTTCCATAATGTGTAAAACAAAATTGTATGTATTGGAGCTGACAAAAGATAACGCTTAACATTATTTATGTACTGGTAAAAAAATTAGGCGCCCAGTGCAACCAATGTAAAAAGTTCAAGTCTGAAGCCCTGCCCCACAGGATGAATCATAATAATAACTTTGATGGTCACCCCCCCCATCACCATCATCAGATCAATATCAGCCTCAGCTGCTCTTTGTCTTTAGTGCAAAATAGCAAACATTAGCATGCTAACATGGTAAATTAACATGGCCACCATGGTAAACATTGCCTGCCAATCATCAGCATTGTCTTTGTGAGCATGTTGGCTTGCTCACAATAGCATACAGTATATAGCTCAAAGAACGGCTGTGTCTAGGTACAGCTTCACATAGCTGCTAGCATTGCTGTTATTGCAAAAGTTTTGAAGTAAAATGCATCCTTTTGCTCATGTTGCAGGGATTAGACTAAAATCGTGGAATCTGAGTTAATTTCCCCACATTGATCATTTATGCCTTATCAAATTAAGAACTTGAATTTAATTAACAAAAATTCGAATAGAGCATCATACACAACACTGACTGGACCAGATGTTTCTACTACTTAGATGGGGATGGGAAAGGTTGACTGTCTGTGCAAAAATATCCTCATTCTATGTGATTTGATGTCATTTGATCTTAGAAAAAAGTAACAACACTGGATACTGATGCCATTTGATCATTCAGGAGAGAAAACTGAACTGACTGATCCTAATGTTAGAAGAAAAAAAGGGAACATTGACCACATTTAGGGCAACAGAAAATGAATAACTATTTTCTAAGCAATAAGTATGTTTTTTAATTACTTTTGATAGCAATAAGAAAAAGGCAATATTTAACCTGCAGCTCTAAATAAGAACCTCACTGTTTATTTCACCCAGTCAGAGGAGGCTCAGTGTACAGTATACAGTAGAATTGCCTTGGGTATGTGGCTGTTTAATCATTTCCTGTATTATTTCATCATGATTTCGTTGTTTTTTTGGAAAATCCCGACAAAGATCTTTTTATTTGATCTTAAAGAGGTGTTGATTAGGCACCGCTTTTTCACCAAATTACCCGAGGAAACACTAACTCTTCAAAGGATTTTTCGGATGTTTCACATTTATTGCCAAAGCTGAGGAGTAGAGACCTGTTAGGGAAACTGATTTGTGGTTCATATGTTGTTTTTATTGTCAGAGTTTGCCCAATCTAACCCTTAAAGAAAATACATGTGTATTTTTAGGTGCAGAACTTTGCCATTGCTTATTGAAAACATTGCATGTATTAGTTTAAATGTCTTGTGAATTTTGTAACACACACCCATACACACAAAATTAATTAATTTATTATTCATGTGGCGTTTCATCTCAAAGACAGGATTTGTTCATATCAAAGCAAACCCACTATTTAGACAGCTAATACCGCACTACTGTTTTTTTAGGGGGGAATTACACTTCAAGACGTGACATGACCTGTCCTCTGGAGGACATAGCCACACCACCGCCGCTCCGTGGAATGTTATTGGGATGATTATCACAGAAGCCTGTCTGAATACACTCACCGGACGGCAGCTAACGGCTAACGGCTATCAGCTAGCAGGACAAGCTAGCTACCGGCAGGATCGAGACAGGGCCCAGGGTAGGTGAATTTAAACAATGTCTGAATTGAAAACGCATCTTGTTGACACGTAAGGGCCCTGTTCATTTGGCACAGACATATTAATTGCATTTTGTGTCTGTTAAGAGACACAAAGGCACTCTAAAACTTGCCCCGACAACTGCCGTTTTAGCCCAGGGGACGCTTGTACATGTAGCTGCAGCTTCTCCATGTTGCCTGCACTGATTCGGGTCGGGGGTTTTTCTATCGAAAGTACTAGCGTAGCTATAGCGATCAAGATTAATGGAAAAATTGGCCGGAATTCTCCTTTAAGTATATCAGCTCCTTAAAACTCTTTCTGTATTTCTCAGTATGGCTATGTTCAGAAGATTGTGACGTCTCTTCTGAAGAGTCCATCATGTTTTTGCAGAAGTGCAAATTCTGGCAGCCCAGTTGATTTCATATGCATGAATGAAAACATTTCTACATAGTTTACTTATTCTGTCTTTTTTGTGAACTCAAACATAAATATCTGATAGACTACGACTTCAAACCCAACTCCATCTTGACACTGGTTATCACTGAGTTTATGTATTTTTTCACGTGTTGCACATGTTGTTTTACATGAATGCAGTCAAAGCTGCATCACATCGACACTGGTATTGAAATATTGTTGATAAACATGCAAAATTCTAAATGAATTCCTGACTAGAAGCTTTTTGCATAACTGTTGGCCTTATTGTGTCAGTACACTTATTTAGCCTTTGGTGCAGATCAATTTCCATTTCCAATACAGTTGTACTGATTTGAACCTGAATGCATTATCTTTTTGTTCTCATTTTCCTTTCCTGCATTGCTGAAAAGTTTGGCAGAAAGCATCAATGCACCTTTTAAAATGTTTTATATTTTATTATTCTGGACAGATGATTTTTTTTATAGTTCTGATAAGCTCCCCAAAGCACCTTACAGGACCCAATTTAATTATCACACACACACACACACACACACACACACACACACACATACACACACACACACACACACACACACACACACACACACACACACACACACACACACACACACACACACACACACACACACACACACATTTGCCTACCCTCTTTGTTAGACCTGCAGTATTCTTTCATCAGGAAAATTGAATAAGAGGGAAAAGAAGAGGAGAGGAAGCAGTTTTGAAGTGCAGGTCATATTTCCCCATGTTTGGATGGTTGTGGCTAGAAGGGATACAGCTATGACCATAGCTGTTAAGCAATAGTTACGCAAAATCTCGCAAAATCTAATATAATAATATAATTTTAATACTTTCACCCAGGAAATGCGTGTTAATTTTTTCGGGAGTTTTAATCCAAACCACGATCTTTTTCCTAAACTTAACTAGTTGGGATGGCTGACACATGCTAAAATGGTGATGAAATAACAAATAAAGAGAGAGATGGGGGCATTACTGTTGGGGACAGTCAGACATGTTGAAGCAGAGGGCCTGAACAAAAAATAAAGATGGTCAATATTCATTGATCAGATCAGGAAACAAATGTATTTGACAACGGCCTAAAAAAAGGTATGAGATCACAGTACTCTCTAGGAATAAATTATGTGTTGTAATTATAAAGCCTTTATAATGTACACAATCTCTGATGCTGTATATAGGATGGTAGATGTGGAAAGTACTGATGGCCAAATGAAGCCTCATGAAGCTTCGTGAAGCATTTTCTTTATTTTCTGAGCCCACTAGATGACGCTCTCTGTTAAACAAAGACTGGAAAGCACACTGATAGGCCCTATTTTAATGATCTAAGCACCTGGCGCAGGTGCATTAAGGGCGTGTACGAATCCACTTTTGCTAGTTTAACGGTGGAAAAAAGGGTCAGATAAGATAAGACAGATAAGCATGAATGTTATTGAAGCGGCAGCTCAGGGGCTGAACTGCAGTTCCTTTAGCGGCCCCTTGAAGTGAGTCAATCCCCATAGACCCCATTGTTAAAAAAAATCCCAACTTTACAGTAGAAATAAACATGTTTGCAGCCTGGTACAAAAATGGTCTTGGTCTCTATAGCTAATTTCACTCTTTATGACAACTGTACGGGGGTTGAATTTTTATATAACTCACCTGTTTACATCATATTAAAGGTGCAGTAAGCGATGCAAATCCACTTTTTGTCAAATAAAGTGAATATCTCCTGATGATCACAGCGCTCTATTTCTGTGTGCAATGAAAAAAAGAAAATCTGGTGTTCCTACACAGCCCTGGCTGTGTAAATGGAAAACAAATATAAAGGAGTGTACGAGCCACAAAACACTATTCCAGCCAATCAACAACAGGCGGCATCAGTTGAGGGTAGGGAGGCAGCATGTGAATGTGCCAGGAGTTATCTGTCCGTGAATCTGGGGGGAGGCGGAACTTCTGAAGGAGGGGTTGTATTTGTTTGGCAGTTGCGTTTCAATGTCAACAATCTTTGCGCAGCATCGCTTACTACACCTTTAAGGCTTACAGCTGCATACTGTTACTTACTTACTTACTAATTGTGGATAGACCTCCTGCCTCAATAGACATACATGCATTAAGAGGTGGGCATGTCCGTCCCAATATGGCGGCTGCATCAATGTATCACTCCAATGAACAGCAGCGGCCAATGCTGCATGTATGCTTTATTGTGGATCTAGTCTCGCTTTGCCAGACCCTCCTCCAAAGCGCGCTGGAGGAGAGTCTGACTACTCCACCTAGCATTCGGGGTTGGGAGGAAAACATGCTCTGGTTTATTGGCATTTCTTTGAACCAATTACAATTGTCTTGGGTGGTGCTAAGCACCGGAGTAGAGCCGCTGCAAAATAGGCTCGGAAAGAACTTGTTTTGGTGGAACGTGTACGTTTAAAAGTTGTTTTAGTCATGCAACAAAAAACTCAGATTGGACAGATAATCTAGCTAGCTGTCTGGATTTACCTTGCAGAGATCTGAGGAGCAGTTAACCATAGTCCTCATAAATCCACCAGAGTTTAACATGCCAACACAAAGGAAGTCCAAGGCAACGGATATCCGGCCTAAATGAGTGAAATCCGGCAGATTTTCCGGCGGCAACGGAGCAATCCCCGAAGTTGAACGTCAAGGATATAGACTATTATGGATCCCATGCAACTTCTAGTCAAGTCCCACCCTATGAAGCAGCCCAATTGGTTGGGGTTAGGCATTGACCTCAAGTAGTTAAGGTTAGGATAGTCGACTGGTCACAGGACAGTACCTGAACAAATCAGGTTTCGTTACCTTGCGTAAGCATGGACGCCTGGCCAATAGTTAGGTGTGAATGCTATTGATGGGTGGGTCTTGCCTAGAAGTTGCGTGGGTTCCTTAATAACGTGGCAACTATACAGTATCTATGACAAAGGTCACTGTGTTAGCTTCATGGAATTGTTTCCAAATGTTTCATTGTAGAGAAAACATAGCTGTGGTGGATTTGGACATGTGAATCCATACACGTGTTCCTGCAACTGGTCATGTTCACATTTTCACAATTCTTTATTATTTATTTATTTATTCTCTATATTATTTTCAGTAGGCTTGATCAAGTTTGCTTTGATACTACTAGCACTTGGAGCAACAGATACATGGTTGAAACATCCAGCTTCTGTTACTTTAGCTATACATTTTTACTTTTCTGCTAGCTTGCTATTTAGTTTTAATTAGGGCTGACCCGGATTGTTCCAAGCTTTGACTGTTGCCATGGTGATCAACGCTCAAATCAGTATTTGCATGCTTCGTTTTTTTTGCTGCATATTATACATTTAAGGGCTTGATGCCCTGTGGACATATTAGCAGGGGTTGTCACATGAGAGAGAGAACCAGTAAACACATCATGGTGCATCCTCTGGGGATTTCTTACTTGACTCATACTTGCAATTCTGTAAAACTGCGCAACTTAACCTGGCATTTAATAATTAGCTGGACCACACCAAGGATAGAACCTTCGTCATAGACAAAATAAGATTTGAGACAACATTTAAGGTTATATAACATATTAAAAAGTATACAGTTTCTCTTCACAAAAGAAGTGCACTTATGTGCAGTTGTGTTTACTTGAGGAACTGGAGGAGGATGAAGGATGATGACGGATGATGAAACAAAGGGAAGGAAAACAGCAGCAGCGGAGCTGGGTGGAAAAAAAGCCCAAGGGGGAGCAAAAAGGAAGAAGGGATGAGAATATGGACGTAAAGAGAAGTGCAGAGGTGAGAGATGAGTAGAGAGTGAGAGCGACGAGTGGTGAAAGACTGCGGAGAGGTATTACACAGTCAGAAGTGAGCCAGCCTCTGAACCCACATGTCATAGCTGACACTTTAGTATTTTATGAAAAGTCATAAAGTCGTAATTACACGACTCTGTAGAGCCGTCTGCTCCACTAAACTCGCCCCTTTGAGGGTGAGCAACTGGAACAGTGACAGGACGTCATCACTCTAAAAGTCATGCCAACCAAATAACAAACAGCGGGAGTACAGCATTTTCTCCTCAGGCAGCGTGACTAACAGCGACGAAAGCCTCAACGGCTGATTTATTATAAAAATCAGGCTTACCCAGGTCCCGTGAAGTATGACAGCTACGGTAGCTTAGAAAATAGCTTATGGGCACTGAATTTTATGTATTTACTGTTTTTTAGACCCCAGATGAGACAAGAAGCTAACATTAGCAAACCCTGCGGTGTCACGCCCAGTGACAGTCTGGTGTGTGAATGTGTTTTGATTTATTTCTTCAGTTTGTTATGCCTGCAGTATGGTTGGAGGGTTTTTGTTTTCTGTTTGTCACCCTCACTCTCCACAGTGTGTGGACACGCCCCTCCTGCTGTTCTCTCCCTGCACCTGACACCAGTTCCTCATCAGCGCACCTGCAACTCATCTGCTCATCATCCACCTATAAAGTCAAGTCTTTGTCGTGAATCTAATCTGTCTGTTCCGTGTTCCTAGAGTTACTCACCTTCAAGAATCTTCTGCACCTCCTCTGCCAACCCGGCTTTCTCCAGAACCAGTACCTCCACTGCCTGCTCAGCCATCACCGGACCCACCTCCTTAACAGCCAGCCCCAGCCTGCTTCGGACTCAGCACCCCCCACTGCCAACTCACTCTCACTGTCAAATAAACAGCTTCTTTTGCATCAAAACTCCAGTCTGCGCCTGAGTTCTGTCCCTTACCGTGAAATGCGGTCCCTCTGCCTTTGACTCACCGCTGCAGGAGACGTTGTATTCCCCCGACACGCTATATTCACATATTGTTAAAAACATTTTCTAAGTTAGTGGGGATGCATACTGCCAAAAACCAACATGAAAAAACTTAGTAATCTTCACTCAGCATTTTGTTTTGTTGCTAATATTTAGGAGAAGAAGGAGGGGATGCAGAGCTCTCCCCAATAAGATGGAAGAGATAACGGCGCTAACCAGGCTGCAGAGGGAATACAATAGTAGCGTCATGTGCTTCACAGAGACGTGGCTGAATGAACTCAGTACGGACTCACTGGTTACACTGGATGGCTTTCAACTTGTGAGAGCGGACAGGAGCGCAAAGGAGAGTGGTAAGAGGAAGGGTGGGGGAATAGCGATGTTTGTGAATGACAGATCGTGTAACCCCGGGCATATCAGTGTTAAGAAGCAGCGCTGCACTAAAGACACTGAGTTGCTAGCGGTTAGCATGCGGCCATATTACCTGCCGAGGGAATTTTCGCCACATCATTGCGATTACTGTCTACATCCCCCCTTCAGCTGATGCTACAGCTGCATGTGCGCTCCTACACACAGTTGTGTCACAGCTGCAGTCATCGCAGTCTTTAATCTTGCTCCCCTGTCCTCAACACTCCCCACCTTCACCCAGTATGTTAAATGCCACACAAGGGACAATAAAACATTGGATCTGCTGTATGCAAACACTAAAGATGCATACATCTCTTCACCCCTCCCCCCGCTGGGCCGCTCAGATCACAATCTGGTTCACCTCTTGCCTGCGTACACACCTCTGGTGAGTAAACAACCCCCAACCACAAGGTATGTGAGGAAATGGTCTGAGGAGGCCAGTGAAGCACTGAGAGATTGTTTTGAGACCACGGACTGGGAAATGCTCTGTAGGTCACATGGGGAGGACATTGATAGTCTCACTCACTGTGTTACAGACTATATTAATTTCTGTGTGGAGAACACCATACCTAAGAAGGTTCGGTGTTTCTCCAACAACAAACCTTGGGTGACTCCTGAGCTCAAGGCCCTGCTGAATGAAAAGAAAATACTTTTTAAATCTGGGGACAAAGAAGAGCTGAGGAGGGTTCAAAAACAGCTCAGATGGGAGATAAGGAAAGGAAAGGACAGTTACAGGAAAAAGTTGGAGGTACGCCTTCAACAAAACAACACAAGGGAGGTCTGGAGGGGACTGAAAACCATCTCTGGTCAAAACAAAGGCAGTGGTAGAGGCTTTGTTTCTGGTGACCGTGACAGGACAAATTAAATCTTCTTTTTTCAATAAAATTGATTCTACCCCCTCTCCTCCCTCCTCCAACCAGACTTCAGACCTGTCGGTGACTAAACCTTTTCCTCTCTGGCCACTGCAGACCACCTCATCCCCTCTCAAGGCTTTTGAGACATCAGCATCCCCCAATTCACACCTGTCCACTGCTTTTGATTCCCCATTCATGGATGTTTCACACCACTCCCCCCATTCTTCTCTCCAGGGAGCACCTACAAATCCCTCCAGCAGTCTCTCTCTGACAGTCAATCGGGTAAAGGAGTTAAAAAAGAACAAGGCAAGAAAGGCCCCGGGCCCGGATGGAATCTGCTCCAGACTGCTTAAAGATTGCGCAGATCAGCTCAGTGAGGTCATCCTGCACATCTTCAACCTGAGCCTGAGTCTGGAGTGAGTTCCAGTCCTGTGGAAGACTTCATGTGTGGTCCCAGTACCTAAAACTGCGCATCCCAGGGAGCCTAACCACTTCACACCGGTAGCCTTACCTTCTCACCTGATGAAGACCTTGGAGAGGATTGTATTGCGACACCTGAGAACCCTGGTGAGCTCAGAACTGGACCCCCTACAGTTCGCTTACCAACCAGGCATAGGGGTTATCTATCTATTCCACAGATCACTGTCACACCTGGAGAACACTGGGAGCACTATGAGGGTCATGTTTTTTTTTATTTCTCCATTGCTTCCAATACAATCCATCCATCACTGCTCATCTCCACCTGCTGAGGAGGCTGAGGTCCTTTGGTGTGTGAAAGATTCTGTTAAAAACATTCTATGACTCTGTGGGAGCGTCTGCAATCTTTTATGCTGTAGCCTGCTGGGGAGCTGGGAGCACAGAGAGGGACAGGAAAAGGCTAAACAGACTGGTGAAGAGGGCTAGCTCTGTTCTGGTCTGCCCTCTGGACACCATAGAGGAGGTGGTGGAGAGGAGGATGTTAGCCAGGCTGGCATCAATCATGGGCAACACCTCTCACCCCCTACATGACTGTGAGTTCCCTGGGCAGCTCCTTCAGCAGCAGACTGCTGCACCCTCAGTGCAAGAAGGAGCACTACCGCAGGTCCTTCATTCCAGTTGCAGTCAGACTCTTTAATACAACATCATAATGTAGCACTGCTAGCTTTTTCTGCAATATGAGCCATCACTGGACAATATTCTGCACTACACTTTATTATTTATTACTCTGTCACCTCCAACTGTGCAATATTTAATTTCTATTCATCTGCACCTCACTCATCTGTATATCTGTGTTTATATACTGTATGTTTATAGAAGGATGTTTATTGTGTAGATATGTTTGATTTATTACTATTATTACTATAACTAATTCTATTTTTTATATTTCTTATACTTAATGTATATTTTTTTCACCTATGTCTATCTAATGTGTATTCGTGTTATTCTAATGTGTGTAAAATTTTTTCTTTGAGCTGCTGTAGCACAGGAATTTCCCCAGTGCGGGATTAATAAAGTCTACAGTATCTTATCTTATACTGTATGTAAAATAAGCAGTGACGTTAAATCACCTGTTTCAGGTAACGTATTCTAAGGTACTGTCTATGTGCTGTATTTTTCTTTAACGGTGGTCAGCTAGCAAATAAGCCCACTGACGGCAATGTTATTGTTCATATTTTGGCACAATGTTTAATAATGACAAAGTAGTGGTCATAGTGAGTAAAATGTGATCAGAGATGCACATTGCAAAATGTGTTATGTATCTGGAATTGTTCGCTATGCGTGACATCTGTAAAGCCGAATGGACTCACAGTAGTAAAACAAAATATTTTATTCTGATCCAAAGACTCTTTCCGTGAGAGCGTTATATCCTGGAATGTATCCATCCATCCATCTTCGTCCGATTATCCGGGGTCGGGTCGCGGGGGCAGCAGCTCCAGCAGGGGACCCCAAACTTACCTTTCCCGAGCCACATAAACCAGCTCTGAGTGGGGGATCCTGAGGCGTTCCCAGGCCAGGTTGGAGAGATAATCCCTCCACCTAGTCCTGGGTCTTCCCCGAGGTCTCCTCGCAGCTGGATGTGCCTGGAACACCTACCTAGGGAGGCGCCCAGGGGGCATCCTTACCAGATGCCCAAACCACCTAAACTGGCTCCTTTCAACGCAAAGGAGCAGCGGCTCTACTCCGAGCTCCTCACGGATGATTGTGCTTCTCACCCTATCTCTAAGGGAGATGCCAGCCAACCTCCTGAGGAAACCCATTTCGCTTGTACCCCTGGATCTCGTTCTTTCTGCGCCGATTCTCCAACCAATCTCCCGCTCCATTGTCCCCTCACTCATGAACAAGACCCCAAGGTATTTGAACTCCTTCACTTGAGGTAAGGACTCATTCCCTACCTGGAGTAGGCACTCCATTGGTTTCCTGCTGAGAACCATGGCCTCAGATTTAGAGGTGCTGATCCTCATCCCAGCCGCTTCACACTCGGCTGCGAACCAATCCAGTGAGTGCTGAAGGTTACAGGCTGATGATGCCATCAGGACCACATCATCTGCAAAGAGCAGCGATGAGATCCCCTGCCAACATCAATATCCTGTCCATAAATATTACAAACAGCATTGATGATAAAGCACAGCCCTGGCAGAGGCCAACCCTCACCTGAAACGAGTCCGACTTACTGCCGAGAACCCAGACGCAGCTCTCACTTTGGTCATACAGAGATTGGATGGCCCTGAGAAGGAACCCCCTCAACCCATACTCCCGCAGCACCTCCCACAGTATCTCCTGGGGGACCCGGTCATATGCCTTCTCCAGATCCACAAAACACATGTAGGTATGAGTTGAAAGTCCGGAGGTGTGAGTTGAAAGTCTGTTGGATGGTAATACTCCCAGGAGTGAAGATCTGGTCCATTGTTCCACGACCAGGACGGAATCCGCATTGTTCCTCTTTAACCCAAGGTTTGACTATCGGCTGAACCCTCCTTTCCAGCACCTTGGAGTAGACTTTACCAGGGAGGCTGAGAAGTGTGCTACCCCTGTAATTGGCACACACCCTCTGGTCACCCTTTTTGAACAGGGGAACCACCACCCCGGTCTGCCACTCCTTTGGCACTGTCCCAGACTTCCAAGACAGCCCCTCCACACCCAGAGCTTTCAGCATTTCTGGACAGATCTCATCAATCCCCGGGGCTGTGCCACCGTGGCTCCCCCATCATCCTCCAGTTCTGCCTCTAACATAGAGGGTGTATTAGTCTGATTTAGGAGTTCCTTAAAGTGCTCCTTCCACTGCCCTATTACCTCCTCAGTTAAGGTCAACAGCATCCCATCCTTACTCTACACAGCTTGTATGGTTCCCCGCTTCCCCCTCCTGAAGTGGCGAACGGTTTTCCAGAAGCACCTTGGTGCCGACCGAAAGTCCTTCTCCATGTCTTCTCCGAGCTTCTCCCACACCCCCTGCTTTGCCTCTTTCACAGCAGAGGCTGCAGCCCTTCGGGCCCTTTGGTACCCTGCAACTGCCTCAGAGTCCTCTGGGGTAACATATCCCGGAAGTCACACAGGGCTTTCACCCAGGAGAGTGGGGTTCGCGTCCCGCTTGTCACGCTTGCTATAGTCGTTTTTTTTTTTCCTCCCACGTGTCACAGAACCGTATACCCACCCACGACCCTTTCCTAAACCAAACCGTCCCGTTCTTCCCACGTGTAACGGAACCGTACGCCCACCCACAACCCTTTCCTAAACCCAACCATCCCATAGTTCCCGCGTGTCACGGAACCGTAAGCCCACCCACGACCTTTTCCTTAACATAACTGCGTCAAAAGGAACGGCAATAGTCCCGACCAAGCGCGTTTAGGCTGCTATTCATATGCTAATTAGGCCAGACACTCTCTGACCAGAAGAGGTTTCGCTGCTATTCACATGCTTATTAGAGCTATTAGCACCTCTGCGGGAGCTCTCCACATACGTCATGGTTCGTTTCCGTCAATATGTGGCACACACGAACGCGACGTTCACAGGCTGTAAATTGTCGTTAACTGCCAAAAATTAGGGAGATTTATGGGCGTTTACGGCGAACAAAATCCCACTTTTCATGCAGTGTGAACAAACATCAGCATGATAAGAAGTACCTAAACTAACAGAAACCATCTTTGGGGAAAATGTATTTGATATTTTAGGTATGCCCATGTCCCATCTGCTAAGGATTTATGACCTATACCAGCCACCAGGGGGAGATTGAGATGTTTTGGCTTCACTTATACAGTCTATGCAACTACCCCTGGTGTGTGTGTGTGTGTGTGTGTGTGTGTGTGTGTGTGTGTGTGTGTGTGTGTGTGTGTGTGTGTGTGTTTTAAGTAAGTGTGTGAGAGAGAAAGTGATGTACTCAATATTTGACACATTACATTTAAGTTAGCCATGATTAAGCAATATAAATGTTTGTGTGGGAACAGGAGGGTCCACATGGGTGCTGTGGCAATGATTAAACAACGTGTGTGTGTGTGTGTGTGTGTGTGTGTGTGTGTGTGTGTGTGTGTGTGTGTGTGTGTGTGTGTGTGTGTGTATGATTGGTGTGTTAGCTATGGTTAAATCATGACCAGTTTGAAGGCTCCTTATAAATGTCAGAATATATAAGTCAGTTTTTCCACTCGGGGGTTTTGCTTGTCTGATGGCGCATTCATCTTCCTCAACAACGCTGAGAGGTCGTGCGTGTGTGTGTGACTGAAAGAGAGAAAGAGGAGGAAAGAATGATTGCAGAATGCTAATGTGAATTGCCATCTTTTAAAACACAATAACTTCTATAAAATTATCTCCAGGATGTTAAATGGTTATTTCACAAATAGACAAAAAGAACCCAAAAGCTTTCCTGCTCTAGTCTTAACAATGCGGATTAACTGAAATGACTTTTTCTGTCACTGCAAGGAAAACAGGAGTAGTTGACATTACCTTGCAGAGAAAAGACATGATGCAGCACTCAATTATTATACACTTGAATGCAACAGGCTCAGCACAAATGAACAAGTGCCAGGGAGTTGCTGTGGCGAAAATGAGTTATATCACACAGAGCAGTCTGGTCGCTGATTCTTCTTCAAACTTAATTATTTTTCTTTTTTAGCTTCTTATCGCAAGAGTGGGTCCTCTGACATGGTATTGTGGAAGAGTTTATCAGATATAAAAAAATATTAATGAGACTAGAGAAAATCTTACTGAGTCAATGAGCAAACGGGGGGCGGGGGGGGGCAATCACTAGCCCTGAGCCATATCACTGCACAATGCTAGAAGAAAGAAATTAAATATGTTCATGTACCGGTATTTTTGAAGAAAGTTGCGAGTTATAGATATATTTCAAGTTTGTGTTCTTTTCTCTTTGTTTTACTGAGTTTCACTGTTTTCTTACCTTTCTGTGAATCCCTAGTGCCTATTTGTAACATTGTGTAATTCTTTACACATCTCACTTTAAGTGTAATTGTAAAGCACACTGAAAAAGTGAGAATGAAAGGAAAGCAAACTCAACAACCTGAAGCTGACTTGTAGGCTTTGCAAATTGGCTTGTTTTAACAGTTTACTTCATCCTAATTCATGAAACAATCACAAGGCGTCTTTGTTTTCCCAGCTCCACAGTAATTAATGAAATGTCCCGACTACTGATTAAGTTTAGCTGAAGCGTATTAAAGAGGGCGGACAGGCACTGAGCTCTGAGCTGCTTATTTCCATTAAACCTAAATGAAAAACACAGCTCACCCTGCATTAAACATATTGTCAAATCAACCATTCTACTGTGCCAGAGCCAAGTCCTAAAACACACACACAGTAGAATTAACCCACACATGCAAACATAGAAGCACAAACAGGTGTGTATGCGCACACACACACACACACACACACAGTTCATCCCACCCACGCACCATCAGACATAGATTAAGATTCAGACTGAAGTTGATAAATACATTGAACCATTTTAAATTGTTCCTTTATTGAATGACTAACCAGGTTACTAATTTGGTGTGACATAATTAATTACAGCCAATTAGGTAGACAGATGGGACAGAGTGTCTGGAGAGGAAATGAGCATGAGGATCATTAACTTGTGTGGGTGGGCAGATTGGGCTTCACGATAGGCCAACCAAGTAGCCATGAAGAGGCTAAGTTTGATGTGAGGCAGGAGAAAATACAGACATAAACAGATTAAGACACAGACAAAGATTAGTTTATACTGACACTAGCAGCTAGTAGTGGCTTTCAAATAATAATCTGCTACATTTGATAAATATGAATGTCTATTTTGATACTCTCTGTGGAGGATGTGAATCGTTCCAAGAACCTGTATCCACTTTCTAAAAGATTTAACATTTTAAAATATCTTCTAAAGTGATAACAGTTTTTTCCAATTGCTAAAACACAATTTTGCAAACTAGGCTGGGTTTTATCAAAATACTTAACACAATTCACAAAACACACACCCAAACTGCAAAATACGTCATGTATCCTGCAAAATGAAACACTGCAACCAAAACTACATAAAGCATTATCAAAATCAAACTTTTGCACCAAATGGCACACACTTCATTCATATTACCAGATTTTTGTCTAACCAACTACACACTGTTGGGCATAATGAAAAGCACTCTCATCTTTAGTATGCGTTGCCATAATACTAAAATAGTTCTAATTGTAGAACATTCTTCAGATTGTTCAACACGGATTGTTCACATGCACAGAAATATTTGCAGATACACACACATGCTGTTGAAACATTTTATTTTTTTATTTTCCACCAAACAAGTCAGTGCAACATAGGCACAGCAGATATATTTACATTGGACTGAACAAAAAAACAGTAAACTGAAAAAGAAAATTGCAGAAAAATGTGCAGAAAATATATATAGAAAAAAAGAGGTGTTCACCTGTGGTCTTTTCATAGTGCTTACTTCCTGATTTAAGTGGTAACAATTAACCATTGAGGTGTTTGGCCAGGTGACATATATTGGCCAATTAGATCATGTAGTGTCATTTTGAATGGTATTGTTTTGAAATGGCAAACATGTGACTTTATGACAGATTGTTGTGTCTTATGCAGAGAACCGTGTTCAGTGCATTTAAAAAGTGCCATTTTGAACTGCAAAATGTGTGTAAAGCAGAAAATGTGTTTAGACTTTGGAGACTTGAGAAGAGGTTTTGCTCTCTGTGTGTCAGTTTAAATAATTGTACTATGCATGTCATTTTAGTGTGTTAGCAATTGGAAAAAACTGTAAGTGAAACATTTAAAGGTCCCGTTTATACAACTTGGGTCTCTTTTTTTTTTATAGTTTTGGCCATCACATCTATCTTCTTTGCCTATCGATATTGAATTAATATTAACATAATTAAAAACTGTCATGTTTTGCTGTTTAGCATGTAGAATTTTTAAAACGGGTGCTTTTTTGGGAGAAAAAGTGACTTGCTGAGTGGTATTTTATTGATGTGTTTTTATTATGCTCCAGCTGTTCTACTTTCTTATGATTCCACTGTCACTACTTCTCACCGGAATATACAGATTCTAATTGACATGTGTGTTACGAGAGGTCTTTTGAGTAGTTAGCTGATAGTGCAAGTGCTGACACGTGACATGAGGGGGCGTGTTTGTGTGACGCTGATAACTCAATCCATTGCAAGTGTGTGAGAGAGAATCATTGAGAGATTGTTTGAGGAAGGTGAAGAGGATACATATTGTTCTGGAACTTCAGGCACTAAGGCCTTCAGATTCTAACTCAAATTGCCTTACACACAAATATTCTCTTCAGCGTGTTCTTTAAATTATCTTTTAACCAGTGGACTGAAATAAATTACTGAGACAATATAATATGATTAACACTTTTAGTAAACAGTATTATAAGATAAAAATACACATGTGGGCTCACAAACTGAGGTTTCCGACACCTCCCAAGTCAAATGAGCAATTGTTACAAAGTTCCACTTTCTATTTATCCTTTCTCGGTGTCATCCCTTTCTTGCACACCAGTCCATAAGAAGTCTGGTTTCACTCCAAATGGGTTACAGAATCCCCTGTCTCCTCCTCTTCATGACCTTTTGACAAAGCATCTAAACACACATTCCTACCTGACTATTTCCTGCCATGAAACCTCTCACACAGAAACACACAATCTTCATGGTAAACTTTAACTTTAACATCCTATATGTCACCCCCCTCTCTTCTCTCCCTCAAACTTCTATCCTAACCTCACGGGGGGGTGACCTCTAGTTTCTAGACAGAAACTGCTGTTATCTTCACAAACACATGCACACACACATACACACAAGGTTGTGACCCTGTGGTAAAAACTTCCTCATCTGTTCTGCAACTTTAATTACCTTTTCTGTGTTCCTGCTTATCTGCACCCTTAACCCATAAAAGCCTAAACTGATTTTATGACTTCAGCTTAACTGTCTGCATCAGTGACATTTCCTTGAACCAGTTCCTGCACAAATATAACTCTAAATGCCGACCAACGGGGTAAGCTTCTCCGGACCACGTAGCTCCTATGGCGCCATTTTGATGCTAACAAGTCATCACCTCCTGTTAGCATTCCATTGACTGCCATTCATTTTGGCGCCACTTAATAACTTTACATCTGAAACGTTTAAAGACTCTATTTGTCCATTGTTTATTTCTAAAGAAACACGAAAATGTATAAAAGACTCCATTACCTTGTACCTCACGTTATGGCTCCATAGCAGGCATTTTTGTAAAAATAGGCTAACAATTGTGTCATAACCACGCGACTTACTGTCGCACAGTGGAGAAATTACCGTACAGTACAGGAGAAGCGCGCAGGCAGTTTCGTCTCACATTAGCTGTTTAAGTGTAATTACTAATGTTAACTAGCATTTTAGTTAGCAATAATTACGTCCTTCTCTCAAAGTTGGAGTCTGCGCAGTAACGCTCAGCCATCACCGGAAAAGTGCTTCTAATATCCTTCACTGTTCTCCGTCCAGAGCAACAGGAGATGGGGGAAAAGGATGCCTCATATGCTGGGAGGCGGCCTCGACTACGGGGAAAGGACGCCTCACACGCTGGGAGACGGCGGCGGGGGACGGCCGCTGGGGACGCGCCACAATAAGGGGATGGCGGAGGTTAGGTTAAGGAAAAACACTACAGGGAAAGGACGCCTCACACGTCGGGAGACGGCCGCTGGGGACGCGCGACAATAACGGGACGGTTATGATTCGGAAGACTACGGGAAACAAAACGCCACACGATCCCCACTCCCCCGGGTGAAAGTCCTGTGTTGTTTGACTCATCCACCACCCCGACCAACCTCCCTATGTGGATTTTCTGCTTTTTATACTACTCCCTACCACTTTCGTGCTGTGACCACGAAATATGCTTCCCATTGAAATACATTACTTCACATTTTCATGCTGGCCAGCACGAGAAAAACGTCCCCGTGAACACGTATCAATAGATTAAATAACATGACCATGAACTGCCATGAGACTGGGCTGGCACTATACATCCGGCAGGGCCTCAGTGGGAATCAATTTCATTTTCATGCCTTAGACCGGCCCACTTTACTTTACGACTGACTATATTAAAATAATGTAATTAAAACCTTAGTATATAAGTCTGCAATAGCGCACTGTTCTCTACAGCCTTGTATTTCATTGTATTTTTGTAAAATATAATTTCCAACTCAGTGCAAATACAGTAATTGTTGCTTCACAATGTAGATTTTATTAAAACAATATTCTTCACAACACAATGATGTTCAATAATATCAGAATCTATTTTCCGTGCAAATAACTGTTCAGATACCTAAACGTTGAGATGAAATAAAGAATAAATAAAAAAATGAAAAAATTAAGAATAAAATGAAATGTATTTCACTTTCGAATGACAACATCATCAATTTTTTTCCTTTGTATAATATGTTATATAAGTTGCTAATCCTTTTCAGCCATGGGCTTTTATTTATTTATTTATTTTTACAAATTTTGGTTATAAAATGCATACTTGGTCACTAGTAAGATTTGGGCATAGAAAGTAATTATCTTGAAACCAATCTGATCATGTTTGCTTCTTCACACACTGTGGTGACAGCAGCTATCCCTCATGCACACTACTGGCTCTGCTTCTGATACTAAATCACATTTTAAAAAATGTCATAATTCTCAGCTCAAATCTTCCTGATTTCAACCAAGTACCATGACTGAACACAGCCGGACCTTACGACCAAAAAAACAGAGCGGCCCACTGGGAATTCTCCCGGTGCTCCCGATTAGCCAATTCGGGCATGATATCCGGTAAGCCAGACTACTCGCACACTGGCAGATACCGTTTTTCATCAGAATACAGACAGTGTTAAATGTTGATTCTTAGTGATAAGCCACTTTGGCTAGTGGTATGTTGCTGCTGTTTAACTGGTGTATGGCACTTGGAAATTGATACATAACTATTGTTCCACTGCCACATGTAACATGTAACCACTGTAACACATTTACTGTACTTCGACAAGCCAAACAAGAATGGCAAAGTTCAGTTCACACGTATTAAAATGAACAAGTTCATGTTCATAGTTCATGATTTGGGGTGGTGATGGCGTAGTGGATATGACACATGCCTTTGGTGTGGGAGATCTGGGTTCAATTCCCACTGTAATACATCACCCAATGTGTCCCCTGCAATACGCTTACACCTAGTTGCTCCAGAGGCGTGCGTCCTCTGACATATACAGTATAGCAATTGTAAGTTGCTTTGGATAAGCGTGTCAGCTAAATGACATGTAATAATAATTTAGAAATTTAAACTAAGTTCATTTTTTTTTTTTTTTAAACTGCTCCGAGACTGCCACAAAACAGTATGTGAGTGTTGTTAACTGTTACGAGAGTGAACAGTGTTCACGTTCAAGCTCGTAAGTTGCAAACTGAATCGTTCTGTTCACCAAAAATATGAGCATTCACTGAGCGCTGCTCTTTTTGCGCGTTCATGCACACAAAACTGACTGCCTCACTTGGTAAGTTTGTTTGTGTTTTAGTTTTTTAAAAGGTAACAAACTAACCGATCGTGACAGCGGTAGACCAGCACCTATGTCTTGCAAGGTAATATACATTTTTTAATTTTGTCAATGTAGACTGGTGGCTTTGACGAGAGCATTGTTGTATCTTGAGTTCATGCCACAGTATCTCATATAGTTATTCAGTAATTCATGCAGTTCGTCATGGTTAATAAAGTAAAAAGGAGTTATTGTTAAATGTGAAATTATTAAATTATTGTTTCTGACATGTAATAGCAGTATAGATTGTTGCAGTTACTGGACGGCAGTAGTATGTTGTCTAAAGTTGCAGGTGACAGGGAAAAGTTGTAACGAGCGAAGACGAAAGGCTAGAGATTAGTTGTGTTAACACAGAAAGACAAACAGTATAATGCAGTACATTTGTTCGTGTACAAAATGTATATTTCATTTAGTAAAATAAATGATGAAACGTGAGGTTCCACAATTTTTTTCCCAGAAGCTACAGCTACAGCTAGTGCGTTCCATTTACCTCGTAACTCAGATGCCGGAGCTGGGAATGACGTCACACCTGAGTTGAATGCGCTCCATTTAAAAGTCGGATTTTCATTGTTTTCATTAGCTCTAGCCAGGTTAGCCATTGTTAGCAATGCCAGTTTATAACAATGCATTACACTGTTTTTTGTGCATACAAACAGCGTAACAACATTTCCACAGAATATGGACAGCGCTGCGTGTACGACTGATTTAGTGAGACACAAACAGGGCATGAAATTAACACCCGACCACCCGCCAAATGCGGGTGAATTTTGTAATTGGCGGGTAACACTGTCAATCTACCTGCCACATTGGTAGGTAGCCAATGAGAATTGAGTGATTCAGACGCATAACTATCGGTAAGCAGGGTACGCGGTTGCTTACGGGCCTGGTCCAATCAGGGGCCCGCATCACTGGAAGACATTGATTGACAGCCGGGTCCCCCTATCGCATTTTCATTACTCTCGACAATCCCAGCAGTCCCCGTGCTGCCACTGACCAAGCGGGAGTGAGAACGGGTTGATCATTTCCAAGTTTCTGATATGAAGACGAGACGTGTGTGACTCGAACATCTCACATTTACAAACAAAACGTATAGCGAAAGACCGTGCAAAACCTTTCAGACCGTCCTGCCAACATGTATACATTTTAACACCAATGTATGCTGTAACGTTTATTCACTCTAAAGTCAGCAGCTGCTGTTTCAATACTATCGGCTCTCTGCAGCGGGCGGGGCTGCTTAGTTCCCCCCGCGACTCACTCTCTCACACACACACACACACACACACACACACACACACACACACACACACACACACACACACACACACGGTGGATGCAGGAAAAACTAGAGATGAGACGTACAGGATGACCTAAATTGAGGACAGCTACGTTATTGTAAGTACAATGATACGTTAAAGTCCAATAAGTACTTTATGAAACCGTATGAATGTGTGTCCCAGACCAGGTTAGGAAATTAACTAACAATGTAAAGATCAACAAGCCACTGACAGTGACAGATACGTTCATATTTGATTCATTCAATAAATTATTATTTTTTATCCTTAATCCACCAGCCATTTTCATATTATACCAACATTTGCAGCATCCTGAGCCTTTTTGGTAAGGTTTTAGGAAAATCTCAGCCCAGAGTAATTCATTAATAGTAATAATTATTATTCTCCCCAAAACAAGTTTCCTTTTTTATTTTTAAAGAACTATACAAAAAAAAAATGTAAACTTTTTTTGCAACTTTCACTGTCTATGTGAACCCCTATGCAGGATTATCAAGGCTGGCACCCCTACAGCATGTGATGACGGCGCAATGTCCACGAGTAGGCTACCATCAATAGGACAGGATAGGATCATAGAGACACAGCAATTCCTGTTTTTCACCTTTATGAGGCAAAAAAAATGGCTGGTAAAAAGACCTGCCACAGTGGCTGGTGGTCAAAAAAGTTAACTTCAGGCCCTGGACACAAATAACACAGAAGTGCTTATAACTGTATGTTACTACTGCTATCACAACTGTTGATGCACGGAGCAGCCATGTTAGATTTTGAGCTCGGGGCACTCCAAGATTTCCAAGCTCGGAAATTCTGAGGTCATTCGAGTTCCGAGTACAACTGCCATCTACTGTAAGTAATACACACATAAATACCACATACAACCCCACTTCAAGAAATCCCAACTATTCCTTTAATGTTTCTGGTAATTTGAGAATAGAAGAGTAGATAAACATGTACAAAAACTCAAAAGAAACAAAAAAAACACAAAATCCAAGTTAATATACTTTAAAATGTTGATTATTGATTGCTGGAGAGTGCAGTTTGAAACAAAAAACCCACCTTGGTCTATAATTGCAATTGACAACTTTACTGCACAGCCAGCACCCCTCTTCACCCCTCAGTCTTGGCCTTGATGGCCTGAACTTGACAAAAAAAACCTTGTCACAATATAGACCAGTAAGTAAACTCCAGTAGATGATAGATCACCATGAAAAGTATTAATGTCAGATTATTTGCTTGTTGGCTAAAACAGAACATGGGCCAAATGTGATGTTCAAAAAACAGAACATTTAGCATCAGCAATTAATTCCTGAGTCACTGGTGTTAATATCAATAACCCTATCTGCCTGCACTGATGATGTAATCAATTAATAAAGTTATGAATATGTGTATTCTAGTGCTGTCCAGAGGTGTCGAAAGTATTCACATTCATTACTCAAGTAGAAGTATAGATACTAGGGTTTAAAAAGACTTCTATAGAAGTTGAAGTATCATCTC
Organism: Zingel zingel; assembly: GCA_023566125.1. NCBI lineage: Eukaryota > Metazoa > Chordata > Actinopteri > Perciformes > Percidae > Zingel > Zingel zingel. The sequence continues at coordinate 9,286,554 of CM042323.1, forward strand.
AAGCTTTTTACTCAAATAAAAGTGTAAAAGTACTGGTTTCAAAACTACTTAAAGTATAAAAGTAAAAGTAATGTAAGGGGAAAAAAATGCCATTAAGACAAAAGCTTAGCCCGCCCCACAGAGGCCTATAGTGCACTACCCCACCTCCACAAAAAAATGTTTTTCTAAAGGCCATAATGACTAAAATGTTATATTAAAATCATACGTGCAAACTCAGAAGGGCTGAAAAAGGTGACACATCTGTTCTGTGTTTTTCAGACGACGACAGCTACAGTCTGGTGTTACAATCCTCTACAGTGAAATACATAAACACTTTTACACCGTTTAGCTGTCAGCATTTTAACCTTGTTTACTCCAGCTGCTAGCTAATGGTAGGCTAATGTTACCTGCTGTCGAGTGTAGTGTTAACTAGCATCCAGCGCGGCGATGTTTTAGTTCCCTCTAACGTCCGTTTTCGGAGCATCAGAGAGAAGCGCAGTCATTTAAGTGGCACCTAAATAAGGCACCGAAATCCGCGTTGCTATTTGGTCCGGTAGATAACGGTCATTAAGGCACCGGTGCCGTATTAGCACCAGGTCTGTGCAGGTGCGATGGATCGCATGCAAACCAATAGGGTGTCGGAATGGTATATGTTTATACTTCTCATCCAACCACAATCAAATTCACTCTCTCCGGATGGCGCGATTTATCTGGATAGTTTTTTTTTTTGTGTGTGTTTTTTTGAACGATGACAAGCCGGAATGAAAACAAGCCGAATTGCTGGCTAACCTTAATAGCTAGCGCTAGCTAGTAGCACAACATAATGATTAAATCTCCTTGGTTGTCTAAATACATCCATCGTTTATTTAACTAAGCATGTAAACGATCAGGAACAACGAAAACACAATGTTTAACGTTAGTGAATATTTTAGACAATGAAAACGGCGAGTTCATGAGTTTGCCACTTGCAAGAGACACGAGAGAGGAGCTCATGAACGAGCATGTTGCTACCGTTTGCTACGACAACACAAACTGTTGCTGGTGCGCATGTCCATCGTGATGTCATGGGCTAGTCAGCGCGGAAGAGCCGAGCTCCATGTTTGCTTTATGTGCTTTTGAGCACTCTCATTGGAATGTACGGGGCTTCCCGCCGAACACTGTATCCAATTCTCTTAATACATCCATGCTCGGACCCCATGCTGCATTTAGGTTTCGCCAGCCAATGGGAATTCAGAGCTTCAACCATTTTGTGAACCTTTCCCTGTAGGAGTTTGGTGTTCAGGCTGTAGCTTTTACATGTAGGCCCCGATCTTTTTGTCTGTGGACACATGTGGTCACATGTGTTCCTTTGTCTCTCAGAGGTCAGTTTAATCTGAGGCCTTATTGTTTAAAATCAGTTTTAACACTACTGCTGAGCCCAACAGTATGATGGCCTTATTTTGTCCCAGAATAATCCTGACAGTGTTTGTAGCTGTAGCTGTGTCCAAATAACCATAGTAATCATATCTACTGTAATCTTTATATGACTGTTTTTTGCAGTTAGTTTGCAAGTAGTCTATATCTACAACGTTCCACTTCCGGGATTACTCCGTTGCCGCCAGAAATTCTGCTGGCTTTCACTCTTTTTGGCCGGATGTCCGCTACCTTCAGTTTTCTTTGTGTTGGAATTTTAAACTCCGGTGGATTTATGAGGACTATGATTAACTGCTCCCCAGATCTCTGCCGGGTAAATCCAGACAGCTAGCTAGACTATCTGACCAATCTAAGTTTTCTGTTGCATGACTAAAACAACTTTTGAACGTACACGTTCCATCAGAAGTTCCTTCCTTCCTATTTTGCAGCAGCACCATGGCTCTTCCCTGGGCTTAGCACCGCCATGTGATTGGTATAAAGAAATGCCAATAAACCAGAGCACGTTTTTCTCCCATCCCAGAATGCTGTGTGGACTAGACTTCCAGCTGTTTTCCATCATGATTGTGCATTGAATTATGGTAAAGTAGTAGAAAATGTATTTCTAAAAATTAAAAAAAAAAAAACAAGAGGAGAAAGCAAGAGTGGCAGAGGAATGTGATTAAAACTGTGAGTTCTGGTATGAGACAGTGACTTGAATTAAAAAATAAAGCAGCTGCAAACATGTTGACACTGATAAATCCAGACAAACCAATGACTAAAACATCATGTGTCCCTGCTTTCTAAAATCTGGTCTCGCACCTCTCACGTCCCGCTGCTGGTCCACATGCTGACTGAAGCTATGCATGATTCCAATGCAACAGAGAGTCCATGTTAACAGGCTGATGCATAATCAATAGGACAAGCACTCTCCAAATAGGGTTTTAACATTTATTGAGCTCGATGAACAATGAGTGCCCCCCTCTGTATACATGCACTGCTCGGCTCACTCTAACAGCATTTTGTCTGAGATTTAGGCATCTTTTAATGCTGACTTCTGCTCCCTGTGATGAAGACGGTGGGTAAGAGAGTGTAGCAGGTCTCAATCGATTCATGACAGAGGTCTTAAAACAAAGAAATCAATCAGCTGTGCCTCTAGAAGTGACCAGGCATCCTCAAGGAGAAATGTAATAAGCTGATTAAAATTACCAGGGAATAGGGTTGTGCCATTTCTGTATATTGATTCTTTGGTGAAAATGCAGCATCCATCATTCAAGATTACCACTCTCACATCTGTATGGTAAAAATGCAGATCCATAAAGCAGTCAGCAGCTGGTTAACTGAGCTTAACGTAGTGTAATAAACTACAAAAATAAAAAACAAAACGGGTAACAGTCTCTTCTTGGAGCCTCCTCTTTATGTACCAAAAATGGTATGATGTGTGGTATGGTCAGTCTAATATTCGGACTATAGGGCTAATTTGTTACCACTCCTTTATTTGGTTTGACACTTGTGAACCATTTTCTGTGGAGCTCTGATGACATTTACAGTTTAAACGGAGGCTGCATTAGCCAGCATACAATTAGAATAAGTTAAGCAAGTTTGAAGTAAATGGCAGTGGGAATACATAGTGAAATACATATAAAAAAATAATAAATTTATATATTTTAGTGGCCTACATACATAGGCCATAGATCTTGCACGCGCGCACACACACACACACACACACACACACACACACACACACACACACACAAATTCTGCTGCTTTTTTTCACCTACTTAATTGTGGTTTTGCTTCTAGAAAAAATGCATGGGAAGAAATGCACTTATATTTCAGTAATACCATCTTTAAACATACATCATTTATAGTAAATGGATTTACAGTTAGGTTTGACAGAAAGTGGTTGTGATGCATGAATGAAGCAGCTGATGCTAATCAGCTAATGTAGATGCACCTTCAATGCTCTGCCTGAACTAACACTATGCTCCATATCTACAAGCTCGAGTAGCACTTAACAGGGAGCAGGATGGACTATGACAGTTGTGGAAGTTAGCCTATAGTTAGAATTTAGACCTGCACACATCTCATGCTAGTTGCTTTCAAACTAAATAATAAAATAGAAGGCAATTTTAAAGGAATTAAATGGGTTTAAGCAATGTTGCCTCATAACGACACAATATGAGGCGCCCTTTTAATTTTTAGTACAACAACTTCATATCATCTATGCCACACCATTTTCAAGCCATAAGCATTTTGCATCTGCTTCATTATACCTATGATAGCTATATTTACTTTTTGGGAGAAAGTGTAGTGTGTGCACAAACAAGTGATCTATGTGCATGCTTTTTATGTGTGCGCGAAAAAGTATTGTATGTGTGAGGTAAAATGGGTGTATGTGGATTCTTTTTACGTGTATGTGTGAGGTAAAAGTGGCGTATGTGCATGCCTTCTACATATATGGCCTAAACGGCCCCTCATATTGTTGGTGTGTGTTTATTTTACCAATTTTAATCAATTCATATCCTTAGTTGTTACCATTGGCATGTATACATTATTTCAAAGGCTATGCTCAGACTACATATAATTTGTCAGGTAATTTTAACACAAATCGAGTCCACTTCTCAGTTGAGATGTCAATTGTCAAATTGATTGCACAAGCTAAAAAAATGCATAGTTCCCCTTGAACAGCTGAAAACTCCATGTCTGTATGGTTGTAATATATTTTTGCTCTCTAAATCACTATAGCAGTGGTCCACAGCCTGGGCTTAGAGAACAAAATATGGAATAGTTTAATTGCACCTTCACACTATTTTTAAGAATGTAAAAAACATTTGAAAATGTGTAGACCATACTGCATATACATATAGTGTCGCTAATTAGAGCTGAGTTCTAGCATAAAAGCTGGTTCGGATATAATAAACCAGCATGCTAAAACTTGCCGTAATAATAATGTAGGATTTCATTTGCATTGCTGGCCTGGAAACAGAATGGTAGAAAGGTCATTTTGTGTTAATTTAACAGTAAAAATCTTACTTCTACGTTCATTACTGTCTCCTAATTCAGTATATGTTTAAGGGATTTCTACACTGGCAGATGGAGGACTAATTACCAGTTTCCACTGAAAGAAATATTTTAAATAGATTTTGGACTGAGGACAGTTTTTCACAGCCAGAAGAACTCCAGCTACTGCTTTAGATGTTTTATTTCTGCCACACGGTTTAAATATACTTTCGATAAATTTAATTAAGGTTTAAAACAAACTTCAGTGTCATGTGGTCCGAAACTGGTGGCTGGTAATTATTTACCTGAGTGGGGCTACAGGCTCTGAAGGCTTCTGCTTTACATAGAAACAATGTTGTTGTCTAGTTTGGTGCACTAAGTTTTGAGTAGAGCTCAGAATATCATCAGAATAGCAAACACTCCATTCAACAGAACAGCTCAGCTTTGCTACTTTATCTATCTGTTTTCTCACTAAGTATAAGGATCCTCTAGAGCAGTGGTTCCCAAACTTTTTCTTTTCTCCCCATTTTTGTAGATACAAATATTTTCAAGCCACAATCAGCTGTTTCCGCAAATGGATAGTCAACGAGACGACACTGCTAAAATTCAACTGGGAGATTGGCAGTCATGTCAGCTTCCTCCATGTTCTCTTCGGTCTCTTTGCCTCTGCCATGATGTTCATAGAGCCTGCTGAACCCGGTTCGTAGAGCCTGCTGAACAGGGACGTCACTAGGATTGAAAGACGGGGGGCATAGCCCCCAGGCTACGCAAAACTTTCCCTTGCAAAATCTTACTTACAAACATTATTCTAATGTTATCTTTGAGATACATCAAAGCTGCATGGGGGGAACGTACTTAGGCCAGACTGTGCTCCTGCTGAGTTATTCTGTAGGCTATGACTTAAATGCTATCATCTGCTCGTGTAAATGTGTGATAAAGTAATACCATACCTAATTCCTCTCTCTATTAGATAAGTTGCAGGTCAAAATAAGACTGTTTAATTACACTAATTACTGTTACTGCATGGTAAAGTAGTTGAATCAGTGTCATGTCAACATCCAAAATGTCAGCACAAATCAGTAAAACAGATAGAGGTCAGTACTGTATACCATGCCAAATGACTATAGTACTATAGAAAGAATAAAATAAATAAATAGCCATTGTTGCATTCTTTATCATGTAAGCTGTTGAAAAGGATCCTATTTAAAGTGGCTACTTTCTAAATTTAATAATCTGATGGCGGAGGAATAAAAGTTTCAACGATTACTATATGTCAGTCCCTCCAGGATTTTGCTGCCTTTTTTTTGAGATTGTTTCATCCCAAAATGCCTGATTTTGCGGCAGCTTTTAAAAAATAAATTGCGATAAAAGTTGCGATGTCTTTGGTATTTTTGCTGCAATGAAGTTGGAAGAGACAGTGAAAATTGCAAAAAAAAGTTTCTATTTTTTTGGTATACTTCTTTAAAAATAAAAACCATGGTGATTGGTTGAATTCGTGTGAATTGTCGCGATCGCAACATCACAAATTCCTGGAGGGACTGATATGTATGTGTGTGTGTGTATATGTATATATGTATGTATATATGTATGCATGTATGCTCATGTATAGCCTAGCCTACAACATCTACATACTTGTTTAATTCATTACAGCAAATGAATGCAGAAAATTTAGTTGGTTAGAATACAGCATATATAATAAATATCATAAAATAATTGAGTTTAAGCTATTCCTTAGTGCCTAGATCTGCCAACAAATGCCTTTTAGAAGAAAACAAAACACCCCACACTTTCTTAGCCCTGTAGACCAGTGGTTCTCAAACTTTTTGACATCAAGGAACCCTAAACTGACAGAAACTGGACCACGGACCACCATTTGATTAGATTTTCTCCAAGGGTCCCCATCTGATAGGATTTTCATCGCTACGCGCTGCAGCAGCGATGATGCCGAATCTCTAGATGAGCCGCAGCTGAGCCGCGATATTCAAGAATTGATTGTTTTTTTCGTCTGCTATATTTCACCACTAAATTAATTTCTGAGACTGTTCTATGCGAGAAATTAACTGTGTACAGTTTGAATATGGGCAGTTTTACAAAAATGTATGGCCAATTGCACATTTGCTCTGATATGTTGTCGGACTTGGAAGCTCCAGTCTTAGGTGACAGTCAGCTGACGGTGGCTGGGATCGCTTGCTTACTGGTCGGCCAGTAGGCTAATGCTCAGAGACTCAGCTGGAAGTCGTTTTAGACCCTCCCACCAGCCGTTGGGCCACGCCCTCTCATTTAAATTGACACCTGTCACTTCTAAATAAAAAGCTCATGTTAAATCGAAATGTAAAAGGTGAATCTTAAAATGTCAATATCACGCACGTATCGATAGTAAAATAATACTATTTTTAATTTGATCTTGCTTCGTTTTCTCTTTGGACTTTCAATTTGAATTATGAATAAATATATCCTCCATAGATCAAGTTGGTATCTGTTATTAGCCCATCCTTAAGATGATTAAAGGCAAGACGGAGGCTTAATGACATACTTTAAAATATATTTCAGCATTTGTTAATCGCTAAAAATATAAGCAGAAGAATGTTATCATTGCAAAGTGTTCAAGCTAATGTCTTGTGTTTATTCCACAATATTTATGGATAAGCTGTTTGATTTATAATTATTAGATTATTTTCAAATGTAACTTACCCTGCTGTGCATGAACATAGCTGTTCCTCAGTTTGTGCGTTTCCCATTTGAATGGTCAGCGTATGAGGCGGCTCACATTATTGCATGGCTTTAGCTTAAATTTTTATGAAATTATTCTCTCATCGGTTGCATATTATGTCGTGGATATATCCCTTGAATGCATACTGCAGTCCCTTTTGTCTTGCTCTCTCAGATATTTCACCTGTTCGCCAAAAATTACTAATTATCTCCTTGGGAATGTCTGACACCGGTGCATGTAATGGACGTGCCAGGCACGAAAGCTTGACAGGCGTAGCAACAGTAACTAAGGAGGGCGGGGCTTAGCGAAGGGTCAATTACATAAAGTATGCATTATATACATTCATTACAGCACTTCTCCTGGGAGATTGTACCTGCTCCCCATGGTTACATAGTGCAAGAACAGGCATTTGGGACGCAGAGTGGGAATGACAGAGGCACCATTATCCATATTACAAGTCAGTGTACAGTAGCATCATAATGATTTTGAAGCTGTTTTAGAGTAAAATAGTTACATAATGTTGCTTTACACATGTGCCCTCCATTGGCCGCCAATGGTCTTAATGCCTTTTCATAGACCCTTCCACTTCAATAATGGCTACCACTGTATGTTTCTCCAGCAGAGCAACATCCTGCTTCATCATTTCCCTCCAGCAATGGATATACACACTTATTGTGTATTTATTAGGGCTGTCAGCATTATCGCATTAATCGCGATGCGATTAAGAGCTGAGCATAACACGTTCATTTTTTTAAGCGCTTAATCGCATGCCGCCATTTATGAATTTATTTTACACTTCACTCGGCTTTGCGTCGTGCCTAACAACGCCCCTTAGCTGTTCTAAAATCACTAGCTAGGCTACTATTTTGACCCTTTGCCGCACGTCTACTTATCATCAAGCTGCCATTGTTCCTCGTAACACATCCTGCTGCTGCAGGCTGCAGGCATGATGGAGAAAGACTTCAGCAACACAATTCTGAATGGCGCTTTTTATTTTCCAAAACTCCCGGATGGCTCAGTAGACAAGTTGAAAGTCATAGGCACATTGTGTAAAGCCGAATTAAAATATCACCGAAGCACGACAAGCTTGAGCTACCACCAATGGCGGTTTTTGGCACGGGCGAACCGAGCTGCCCAGGCCTGCATTTTTTCATGACACATGGGGGACGGCACAAGCACTTAAAAAAGCGGTTTTCTACTGTATTATCTATAATTTCACCGTGTTGGGAATTGGCACCCCTGCTTGCTCAGAAGATGCCGTGCACACTGCACAGAGAAGCTGTGAGAAGGGGAAATGGGAGCGGGGGACAGTTCACCTCTGGGTCGAACGGCTTGCTGGGCATAGGTACCGATACCGAAGCTGATTGCGGTTATGTGTCATTTTCATCTCCATTCCTATCCTGAGTTGAAAGATAGCCTACTTTACGGCTTTATTATCGAGTTGATAGGCGTGTGTGTTCGTGTAGGCCGTCTGAAATGCAAATATTTTTTCACTACTTTTTTTTTTTAAAGGGCGTGCGCCCGTGAGCACCCACGGAGGAAAACAAATCGGCGCCTATGATGCTTGGTCTATCAAATGGAACGGTCCAGACACGGGGGGGAACGGGGGATGATAAGGATCTATCGGAGATCTACCCCAAATTTTACTCTGCCAGTCACTGTGGCTCAAGAGAGGAGCTTTTCAAAGCTAAAGTTAATCCTGCAAGTTGAAGTCATACCTGAGGTCAACCATGTCCCAGGAACAGCTCACTGGCCTTTCCGTCATTATCAATCATTCAATAGGGGAGCAGATTTCATATGAAAACATCATTGATGATTTTGCATCAAGGAAGGCCAGAAAGGTCAGGTTTTAGTTTTAGTTTGAGTTTTCTGTTCTTAGTGCTATAGTGTAACAATTAGATTCTCTATAGTGTGTTTTCACATTTGTGTGATGAAGGATTTGTGCTATATAGAATAGGCCTAATTAGTCTATATTTTATTTGTATATTATTCTTAATATTTTATATTATTGTTGCTCTCTGCTCTTGTTACATTTTTTATGTATCTGATTGTATATATTTTTGGCACATTTATATATATATACATATTTTATTATAACAATATAAGTGAAAGAGAAAATTATATTTCTCAGTTGCACAAATCCTTCATTAGAACATTTGAAAAACAGACTTAAGAGAATCCAGTTATTTAACTATTGCAATTACAACAGGAAACACACCTTTTAAGTTGCACATCTCCACCTCCAACATTTTCAAAAGACAATGAACACAATTCTGCACTAAATATGACAGTATAAGTAATCAGAACTTTAAATAAATATACACTATAATATAGTAAATTTTTCTTTTGGGTGGGGGCACTCGAAGGGGGGTCTCGCCCTGGGTGTAATTCAATGTAGAACCGCCCCTGGCTACTACCTCAAGCTAAGCATAGTAGTACAGTTAAAGTGACTCAGTATGATGCTAGCAGGCTCAGGCAAAGCACTATTTTGGAGAATGCTACTTGCCGACCTGTGGATGAAACCAAATCCCAAAAAATTACTACAGCTCTTGCAAAATGGGTGGCAACTACAGTGCCTTGCGAAAGTATTCGGCACCCTTGAACTTTTCGACCTTTTGCCACATTTCAGACTTCAAACATAAAGATATAAAACTGTAATTTTTTGTGAAGAATCAACAACAAGTGGGACACAATCATGAAGTGGAATGAAATTTATTGGATATTTCAAACTTTTTTAACAGATAAAAAACTGAAAAATTGGGCGTGCAAAATTATTGAGCCCCTTTACTTTCAGTGCAGCAAACTCTCTCCAGAAGTTCAGTGAGGATCTCTGAATGATCCAATGTTGACCTAAATGACTAATGATGAAAAATAGAATCCACCTGTGTGTAATCAAGTCTCCGTATGAATGCACCTGCTCTGTGATAAACTCAGAGGTCCGTTTAAAGAGCAGAGAGCATCATGAAGAACAAGGAACACACCAGGCAGGTCCGAGATACTGTTGTGGAGAAGTTTAAAGCCGGATTTGGATACAAAAAGATTTCCCAAGCTTTAAACATCCCAAGGAGCACTGTGCAAGCGATAATATTGAAATGGAAGGAGTATCGGACCACTGCAAATCTACGAAGACCCGGCCGTCCCTCTAAACTTTCAGCTCATACAAGGAGAAGACTGATCAGAGATGCAGCCAAGAGGCCCATAATCACTCTGGATGAGCTGCGGAGATCTACAGCTGAGGTGGGAGACTCTGTCCATAGGACAACAATCAGTCGTATACTGCACAAATCTGGCCTTTATGGAAGAGTGGCAAGAAGAAAGCCATTTCTTAAAGATATCCATAAAAAGTGTCGTTTAAAGTTTGCCACAAGCCACCTGGGAGACACACCAAACATGTGGAAGAAGGTGCTCTGGTCAGATGAAACCAAAATCGAACTTTTTGGCAACAATGCAAAACGTTATGTTTGGCGTAAAAGCAACACAGCTCATCACCCTGAACACACCATCCCCACTGTCAAACATGGTGGTGGCAGCATCATGGTTTGGGCCTGCTTTTCTTCAGCAGGGACAGGGAAGATGGTTAAAATTGATGGGAAGATGGATGGAGCCAAATACAGGACCATTCTGGAAGAAAACCTGATGGAGTCTGCAAAAGACCTGAGACTGGGACGGAGATTTGTCTTCCAACAAGACAATGATCCAAAACATAAAGCAAAATCTACAATGGAATGGTTCACAAATAAACATATCCAGGTGTTAGAATGGCCAAGTCAAAATCCAGACCTGAATCCAATCGAGAATCTGTGGAAAGAACTGAAAACTGCTGTTCACAAACGCTCTCCATCCAACCTCACTGAGCTCGAGCTGTTTTGCAAGGAGGAATGGGCAAAAATTTCAGTCTCTCGATGTGCAAAACTGATAGAGACATACCCCAAGCGACTTACAGCTGTAATCGCAGCAAAAGGTGGCGCTACAAAGTATTAACTTAAGGGGGCTGAATAATTTTGCACGCCCAATTTTTCAGTTTTTTATCTGTTAAAACAGTTTGAAATATCCAATAAATTGTGTCCCACTTGTTGTTGATTTTTCACAAAAATTACAGTTTTTTATCTTTATGTTTGAAGCCTGAAATGTGGCAAAAGGTCAAAGTTCAAGGGGGCCGAATACTTTCGCAAGGCACTGTAACTGCAGACCTCTCAGCATCGTAAAAGTCTCGGGTCTTAAAGACGTACTACGGTTGGCATGTTCTGAATTGTGCAATAATGACAGATTAACATATTTTTCTTTTGTTTACAGTAAATAAATAATAAATAAATACAAATCTTAAAGTCAAGTTCATAAAGCAACTTTCTTTGCATTCATTTGATTCCCAACCAAGATACACTGGTAAGAATTGTACTTAAAAACAGTTCTGAAATGCAAAATAATAGAATTTTTAACATGTGATAAAACAAGCGATTAATCGCGATTAAGAAAAAATGTATCATATGACAGCCCTAGTATTTATCTTTCATTAATTATACTGCAGGCTTGCTTTATTACTGTAGAGGAGCAGATTGCAATGACGTGATCCATTTTTTTCTGAGGCCATGATTTTGTGGCCACTTACAGTGTGCCTAAACCCATTGGGACCGGCAGGGATTGCCACAGGAATCAGTTTTGTTTAGCAGAGCAATATCCTGTATCTCCTCACTTTCTATCAGTGATACATTTCTGTTCATTCAGCTGCTGCTATACTCTAAAGAATGGCAATGGCAGAAAGCCATCAGTAATGGTCAAATCAGCACACTTGTACATGTGAATACACATGTGAAAGACCATACACATCCATGCACATGCAAAGACACAACAGCTACTTCAGTGCACAGACATGTATGGCCTGACTTTGGCTGCATGTAGCTTTGTGAGCCATAGCCGGCGTTGTTGTATGTGCAACTACAGTGTGGTTGAGTATATGTGAGTGAATGTGTGAAAGAACGAGGATGTGTCAGCTAGAGAGAGATAAGACTCTTGATAAGAATCAGTCCTGGGCAGAGCAGTACCGAGTAGTCAGACCTTCATATAATATAAGCTAATTACTTTTCCAAATGGTTTAGACACGGAAGAAGGCTTGTATTTTTAGGAATCAAAGGGTATCTGGTTTAGGCATGGGATTTTCATAACAGTATATGAAATTATGACCCTTAGGGCTTTCTTAGTAGCTCTTACACCATATTATTACTGCATATCTTGTAGTATGGATAAGTTTATGTTGGAATCCATGCTGCCACATGGTTGCGGCTCTGAAAGCTCTACTTGGATAAGGGAAACAATTTTTATTTTGAACATTACTGTAATGTAATAATGTAATACCTAAATATAGACTTATACTGAATGAAATTATAACAAATGGGGGTGGCAGTGGCAGTAGCTCAGTCTGTAGGGACTTGGCTTGGGAACATGGGAGCATGCTCCGGCCACATGTCATAGACCTGCTCCTTGAGCAAGACACCAAAACCTAAGTTTCTCCCTGGACACTTTATGTGGCTGTCCACTGCTCCTAATGCTAAGGATGGTTTAAGTGCAGTAATTGAATTCCACTACATTGTACTGTACAATGGAATGTGACAACTAATAAATGTAATTCTTCTTCTACCCACTGATGGACTGGCTGATGAACCTGCCAGCCTAGTCTCATGGCAGTTCGTGAAATGGTCACGTTATTGAATCTATTGATACGTGTACTGAACACGTTAATTACGTTATTTTCGTGTGGCAAATGTATTTCAATGGGAAGCATTGTCAGGGTTTTGGTATTTTGTTCTGTTTTATTGTGGTAGTCTTGTTTTTCTGTTATATTCTGTTTCCTGTTTTATTTTGTAGTCTGTCTGGTCTCCCTTGTCTTGTCTAGCTTCTTCCTGTCTTTATTCACCTTTTTTGATTGCTCTGCCCCACCCTGATTTGGTTCACCAGTTTTATCACCTGTTTTGTGTTAGTGCTCGTTACCTGGTGTATTTAGTTTCCCTTGTCTCTTGTCGGATTCTTGTTCCTCTGTTAGTGTGTATTCTGTTAGTGTGGTTGTACTTTTGTTAGTGTGTATTTCTTTGTTTCTCTGTTCGTGTCGTGTGCTGCCTGTAGTGTTTTTCGTTATTGGAATAAATTTCTGTTTTAACTGCATTTGAGTCCAAACCTTCACTTCACCTTGACAAGCATATTTCGTGATCACACGATTACGGTAGCGAGTAGTATTGATAAGGCGAACATTTTCCGCGCTAGTCTCTTCCTAACCACAACCGTCCCGTTGTCAGCGTCTCCTGCGTGAAGGTTCCTTTCCCCGTTCTTTTCCTAACCACAACCATTCTGTTGTTGTGGACGGCATGTGGCGTTTAATTTCCCTGTTGTTGCGTGCCACAGAGACCGCGGATCGTGTCCCTGCTCCGGGGGATCGCAGTCCGTCCCGTTGTTATCGTGTGTGGCGTTTCATTTTCCCGTTGTGGCGTCCCCCAGAGCAGCCCAGTGTCATGGCAGTTCATGAAATGGTCACGTTCAAAAACCGTGACCTGTACACGAAATAAACGAGAAAATTGTGACCTGTACAAAAAATCAATATATCAAAATAACGTGACCATTTCATGAACTGGCGTGAGACCGGGTTGAACCTGCAGTCTCCAGGCATAACACTAGAGCAAGAGTCATTCAACATCTGATTTAGCTCAGTCAGAACCGCAGTGGAGATGGCATTTGGGAGATTGATTGTCAAGTTGGAGGGTGCTAATGATTTCCATTTTATATTTACTCCTCATGTTGTTGTAACCTGTTGTGCTCGCCATAACTTTTGTGAAACCATGCCTGGGTAGAAGAAGCAGCAGTCTTGGAGAGGGCTTTTCCACAACCCACTGCAGCCCCAATGAACAACAGAGCCATTACTGATGCACGTACCATAAGGCATGCACTGCCCGCCTATACAGTATGTCTGGAAACTTCCCCCTCAGGAGACGTTAAGAGTGTAATAACCATAACACAACACAAAAGGGTGCACTGCAACTTTAGTAGATGAATTGCAGGAAAATCTACAATGCATTAACAATGTTGAAAATAATAAACAGGCCCTTTAAACAAAATAAATTGTCCTTGTGTGGAGTTTCTCCAAAATGTTTATCCAGGTCAATGCCTGATGAGTTACATTCTGACGGAAGTTAAATCTGTCAAAAGCCATGAGTCAGAGTTCAAAGTGCACTATTGTCTATGTATATCTGCTGTTGGTAACAATCTGGGTGACTGGCACAATCCTATCACATGCCAGATATTTCATCCAGCAGTTTCAAAGGCAACTGAGATCAGATTTCCTGGAAGTCGAAAAGGGTGGCTTCGCCATCTACTGGGTCAGTGGATCTTCCTCGTTGAATCTTCGTAGTCACAAAAGACCTGACCTGCATTTACAAACAGGCTCATAGTCTCTGTTCTGTTTCACCATATACATGTTATACTCCTCATACATATTTCACATCTTTCTGTTGGATAACGATCCTAACAAAATCAAAATAATGACTGGCTATGTGTAAATACTTTTGCTGAAACAATATTATTCTCTGGTTCACTCATGTTCTTAAATGTTGTTAGAATTATTTTGTTCTAACAAAATATGTTTAACATATAAACAGACATAGACATACTGTAAAATACAATAGAGATAAAAGACAAGACTGAAGCTGTCATCTTAAGATATTTCAACTTAAAGTGGATGTCTCAAAAGGTCATTCAAAAACCTTTTACCTTTTGAAAATGTTACGGTTTGGACAATTTTGTTGCCTGTTTTGTTCTATTTCTGTTGCCTGTATCAGTATTTTCTGTATATTTCCTGATTTAGTTGATTAGTCTGTATTGTGTATGTTTTGGTTATCCCTGTATTCTGTTCTCCCTCATGTTTAGTGTTGGTCAAGTGTCTGTGTTTAGGTCATTTCATGTTTCCTGTCGGTTTGTTCCCGTTTCCTGTTTTATTTTGATAGTCTGTGTCCGATCTTGTCTTGTCTAGTTTTACTTTGTTTTCCCGCCTTTGTTGATTGTCCTGCCCCGCCCTGATGTGTTTCACCTGTTGTGTCACCTGTCCCTCATTAGTTCATTACCTCATGTATTTAACCCCCGTGTTCCCATTGTCGCAGCAGATTGTTTTTCCTGTTCTGCCCTCATGTGTGTTTCTGTGCCATCAGCCTGCATAACTGCGGTAGCCTTCTGCATCCCGCTCCTTAGTTTTTTTTAGCCTCTGTTCTGCCGTGTTTTGCTTTATTAAAAATCTTCAAGCTTACACCATCTCCTGCCTGCCGTCTCTCTCTGCATTTGGGTCCTCCACCTCACACACCTAACAGAGAAATCTCTGTCAGCAATCTCTCTTCTATAAATCTCATTCCGGATGCTATGCTGGCACTACAATGCTTTCTGTCAGTTTTTAACTCCGATCTCTAACAAATAAACATGCCCCAGTTAAGAGACATAGGATTAAATAATAATCATAATCATGATTTAGGTAGGGTTATTCTACAAAGGAACAAAGCTTGGGCACTGGCTAAATCCACTTGTAGTGATGTGAACTGGCAAACTTTGAGATGTCTTATCTTAAATTCCAGAAGGCGTGGAAGTGATGCGTTCCAGCTGCACCGCGGTTTTGTTTCGTGCTTGCGTGAAAAATAGACCTGTCACGTATTTTTAGCAGAGCAGAGCAGAGAGCTGCCTCATGCACGCTTCTGGGACAAGCTGCGTCACGGCTGATGGAATAACAAGCACTGTCTTGAATGGCCGCGATTGCTGTCGTGCCTGGTGGATTTTGGCTGTTAGACATACAGTACATGTACTTACATAGTGAAAAGGGCTAATTCCGCCTACTATTTGAAAAAAAATGTCTGATTGTGGTAACAATTTAGCAAAATTCTGAAAAATGGTCAAACCTCTTAAAGGGATTACTTCATCCTTCCTCCCTTAGCAAATTATACAGGACTCTAAAGTTGTGAATGAAAAAGAGATCTATAATGTTTTTAATGATCATTTTATCAATTAATTTGTTTGATCAACTTAATGGTGTGGTTGAGACATTAAAGGCGCAAGATAATGTCTCTATCACTACTTCAGAGGAAGAGGGGCTAATTGTTCCCATGTAAAGTTCATCAAGCTCATTTTGGCCAATTAACCATTCTGAAGTTTTCCATGTTTTGTGTAACTCCAAGTGCATGAAAAGCTCTTTGGTTGTGGACCAGTTAGATCCCTATCTCTTAGAACTTGCTACCCCCATTGAATTTAGTTTAATTTTAGGCTCATTGTTGTTTACTTTGTATTAAACTGATATATGTGCCTCACAAGAGAACTGCAAAGCACATTTTTATGCTGATGATACAATTCTTTATGCGTATGCGTCATCTTTGGCGCAAGTTGTGTCAAATCTATATATGCATTTGACTGTGTGCAGAAATCCTTGAAAAATCTTAGATTTGTTATAAATAAGTCTAAATAAATAAGACTACATTTATGCTACTGACAAAGTCAAGGAAGTATGAACAATATGCCTACAGCAAATTTTCCCTGATTGGGGCACAAATTTAACTTGTCACAGATTACAAGCTAGATGAGAAGCTTTCATTTAAAACAAGTCTTTGAGCTCACAAAGAATGTAAGAATTAATCCACATACATGGTTATTTGTATTTATTTCACGTTTCTATATTTTGTTTTTATTGCTGTGAACTCAGGGCATTGCTGTAAAATAGCTTAATGCTCAGTCAATTTTCCTTAAATAAACAATGATATGATGATACATCGAACACGTTGAGGTCTTCAGAATCAGAAAAAGGTTTATTGCCAAGTAAGCACTTGGTGGTTCCTACAAACATAAACAAACACACGTTCAGCATGATCTATAGCATTTTGTCATAGGGTATTTCTGTACCTTAAAGCATATAATAATAACACAACGGGGCGCCTTGGTAGCTCACCTGGTAGAGCGTGCACCCCATGTCCAGAGGCTCAGTCCTCGCCGCAGCAGCTGCAGGTTCAATTCCGACCTGTGGCCCTTTGCTGCATGTCATTCCCCCTCTCTCTCCCCTTTGATGTCTAAGCTGTCCTATAAAATAATAATAATAATAATAATAATAATAACAACAACACTGGTGCTAACCAAGTTGCCAGTTACCAACTGTGCTCTAAAAGTGATCTAATGAACTTGATTAGGACTCTCAACTTGGCAGTTTAAATTGTGGCTCACAAGTACTTGATTTAAAAGGCTATGGTCAAGTCAGAACAAACTAGGGCTGGGCGATATATCGATATTAACAATTATATCGATATATTTTTAAACGTGATATGGAATAAGACCATATCGCATATATCGATATAGTTAAAATTTGCGCTGTGATCCTTGCTTCAAGCAAGCTGCTGACCCAGCGGAGCTCTCTGCACTGCTCCCCGCGCCCCCGCCCCTTCTCTTTCATGCACAGAAGGGGGAGGGGCAGGAACAGACACTCAGCCACTCTTCAACAAACATGGAGGAAGCAACAACGTCTGCGGAGCGTGTGGAGGAGGAATTGGTTAGTAAAAGAAAAAGCAGTGGCTCAGCAATTTGGAGATGGTTCGGATTCAAAGTATCAGATGAGCAACAAAATCACGTTATATGTAGGGAGTGGCATAAACAAGTTACAGCCAGGGGTGGAAGCACTACAGATCTTTTTCACTACCTAAAACAGTGTGTGAAACTGCGCGCTGCGGAAGCCCCAGCCGCAAGCCATCGACAACCCGAAAAAGCTCCAGCCCCAAAACAAAGCTCACTGCAAACTTCATTTTCCCGCAGTGTGCCTTATGAAAAGAAAAGTGACAAGGGGTGTACTATAATGGTGTCACGGACTAGCGATGAAAACTACTCGTCATTTCCTATAAGTTCTTCACAATAAAAGTCCTCCGTTATTTTGGTATTTGAATGTTTTTATTATGAAGCAGCAAAATCCGGAAATGTTGGGCATTCATTAGCAGTAACGTAACATGACTCCTATAAGCATTGTGCATTGTTACTTAGCAACAGCATTCTTTGACAACAGCTGTTCAATCAAAATATCGGTGTGTGTATATATATCGTATATCGATATTCAGCTTAATTATATCGGGATATGACTTTTGGTCCATATCGCCCAGCCCTAGAACAAACCTGTCCTTTTCATTAAGGAGTCTAAGTTCCTGGCTCCATTAAAGCTGTTCCCAAGATTAATTTTTTTGGGAAAAGGGTTCTGGTTAGGGTGAGCTGAGGTGTCAGCTTGGGTGAGGAATAATACCCAGTAATTAATTCTTTCAAGGAGCCAAATGGACAGAACCGGGCCATAAGTTCTCTTTAATAATCCAAGACAACAGCTGAAGCCGAGATGTCTTATTCTAGCCAGCTGGCTGCATGTGCAGCAGTAGGGTCAGACAGGGTAACTTTAAAATCCTATGACCTGCGGGAGGCTGCGCAGCTGGAGAATGAGACACAGGAAGACAGGGAAGAGGAAAAGATAAAGAGAGACAGCAAGCAAATCCCATTTGCTTTATAAATGTGATGTTTCAGGCCGACTTCAGGTATTTGTGTTTGGACAAATGTGTTTGCAGTGGCTATGACACTGGTTGTTAAGGTAATGGCACACAGGGCAGGTTTTCAAGACAATGACTGAGGACTATGGTAACAAAAACACTTTGTAAATATGACGTGGTCAGGTGATATTTCCTATTTTGCAAGGTAATGAGGACTACCTGAATGCACCATTTAACAACTGAGCGCCAGGCTATGGATTGTTGGATACTTAGGAACACTGGATATTTCAGCTGTGTCCTCCAAATGTGAGGGAAAAGATGTCTGCAAGTTTTTTTTGCCAATTTCTAAGGAACTTCTGAATTGCGGCGGGTCTTGTCTTTCTGTTAGGAAATATTGAGATGTTGGGAGACGTGAGCAGAAATCTAACCTTTTATCCTGAAGCCCTTCACATATAGTGATACATTACACAGCTGCATGTTTGTCTCCTTTTGCTGCTTGTTGAGCAGAAAAAGGATGTGAATGTGATAAAATTGCTGTTTTTTAGAAGAGTCAATACTGGGAAATAGGACACTGGTTTATCCTGGTGTGTCGACGTATGTCATCGCACATTAATGTGTGCTGTCAGTTCAGGATAACCAATTGTCCTAATTAAAGACAACACAGTTGTGTTGGCTTACATTGAAAATAATGGATGCAGGTGTTTTGACATGCTACTAAACCTTGAGTGTCTCATTAGAAAGTGGTGGAACTGAGTAACAAGTAACAGTACTTAGTCAAAGGTGCAGTAAGTGATTTGAATTTATATTTTAATATTTGAATTCAGCAGCAAAACAAATACAACCCCTCCACCTTCAGAATCTCTTCCTCATGGATGCGCATTGCCATAGCGACCATTTCTGTTAGTGTCTCTGCTCACGTTAGGTTGTGGATTAGCAAACTGTCGCTACTGCTGTAAAGCTAACCAGTTGGGAGCACCCATCACAAACAATTAGCACCTGAGATCAATTAAGTCTGTGAGTCTTTAGTCCTTAGTCCTCAGGGCTCACTTTGGGATTGGGCCATTACTACTGACAGGCCTGCCTCAGTTACAGTGGGGGTAGAGACAGTTACACAGCCACAAACACAACCTCTAGTGGCACCACCACCACAGCACCCTCCACCCCCTCCCAGGCCTACACAGGCTCAGCCTAGAACGGCCAGAGACAGGAGCCCAGAAATTACAGAGCTTCCAGAGAAGGAAACACCGAAGCCTGCTAGACCTCTGCCACAACGACAACCGCGACCACTACAGCAGAGAGAAGCACCAAGAGAGGCTCCCAGGACGGGCCCACTCCAGGTCGCCGCAGAGATTCATCCAGCCCCTCAGAGACCAGTGGAACACACCTCACCTGCACGAGAGGAGATGCAGTGGCACCAGCCTGGAGAGGACGCAAACCCAACTTCACCACATGGGAGAGGAGGAAGTGCAGAGTGGCAGAGTATAGACCATTCAGACACACCCACACGAATGAAAAAAATTACTGCTTGAAATGGCTGATCATCTGGGACTCCAACGTGGCCAGGCTTCCACCATTCACACAGTCCCATGACCAAATTGACAGCTTCCCAGGTGCTACTTTTAAACATGCAGAGGCACTTTTAGCTAAGATTCCAGTTTCCACCATGGTGGAACAACTAGTCCTCTCTTTTGGCCTTAACAACAGAACACAGAAACCTGATGGAGTGGCCATCCCACAACTTAAGAAAGCAGTCAGGATGGCTCAAATAGCATTTCCGAGGGCACAGATTCTGGTCCCCATCATCAACTTTTGCAGGGCCCTCCAACATCAGGAGCAAGAAAACCTGAGGATGCTCAACAACCACATAGTGGCTCACTATGACCACATCCCTCAGCTCTCCAGGAACACCTTTTCCACTGAAAATGACCACATTCATTGGTCCCACCTGGCAGCTGGTCACATGTTGACCCACTGGTTGGCTCATTTAAATGCATAGGCCCCGGGAACACTCCAGAGACAGCGGGGTTAAAGACTGTAATTAACCTTTCTCAGACTTTTCAGCTCACCACAGCACAGACTTTATTATTTTTTGACAAAAAAATCGCTTACTGTACCTTCTGAACAGACACCTGATCTGCCAGTACTCTGAACCAGTGAAAAAGCATCCAACTTGTGTTGGAAACAATACAGTTGGCACACAGTTAAGATATGAGCTGTCTGAACATAGCTAAAGGGACTAAGGCACCAACAACCAGAGCAAGAGGGACAGACAGGAAATGAGACAAAGAGCCAGACAACACAAAAAAAGAGTGAGAGAGAGAGAGAGAGAGATCATGAAGACAGTGAGAGACATCCTCCTATTAGAGTTTTGTTCTCAGCTGAAAGTGGGTCACAAAGGGCCGCAGGTTAAAACTGTGACAACAGCACTGTGCTTGTTTCTGTAAGACCTGTTCTTCTTTTCTAGCAGAAAAACAATATATATCTTGTGAAATTGATATCTGAGAAGAAAGTGAGAGCCATACAGACAGACAGACAGAGTCAAACAGACAGACAGGGTAGCAAAACGGAGGAAAGCGCTGGTGAGAATAAAAAAAAATAAGTATAATAGCACAAGATAGGAAGAGTGCAGACATTATGTAAATGAAACGGTTAACAGTTTGCGAAATAAATTGAATGAATTATGCTTTGCCTAACCCTCTGGGCCCTCTGTTACATTCCTCCATTTTTCTCTCTGGAATTAAGTAAGTTTATATAACTTTCCCTTTGTTCAGGTGTAGGTCAAATAAGCCTGCTGAAGCAGCTTTTCAACACCTGAAAATGTAGCTTTTGAAACTTTATTATTGCAGAAAGTAATCATAAGCAGTAAAGAAAATAGCCCTTGGGGTAGCGTACTTTAAATTAAAAGCCTATATATATAAAAGCTCATTACCTGCGAAATAATTGAACTGAAAGGTAGTCAGGGATCAAAACATGGCGCAGCAATAATGCTGCTCAAGCTGCAGGAAGCTTCTTGGAAATGAAAACAACTTTTTGGAGATACTCTTTTTTTTTTTTTTTTTTTTTTTTTTAACTTGGTATTAAAAGGTCAGGTTCTAATATAATTCATTTCAATTCAATTGTATTTATAGTTTGAAATCATAACAACAGTTATCTCAAGACACTTTACAGAGTAAATATATGCACGCTCAATACAAAGGATTCCAACAATTCTCCCAAAAGCAAGCATTTAGTGCAATAGCAGCGAGGAATATCTTCCTTTTTAGGCAGAAACCTTGAGTGGTGAGGAAAAATTTCCTTTTAGGCAGAAAGCTCAGACAGATCCTGACTCTTGGTGTGCGGGCGTCTGCTGCTAACGGTTGGGACACAGAGACACTGATACAGATATACAGATATAGAGAAATATAATTCATAATAATTATAGCAGTTGGTATGATGAACAGTGGCAATTATAGTAACATTAAAAATAGAAATAATAGTTGTAGCAGTTCAGGGCGTAGGGCATAGCAGGACTTTGCAGGGCGTAGTAGGGCGTAGCAGGACGTCGAGCAGGACCACGGCGGCAGCTGCAACCATGATTTAAGTGCCACCCCAATCCAAGGAAATCTGCGAGGCGAGAAAAAATAAGGACTATGGAGAATAAGCTCTCTTTAGCTAAATTAGTAACGAGCATTATCGGGACATGAATGAAAAAAAACAGATGGAAAGAGAGAGGAGCTCAGTGTGTCAAGGAAGTCCCCTGAGTATAATTAAGAGCTGGTCCAAGCCAAACCTGAGCCAGCCCTACAAGGGTTGGTAGATGAATCCGACGACAATGCTGAGAAGATGAGGGGTGCCATGTCTGTAGAAATACACCCTCCCCCGTCAGTCTAGGCGAACGCTGCACCTCCTCACTCCCTAACTATAAGCTCTATCAGACATATAATGTATATAAAAGAACAACTATCCATCTGACAGGATTTTAATGTGTTGTGCTTATTAGACACAATTGCACTCTGTTGGGGTACTACCCCTGTACTACTCTATACCCAAAATCCTGGGTTGAAATTTGGTCAGGGAACTTTATTGCTAACTTCCTGTAAGCTCTCAACTATCTGTAAAAAGATGTGAAAATACCCCAAAAATGCATGCCGTAATATATATATACATTATAAGAGATAACAGGTATCTGTACGGTACAGTACATAGCTGATTGAAATTGTGTTCTTCTGGTCCCTGCTGCAAAAAAAAGAAAAATGGTGTGGGAGTGAAGCAAAATTCAGACTACACATGTGGTGCAATATTTATAGTCTGTCTTCTGAAACCTCAATAAGCCAGCTATCCATCCAAATTAGGGGTGTCACAATTCTCCAAATCCTCAATTCGATTACATTTCCAATTCTAAGATCACGGTTTGATTCGATTTTTACATTTAGATTTTTAAAGCACAGGTTGCTATGCCATTTTTAGACTTTTATGCAATATAATATCTGACCTTTGTTCGCAATATACCACACTACATTGTCAAATTTAAAACATTTAGGAAGATCATGTGACCAGCCACCGCTATGGTTGCAAAGGACTGAGGCTCCCACATTCACCTCCGTATTTCATTAAATAACCAGGTCTATTACTTTTTCTTCGACGCCAAACCGGTTTGTCTATCACTATGACAGAGTCGTCCGCATATTTAATAATGGTCCTATTTACATATCAGAGCAAATATGTAAATTATTTTATTACCATTATTAAATATGCGGACGACTCCGTCATAGTGAGTTTGCTTCATAAAAATGACAGAGGTCATGGTCCAATAATTGAAGACTTTGTCCAATGGTGTGAGGAGTCACACCTTCAATTGAACATATCCAAAACAAAGGATATGTACAATGATTTTGGAAAAACTCCAGGATATGAGGCTATAACTATAAATGGTCAACTAGTGGATCAAGTACAATCCTATAGATACCTAGGGACAATTATTGACTCTAAATTAAATTTCCAGGAGAATTGTGAGGCTGTCTGTAAAAAAGGACAACAGCGTCTATACTGTTTGAGAAAATTGTACCATTTTTAATATAGATAAAAACATAATGACATTATTCTATAAGGCTTTTATCGAAACCATCATATCTTTCTCCCTAGTGGCATGGTTTGGGTGTGTTCCAGTCAAGCACAAGAATCGCCTAAACCAAATTGTAAAATGGTCAAGTAAGCTAACTGGGGAGTCCCAGCTGCTTCCCACATCTTTATGCTAAACAACTACAGCGGATAGCTACGGCTATCAAAGAAGATAGCCTACACCCTCTGAATAGGGACTTCCAGTATTTCCCCTCTGGTCGGAGGCTAAGAGTTCCTGGTTACAGAACTACAAGTTTTAAAAACAGTTTTGTACCAGCGGCAATCACTATGTTAAACAAACGGTAAAATTATTTGCACAAAACGCACAAGCACTTTGGCCATGTACTGTTTTCTATTCCTTTTTCATCATGTTTTATTACCTGTTTATTTAATATGTTTTAATGTTTGTGTTGCATGTTATGTTAAGGATGTCCCACCTCTCTTTAGACTGTAAAACTAGTTTACCTACGGGTACCAATAAAGTAACCTAACCCTAATCACGGTGACTCAGTGAAACGCCTGCAGGCACGAAAAAGCGGGTCTTGCTTTGCCTAAACTATTTACTCAGAGAATTTTTTTAGCATGGCAGCGGCTAATGGAACGTTAGCTAATGGAGCAACTGATGTGAATGCGTTCTCTAACATAGATGACTTAATCACTCGGGTTTTGGAGAGGCAGCTAAGGGTGCTAGAATCAGTGATGTACAACACAGTGAAAAGCGCATTGGCGGAAATTAATGCCTCGAAGCATCACATCGAGGCAGAACCTGAAATGCAAGAAATTATGGTACGTGAGCCGGATCAATCTGACTGTGTCACACTCACGATCCAGCGGCTTCGGGTGCCTGAATGGACTCAACTCAAACTACATGCTGAACGCAACTCAGACTCGTTTAGCCGCCTGCCCGCCCTGGGAACGATTCACGGAGGGAGAGAGTTTGCCTTCGCTGCAGCCGCGGAGCCAGGTGTTTTCTGGCTGGAAATAGAAGTTGAGGAAAATGCGCTACATGCACGGGTTGCCCCGCGCCGCGGACCGTTATCAACAGAGGAACCAGAGGGTGGCGGTGGGACCGGTGGACTAACGGTATTTGGGCTACTGTACCGAGTTTGACTGGAGGACGCTGTGTGTACGTTTTGGAACCGACCTTTGAAGGGACATTTAACCAGACTGTAAAAAATTATGAATGCTGGCTACTCAGTTTACAGTCTATGCTTTTGTGGACATTTAATCGGTCTGAAAAAACATGATAAATCCTGAGGACACGGTAGCCTATCTAAGTTTCGGAGCCAGGCTTTAAAGGGACACTTAACCAGACTGAAAGTACATGATAAATACTGGCTGGTCGGTTTACAGTGTGTTTGTTAACATGTAGCTGGACTGAAAGAACATAAGGGATGCTGTCTGTTCAGCTCATAGTCTGCTTATTGTTCCAACTAGATTGGTGTGTTTTACACATAGCTTATTCCAGAAATTGTTTCTCACCTACTTCAAAACTTAACAGCTGGTTGAGACCTAGTTCTAATGTGTTTATAATATTGTTCATGTTTAACATAATAATTCACTAGACCTGTTTAAATTAACCTGTGACTTAAAGTGCCCATATTATGAAAAAATCACTTTTTCTGGGATTTGGGGTGTTATTTGTGTCTCTGGTGCTTCCACACGCATACAAACTTTGAAAAAAAAAAAACATCCATGCTGTTTTGAGTGAGATACGGGTTTCTGAATGTGTCCTGCCTTCAGTCAGGGTGAGCTGGTCAAAATCTGCACGGCCTTCTGCGTAACTAGCCGAGACAGACGCAAAACATACGCAAAACAACACATACGAATTCACCCTAATCTACAAAATAAATTGTATAGAACTACTTACATGTCCTTGTTCTGCAAGTATTCCACACAAAGTTGGAAGTGTGCCCTCATTTAGAAGAAGTCTCCTGGCTAATCCTGCCTTGTACAGGTCGAAGTTGCAGAAACACCTAGCTAGGTCATGTAATCCTTACCTAGCTACTGCGAATGTGTGACTGACAACAAAGATCTTACAGAAGTTGTGAGGTCTCACTCTGTAGTTAAAACAGAGACCTGACACAAGGTGAAAAGAGGATCTGCAGCAATTTGCAGTAGAACAAAAATATGGTGTTTTTTTGAAAATGAAACCATGTAAACCTATTCTGATACAATCTCAAATTACAATTATGAACCTGAAAATGAGCATAATATGGCCACTTTAAGACAGGAGCTGCAGTTTTGAGCTGGAGTTTTGCGCAAACTGCGGTTGATGTGGTCACGCATCTTACAAATAGGGGAGGGGTCTGCGATCTCAGAGGGTTAGGGGATTTATTTTACTTTTTATGTTTTTGTCACACCTTGCTCAGAGCTAACAGTTCACCATTTGCTACAGATTTGTTGGCAAAATCCGGTAGGGTACTCAAGACACGTATGCATGTACATTTTGAAGATTTCAATCCTTTCAGGGGGCTAAACGGGCGGATCAAAAGAGCTAAATTCCTGGACTATTTAAGAAGAAAAAACATAGACGTGCCGCTTATAACAGGAGTCACATTTACGTAAAAGAGATGTAAATTGACTACAAAATAAATACTTTAAGATTGCTGCCTCATCTAGTGACGACACCAAAACCAAGGGCTCCATCATTTTGCTCTCACTCAAAAGCAGTAAAGACTTATCAGGCAGGATAGCTTATATACATGTACCATGATAAGGATTAGGAAAATAGCCTTTGTTTCGGTATATGCACCGGCTACATATGATGAAAGTTTTTTCCCACGCCTAACCAATGAATTGCTCTCTCTCAACGAATATTCACTAAGCATAGTGGGTGACATGAATGAAGTACTTGATTTAAATCAGGATAGATCAGGGGTCAATCACACGAAAGCCCAAAAACGCATATCGGACATGTATAAAGCAGTTATGGAATCCCACCATTTTACAGATATATGGAGGATGCACAATCCTACTAGCAAGGATTACACCTTCTTTTCACGCCACCTCACCCACTCCCACATTGATTATATGTTGTGCTCCAGTGAGCTTAAGACAATGTTCCACATGATAGCAATAGAACCAGCAATTCTGTCTGATCACAATGCGCTGATAACCACATTCCGTTGTGATATGTTAGGAGAAAGATCTAGGCGATGGCAATTTAATAATTCCCTTCTCCAGAACACAGCTTTTGATACAGAATTTAGACGCAAACTGGCTGAATTTGAGGCAAAATTACTATTTTAATGACTGTAAACCAAGCAAATTGCTTGCTCTGAAATTAAAACAAAGCGAATCCAGAGCTACTATCAGCAGCATCCGCACAGACCGAGGTAGCTCAACAAATCCTAAGGATATTAGCGCCACTTTTCAATCCTTTTACTCAAAGTTGTATGAGTCCTCCTGCAAACCAGATCAGACACAGTGCCAGAAGTTTCTAAAAGAATTAAACCTGCCTCTTCTTGACCCAGAAGAGGCAGAAGAACTGGGTCAACCGGTAACCTTAGAGGAACTTAAATCAGCATTAAAAACAGTTAAAAAAGGGAAAACACGGATGGAACCCCATCAGAACTTCTTCTACAGTATTTTGACATATTAAGACCTACCATTTTACAAGCTTTAACTTCAGCCATAGAGAAGGGCACTTTCCACCAACAAACCAACACCGCGCTGATTTCCGCTATGCCAAAGAAGGGTAAAGATCCTACGGATTGCTCAAATTACAGGCCCCCTTAGAGCGCTATCCCAAAAGTTCTTAAGATTTTCAATGAATTTGGATCAATCTCGGGCTATAAAATTAACTGGAATAAATCTAACCTTCTTTTATTGAACAACAGGCATGAGGCATCAACCATTAGTGTTACAATACCAACCCAAAGCAAAATTACATATTTGGGCATCACCATACATGCATCCCTACAGTGAGTTGTCCTACAACTATGAAACTATATTAAGTAGTGTTCAAAGGGATCTGGCCAATTGGTCTGCGCTGCAAGCATCACTATGCTCCAGGATTGCTGTTGTTAAAATGAACATAGTTCCTCGTGTGAATTTCTTAAGTACAATGATCCCATTACCCCCACCGATAAATTTCTGGAAGAAACTTGATACCTTTTATTCGGCAATATATTTGGAATAATAAACAACCTAGGCTAAAATACTCTACCCTGCAACGTGCCTCAAACACAGGACTTTTGGCCCTCCCCAACCTTAAAGTGTATCACAGAGCCTTTCAGCTATGGGCCCTCAGAGTGTGGATAAACCCCTCATCTACAGTCCCATGGAGAGAAATAGAGCAAACCCTCACTGGAAGTCTAAGACTGCAAGACCTGGGGTCTCATTTATAAAACTGTGCGTAGGATCCTTACTATAAGTGTACGTACGCCCAAAAGCCCAAAATGGCATACGCCAAAAAAAGTCAGATTTATAAAACCGTGTGTACGCACACCTGCAAGCAATGTTCCCTTTATAAAGCAGAGATTACCTACAAGTGTGCGTACGTAAATCAGCCTCTTATCCCGCCCTGTACACGCCCATTTTTAACCATAAATAGTCAATGCAAAGCACCTCGTGAATGTTGATCAGTATATGAATGACACTGGCAGTTGTTTCACCGAATCATGATGACTGGCGGAGAAAAAGCTAAAAACTTCTCAGACGTTCAGGAATTGCTGCAAATTTAATTATAATTTAAGCCTGTTCTTGCACAGTGTAGGGAAAGCTGGTCTATAACTACATGTATTAATAATACCTCCAAAACGGCAGGAATTACAGCACTCGGGGACAGCTTCGAAATACCAGACGTACTGTATATAATACGATTTAACAGAACTATATATTATATCCAAACAAGACTTAGTGATAAAGTTGAAGATTATATATATATATATATATATATATATATATATATATATATATATATATATATATATATATATATATATATATATATATATATATATAAATAAAACACTTAGCTGTCTGCCATTTCCCTCTGGAAACAGCCGGTGGCCCCCAGGGTGGCGAGGACCTGTATTTGGACCGGGATGGTACGGTTCCGGCGTGTTGCCCTCTCTACTGGACCCAATTCAGTACATAGATCGAAGAGCTCAGCTTTAGGGAATTTAAATCGGTATATTAGCCAGTATTCGTCATGGTCCCTGAAGCCTCTTTTTCTCCTGATTCTTCCATTAGCGTAGTCCTCCTGCAGGGCCAGCAGTGCCATCATGCAGCATTACGCACGGGTTCACCGCAGTATTTCTATGTTTACAACAATTTGTGATTGTTAACACCTTGCCAAAATCACAGCATTAACTAGTGGTATCCCCCACCCTGAGATACAATTTGAAGATGAAAGAAAGTGTAATAGGAAAACACACTTTTCTTCATGCAGGAATTGTCCCGAACAGTATTAAAGTTGGACTGATAACAAGGATATTAAGGGTAACGATTACGCGAGAGCTTAACGGCTGTATTTACAGACTTTGACATATGATGATATAGGCGCAGTTTTAAAGACATGTATTTAGTTATTTAGGCTACACTGTGTTCTGCCGTTATCTAATGCTAGGGTATTTAAATGTTATCATGTATTCCATGCAGTCGGGCCATCTCCTCCTCCTATGCGCCCTAGTGGACAATGTGACAGCGAGACAGCGCCATATTTAAGATTTGAGTTGGAGATGTTTTATAGAACAACTATCACTCAATACAAGTGCAAATAACACTGCTGGATTTAATCTTCATGATAACGTGGATGATATGGAGTGAAAAAATGTGCATGAGGCATCAATACTTGAAAATATTACAAGTAATCGTTATTCCCTTTTACTTTCTGCAGTCTGACTTCAGTTCACCATCTGCGTCGCCAATTCCTATTTTGTCTCCAAAATGTGCATATGCATGGGTCAGAGTTTGCGTGGAGGACCGCACATTCTCCCGTCAAGTTTGTTTTTTATAAATCACAACCTTTGCGTGGGAAGTGGCGTACGCACATTTTCAGCCCCATTTTATGCGTACGCCACGTTTATAAATGAGACCCCTGGCCTTTGCAGGTGTGTGTCCAAAAAAGCCTATGGCCCTATTATCACCAACACATTGACTAACTTTAAACAGGTGGAGGATCAACTATGCTACACCAACAAGTGGCATCTGGACACCCTGATTTGGCACAATACACACTTAATGTCTGGTAACAAACCCTTTGCTTGTAAGCAGTGGAGTGACAGTTATACTGTAAACCAGCTATTCAATGAGAAAGGTATGTTGAGTTTTGAAGACCTAAGAGCTAGTTTTGAGGTCCCCAGGACATCCTTCTTCTTGTATCTGCGCTTAAGAGCAGCCCTAAAATGTTACGGAGTGTCATGGGGAAACGGTCTTGAGCTGCACCCAGTTATTAAATGGTTTGTTGATTTTCCTGTGAGAGGATTAGCGTCCAAGATCTATGCTAAACTGATGCAACTATCCATAGGAGAACTCCCAATAGCAAGGAAATGGGAGCGAGAGCTGAGCACTGAGGGGAACGCAATTAATTGGGAGACAGTTTGGGACTACATTTTCCATTGTTCCAAGAATCCAAATCACCAACAGATCCATTTCAACATATGTCATAGGACATACTGGACTCTTTAGAAGAGATACATCGCTAAAGTCATTCCCACTCCCTATTGCACGTTCTGTCAACCTGAATGAACTACAACTTTCCTGCACATGGTCTGTGAGTGTGAACAGGTGCATGAGTTCAGGAATAAAATAACATCAATAATATCTGATGTGATAAGATGTTGAATTCCAACTGACCTGATTGTCTTGTTACTTAATGACGACTCTAAATTACACCTGCTTGGGAGACAGAAGAAAATGATAGCTCAACGCTGATGTTAACATGCTAACATCAGTGTTAGGCAAGTTACTTGTAAAATTAATACATTATAATACTAGTTACTGTCATTTGAGAGTAATTAGTCATATTACAATAATACTGTCTCTGAATTGTAATGCTTTACACTACTTTTGCGTTACTTTTGAGTTTCTTTTACCAAAATAACCACAGAATAGGCTATTACTTGGCACTTAGCTTGTGAATTATACCACAGGCTCAAGTTATAAAACAAATAGTGAATTAAAATGTACACTTCTGAATTATAGTGAAGTAGAAGTAAAATAGGAGATACTCAAGTAACTTTCCACTGCTGATAAATTGTAATGTCAATATTTACGTGTAGCAAGCCTAAAACGTTAATTCCTGACATGTTTATATCTGTCAGTTGCTCGGACACACCACTGTCCACGCTGTCGTAATGTTACCTGTTGGGACACAGATGTTGTCCGTACCGTCTCTGGTTCTGGCTCTGAACACGCGAACAGTGACGGGACAGCACCTTGCTTAAACGTAGCATAATAACTCCTGAAAATGATTGGAGTATGTCCATCTTGCAAATGTAGAATCAGTCTTTGCAGTCATCTCAACCATTGAATTCCAGGAACAGGAAATAACGTTACTCTTTTACGCAAAGATTTGTTTTCTATGGTGTCAAAATGTTTCGAAAAAAAAACGAAACAACTTGATTTCGAGTTAAGCGTTGTAACACCAGTCCTGAGATTGTAATGAGTATAATATTACCAAAATGTTATTACTAATGAGTGGTATCACTGCGTTACAGCAAAAAGCAATACATTACTGTAATTGTGTTACTTTTGTAATGTGTTACTCCCAACACTGGCTAACATACTACAGTAAGATGGTGACCATGGTAAACAGTTTCTGCTTTCTTATACGTTCTTTTGCTGTCAATACAAAACTGAGTACTGTATAACACTATCTTTTAAATACCAGAAAGGTTCAAACTCCATTGATGTTAAAGGTAAATGTTTGAACACACTCTTTTCTTTAGAGTGTCTCGAGAACACCAACCATGAGAATACTGTTATGCTAAAAGCTTTGGGTTGTGGGCCCAGCATGCTCCCATTGGCCCACTTTGCTGTCAGTGTCTACGAATGTGATTTAATCCTGGTTCAAGAGCAACAACCTTATCCATGAGGCCCTCATTGCTGATATTTCAGATTGCATTTTAAATTGATTTGTCTTTGGCTCAATGTCAGGAAGCCTCGGCAACGGGCAGGTATCAGTTCTCAACATGTAAATATTATACCTGCAGGATACAGACAATATGAAGTACAGCAGGAGGATGGTGAAATGTTAAAAATCTGCATCTGGAATGTAAATGATTGTGTGCAGTCTTTCCTGCTTGTTAGCCTTTGACAAATGTGAGTGGTGAGTGGATGACATTCACAGCCTCAGGTAATCAATGACTGGCTCCCTCATTACCATCACAATGGGCTTGTTATAGCGCACACACAAATTCTTGAATATAAACCCACAAACGAGTGAAAACACGCACACACACACCCTGTAACTGGGCGGCCACTGTAATTGTAAAAAAGTATAATCATTCATGGTGGCCAAGCCAGAGCTAAACCTTCCTCCAATTAATTAAAAAACAATTTTAATTAAGGTGATAAACATTTAAATTGCTTCTGGGATATTTGTATTGTATTTTACTACCTCTGCCGTCTCCCTCTCCCATCTCTCTTTCCTCTCTACCTGCTCGTTTTCTCTTCCAATCTCTTTCATCTGTCTCTCTTTGCTTGTGCCTATCTTCCTGTCTATTCCTGTCTTTCTTTCATGTTTTCTGTCTTTGTCTGTCTTTTGGGGATGAGGATTACGTCTTTGCCACATTTCCCTCATGAAAACTGACTCATTCCGTGCTTTAATTGGCCCACTCTTGTTGATTTAAATGTGAAGTCCCTTTCCATTCCTTGGCTCTTGACCCTTCTCCCAACGCCACCCCAACACACACTCGTTGGTTGCGAGCCCTTCCCGGGCACCCACCCAAACCCTCTTTGTGAGCTAGCAAATGCTGCACGTCCGCCCATACCGGAGCATTAAAGAGAAGATTGCATTTGTGCCGAGAGGGATGATCTGTTGTTGGCCCTGTTGTTCCTCTTCCCATTTATGAAATACATCTCCGTTGATTTCCAGTGTGTTTACTGTAATGCCAATTGTGCTGGAGGTCCAATGCTTCCAGTAATAAGCAAGAATGTGTGTGTTCACAAAAGCCTGGTTGCAGTTTGGAAATCAGAATGACAGGTGAGAGGGAGTTTTTAGCAAAGGCTGTAACAATGTTACAGTTCCACCCAGCTGTAGTCTTCCAAAGTCAAAGGAACCCTTAAATAACTTTTGAAGCATACCCTATAAGAGAAGTTAACTTTTTAAGTGATACACATAAAAATACTTAATGATTATTGTGCATGGCTGTTGAAGCTGAAATCTATAATGTTTAAAACTAATATATCATTAATATATCCCTCAGTATGATGGAGCAGAGTAAAACACTACAACTATTCAGAAAAGTTGATCAGGTCATTGCGACACAGTTGTCCAGGGTGACAATGTTAAAAACATAAATACATTCAAAATAAAAAAGATTGTACCTGGATACTAAGGGTGTTTGTTATTTATTTCCGGGGCCACCGGAGGAGTTTTGGGATGTTTAGTCAAAATAGACCTGACCACTCCCTTCACCAGAAATACATTTTGGATGACCCTACAAAATGATCGGAAAAATGGAATGACCCTCCCTAATACTTTATTGATGCCTTCTGGACTGTTTTGCGCTTGGTAAAGACATACAGATAGACATTGTTTTTTTTTACAGCCATGACTAAACCTCTGCATTCTCATCTTACGCATCACACTCCTCTGGTATGGTGTGGTGGCCATTTCAGTAGATTTACTCACTAACGTTTGTGGAAACACAATAAGCATGGAAACTAAATGCACACTTCCTGCATTACTGCATTACTTCAAATACTAAGTTACTTATCTAGTAAACTAGTATTCACATGAAATAAAACAATAAAACATTGAAAACATTCAGCAAATCACACTGGGTAATAACAAATCCAAAACTGGTTGCTATGGACTCGTCACTAGGCTTACTCAGTCATTGTATATTTTAGCATATAGGTAAAGCTGCCAAAGCTGAACATTATCCAAAACGCCATTCCTCAGACGAGTGTCAATTTGGGAGCTTGTATGCTACCACTCCTTCCTTCTCAAAGGCTGTCATTTATTTATTTATTTATATATATATATATATATATATATATATATATATATATATATATATATATATATATATTTTTTTTTTTTTTTTATTTTTTTTTAGTGAGTATCTTTTTTATATTAATGAACGTTCGTTACATTTAAGCCATTGCCAAATTAATTGAAACAAAGCTAATCAAGATTATCAGCTCCAGAAAACTCTCTCTGTAATACTTGGTGTGGCTATGTTCAGAAACTGGTTTCATCCGGCGACTTTCATGCTCAGAAAAACAAGTGAAGATAATTACCTCTCTTGGTTACAAGCAACTGCATGGAGGAGTGGGGGTGGTGCGCAATCACTGAAGGCTTGTATCATGTGGATGCACTGACAGTTTTGTTGTCATAACTTAGAATTCCTCATGGGGGAGACAGAAACTATGCACTATAGCTTTAAGGTCTAGTTCCTTTAGGCAGCTAAAGGCGCTGACACACAAACCCGATTATCGGAGCCTTAAAACAACTTGTTAGGAAAACATCATCCCATTGTCAAAAGAAAGCAACATTAACTGTTACCCACAGAAAAATAAAGGTGCTAACTAGAACCAAAAATCATTCTTCAGAGTGATGCCATAAAAGAACCATCTTTGGTTCCACAACCTTTAAGACTTTCTGTTTTTGTCTGGCCGCATGCTACTGGGTAGCTGCGGCTAGTGGGTGTGTGTTCATGAATGACTCTTGGCACAACTACAACCCCCCGTCCCCCAACCGCGGCCTGCTCCAGTTGAGAGATGTTTGCAAGCCGTGAGCTTGCAAATTTCAATTGTTCTTACTGGTGTGGCTTACCATTTCGTTCACTATCAGTTCTCTCTCAGTATCAGGCTCTCATCAACAGACTGCAGGCATAGGCTCTTCAGGTCGCTTTTCGGGCCATGACACAAGCTGGCTTGACAGCTTGTTGAATCACCTGATGACATGCTTGTGAAGTGCTGATGCCTCTTCACATAGCTAAACAAAACATGCAGGTTAAATCAGTTAACTCTGTTAATGCTTTCAGCATTCAGCAGAAAATACTGAATAATAATTTATTCTATTCAATTATTGGTATAATTAATATTATAATGCAATCTCAACAATTGTCTTGTTAAAATACATTTCAATGTGTTATATTGGATGAATTACTCATCAAGAATGGAACAGAGAAGCAGGGGAATTCTTTTAAGACCTCAGCAGTAGTGTGTTGTTGAATATAGATAGTGTCGCCTGTACTTTCTGGAGGCATTAGCGAATGGGCTTCATCTTTTGGCACTTCTGCTTCATTGCTGCAATATAATGGTTAGTACTCATTTGGTCCTCTCCATCATCCATTGCATCAGTTTTGCTAAGTGATAAAAAATGACACATTTAGGACTGAGCTGGAACATTCAGTTTAGATTAATACACATCAGATATGAAATGCTCAGTCTAATACATTACGAATACCTCTGGATAGTAATCGACAGGGCCAAAATGTAAACTATTCCATTAAAATTATCAACTATTTGCAGGAAAATGTATTCAACCATTAACACTTTTGTAGATGAAAACTTGCCCTGTGTTTCTTGATTTTTCAAGAGTTTGTTATATGTTGGTTTTCTAGTGGTGCATCGTGGACACTGGTATGATACGTCAATTTAAAGGCTCAAGTAAGAAGGCCTGCTGGTATTCCTTGAGATAATTTGGTTCCAGCTAAAGGGAGACTTCGCCAACTGTCCAGAGATGTGCCATTTGCTGTTAAGAAGAAAGACTATAACAATTGCAAAATTACATGCAATTAAGTTGTTAGTGGTAGGTAGGTATCACGCTGATGCATGTTCAAGTGTTAATTTCTCAATGTTGTTTTTTTTAAAGATTATTTGTAGGTTGGTTTTAATTAGTTATTTGATGCTGTAAAAATGTGGTGAAACATTATGATTGACAGCTATGATTGACTCGCGATTGGTCAGGTGGATGTATGGGCGGGACGTTGATACTGTGGCCCCATCGCCTGCCACCACCCGATCACTACTGCGCAGACTCTGGCTCCAAAATTACAAGATTGCAGTGTCTGTATCCCGGGTATATTTTGGATTCACTTTTGTGGAATGCGAGGGAGTGGAGATGCATGACCCATCTTTATATACAGTCTAATACTTTTTTTAATTTATTTTTTTTAATTATATTTTATTGGAGATTTTTCAAAGTTTACACCATAACAACACATACACAACCAACCACGCACCTAGCTCTTATCAGGATAACAGGATCTATATTCATGTACATGTACACACACAAACCTAGACAAATGTACACATACATAAAACCTTGCTAAAGAAAAAAGAAAAAAAAAACCCTGCTTTTTACTTTAATCAATATTACTCAGTGAATAAGTTACTCGGTAGACCTCTGGATTGGAGATTCTCAAGGTACTTAGTAAATTGTCATAGTTTGTAGAAGCTCTGAATTTTGCCCTTGTAGGCGTATGCTAGTTTTTCCATGGCTAAGCAGTTGGAGAGGTTCTTAAACCATAATCCCACTGAAGGTGCCTCAGTGCTCTTCCATGAAGTAGCAATACAATGTTTAGCCTGTAGTGAGCATACACTAATTATTATACGGTCTATTACTTACTTACTTAGGCCTTTAAATTCCCATAGGAATATAGGCAATCGACGAAGCTCTTCCATCCTCTCCAATCTTGGGCCCTCCGCTCCAGATGTTACCACGTCAGCCCTTCTTTCTTCATCTCCTGTTCTGTGGTTCTTCTCCAGGTGGTTCTTGGTCAGCGCCTGTTTAGTGATTGATTTCTTTCTTCTGAGTGTGTGCCCTATCCACTTCCATTTCCTCCTCCTGATTTGCATTTCTATTGGGTCTTGTTTGGTGAGTTTTCACACGTTTGCATTAGAAATGTCAACTGCCTAAAACGCTAGTATCAGTATCGGGAAGTACTGGAGTTCATGCACCGATCCGATATCACGTAAGAAAGCCCTAAAGAAAATCTAAATTAAAGTAGTTTATTTGTGTTCTTTTTCCGTTATAACGGATTGTCAAACTGGATAATAAAAAAGTTCTGTGGCGTTCATTGTTTGTGTTTGTTCATGTTTCACAAAGAGTTTAACCTGAGCCAGACTACTAGATATAGAAATCATATCACATCCATACAGGGATAGTATTAAAACATAATAAAATATATGACACACTGGTATCAGATCGGTACTCGGTATCGGCCGATACGCAAATTCAGGTATCAGAATCGATATCGGGCCATCTCTAGTTGGCATTAGAGATGGTGTTAGGCCAGTATATTCCCAGGAGGCATCTGAGGCACCGGTTGATGAAGGTCTGCAGCTTATTGAGTACGGTGGTGGTAATTCTCCAGGTTTATGAGCCATAAAGTAGAGTGGTCTTTACGTTTGAGTTGAAGATTTGCAGTTTGGTCTAAATGCCAGGTTTTTAGCCTTCCAGATATTGTTTTACATTACCAATACATTTAATACATTTTCTGAGGAGTTCTCTCATGTACTGACGGTCATGTACAACATGGCAAACTTTGAGGCAAGGAACCTGCTGCACTTTCTGACTCTTAAAGAGCTGACTAAGAGCATGCCGCAACTGTATCACCTCACCTGCCTGGTGCTGACCATCCCCGTGTCCACCTCCTCCGTGGAGCGGTCATTTTCGACTCTGAAGCGCATCAAGACGCACGCCAGGAACAGTACTGGACAGGATCACCTGGGAGCTTTGGCACTGATGTCCATAGAGGAAGGACTTCTTTTGGAGCTCAAATCAAAGGACAAACTTTATGATGCCACCATCGCCCACTTCACAAAGAAAGACCGACGAATGGACTTCGTTTTCATGTAAGGTAGGCCTATGTTATAAGCCACCTTGATTATTATTTCAAGGGATTAAGATTACTGGCCAAGTGAACATTCAGGAATTTGTATTTATTGCGGAGGTTGTCCCAGCGCAAATTGCCTTTAATTCAATATGTAATCAATCAATCAATATATCAAACGTATCAGAAGTGTGTGGTTGGATTTTTGTTTTTAGAGGGTTTTTATTCCCCCCATGCTCACTTGTCTGTCCCTTTCCCTGTGGAGAATTAAGGAGGTATAGTAGAACCTATAAATTAAAATTGTGACTTTATTGCGGCATGCGTAATTGCGCATGGAGAGGCATTTGCACTTCATTGCAACTTTAAAACATAGTCTTTGTATTACCAGCTTTGTGTAACTTTTGGCATATTGTGATTTTGAAATTGTATTGTAGATTGATGATGCTCATGAATTTATTTGTCAATGTGTGAATGATTTGTAACACGCCGTGATTTCATAGCGCTGTCCATGGTGACAAAATGAGCCTCGGTGTCTGTGTCAGCAGCGTCACAGGGTGAAATTCTGGGTGACCTAATTTTATATTTCCAGATTTTGACTTTAGAGTAATTTCAACTATGTAGCCTAAATCAGTGGTTCCCAACCTTTTTTCCTTGGTGCCCCCCCTACTTATGTCTAAGAAAAGCTGAGCCCCCCCCCCCCCCCCCCCCCTCCGAAACCGAAGTTGAGGTAACTCTCGAGATAGAGCCTTACTTTCTTTTTGATACAGAGGAGTTATCAGCACTTTTACGTTTCTCCGCAATGTTTCATTCATAAAATAGTGATGCCGTGGCGGCAGGAAAAACGAGGATGACCGCAGCTAGCAGCTAGCAGCTAGCAGCTGACCTGATGACAGCAAGGGTCACAGGTTAAGAGGTCCTAAGTACTAAGTAGCCTGCCTACAATTTTAAGCGAGAACAAAAATATATCGTTTTTATACCGACTTTTGTATACATTATATATTCTAGTGTATTATCATAATTTGTTTAACATGTGCAAATATTTTTTTTTACCTCAACCTCAAACCAGATAAAGACTTGCGCACCCCCTGTGATCTTTGCCGCCCCCTGAGGGGTCCCCGGACCCCAGGTTGGGAACCACTGGCCTAAATGAACTGTTAACCATGCTAAAGTACTCTGGGACCCAAAGGTTAAACCTAAAGGTGTATTTGGGGGACACCTTAATATAAGAAGCGCTGGATCGAAATCTGAACAACCTGAAAAGTTGCTAACATATTCCAATCTTGACTTTTTGTGTCTTTCTGAGACTTGTTTAAAACCCACCACTTCAAATAGTGCTGTTTATATTCCAGGTTATAACATCTATAGGCGTGACCGTGGTCATGGCAAAGGGGGCGGAGTAATGATTTATGTCAAGGACAGTTTTCAATGTCTACACATGGAATCAGTAGGAGATGTTTTGGAATGTGTGGGGATAAAAATTAGGCTGTCTCCGGAAATGTCATTCGCTGTTCTTGTTTTGTATAGGCCTCCGACAGCAAATAATATATTTTTTGATCACCTAACTGCCATTCTTAAAAAATGTGATGTGAAAGAAATACTTCTCATGGGGGATTTTAATATAAACTGGATTGATAAAAATGGTAGAAAAAAACTAAAGGAGATTACTCAAAAATTTAATTTTACACAAATGATTGAAAAAGCAACTCGGATTACGAAGACATCTCAAACACTTATTGATCTAGTTTTTACTAACAAAGCTGACCGTATTGGTAAAGTTTATAATTTAATAACAGGTCTTTCTGATCATAATTTAACATGAGTTGCAAGGAAACTGTCAAAAGTGCGTTACCGAAATTTAAATGAGGTTGATATTAATGAATCTGTACTCCATATCCCCAGGAAAGATATTGAGAGGTTTGATAATGAAATAACACAGGTAAATTGGTCTGAAATGGTAAATGATAAAGACAGTAATGCAGCTTCTAATGAGTTGATAAAGATGTTTCAACAGCTTGTTTTTAAATATTCTAAAGAAAAAAAGGTTAAGCCTAAAGGTAAAATCCCTCTACCTTGGTTAAATGATAATCTATGGAAATTGATGAGAACTCGAGATTCAGCATTAAAAAAGTCTCATAAAACGGGACTTATAACTGATCGTTTGATCTACAATGGACTTCGAAACAAAGTCACTCAACAGCTAAGACAAGCAAAAGCAACATTTTATCTGAAAATAATTAAACAAGCAAAGGGCAATTCTAAGCAACTTTGGCAAACTATAGACAAACTAACTGGAAAGATGCAAACTAAGAGTGGAATAATAGAGCTGAAAATAGATGATGAAAATTACAAGGATGGCCTAGCAGTTTCAAATTATTTTAATTATTTTATTGATTCGGTGAATGAAATTATCCAACATGTCTCTGGACTGTCTCATCCTTGTCCATCACCTCAGCCCTCCACCTATGATCATAAGGCTCTGTATTTTAAACACATTGGTTATTCGAAAACAGATAAAATAATACAATCCTTATCAAATTCAAAAGCTAAAGATTTCTGGGGACTCGATAGCTCTCTCATTAAAAAACATAGGGAGATTTTAATACCAGCTATAACATATATTGTGAATAAATCTATTGATGAGAGTATCTTCCCCAGTGTTTTTAAAACAGCAGTTATAACCCCAATTTATAAATCGGGAAGCAAAAATGAAATAAGTAACTACAGGCCTATTAGTATATTGCCTGTAGTATCTAAAATTCTTGAGAAAGCCATGATAGAGCAGTTAACCGATCACTTAGATTGTAATAATTTGTTGCACTCCATGCAGTTCGGTTTTAGACGCAACCACTCCACCGAATAGAAAGTATCAAGGCTAACTTGGACAGAGGGGGCACGGTTGGTGCCGTGTTTCTGGACTTGCGAAAAGCCTTCGACACGGTAAACCACGGTGTCCTCCTGTCTAAGCTCTCTAAGTATAATCTGTCCATGGAGACATTGCATTGGATACAATCATATCTTTCAAATCGGATGCAATGTGTGAGGGTAAAAAATACATTGTCCTCTCTGAAGCCCTGCACAACTGGGGTCCCGCAAGGATCCATTCTGGGACCCTTGTTGTTCAGTATTTACATCAATGATCTTCCGGCTGTGTGCAAGGGCGTAGAGATCATCATGTACGCAGACGACGCGGTCATCTACGTACATGGGAGGGATATGGAGCAAGTAGCCACTAAATTGTCCTCAGCCATGGATAAAATAAGTAATTGGCTTAAATCTTCTTGCTTAACACTAAACAGTGAAAAAACTGTTGGAATGTATTTTGCTAAGTCCAACAAAGTTAAAGATATGCCTAACATATATTTTAATGGACAAAAAATTAACAATGTAACAGAGATAAAATATCTAGGTGTCCATTTGGACCAAACCCTAAGTTTTAAAAAATATATTAAAAGAATGTGCAATTCCATTAAATTTAATATCTCTACCTTTAGACACATTAGGAATAGTTTGACAATTGAAGCATCTTTCATGTATTTTAATGCCATGATCTCATCACACATCACTTACTGTTTGTCCTGTTGGTCTCAGGCCAACGAGACTACACTCAAACCCCTCAGATCGGTCTATAATCAAGCATTAAAAGTGCTTGACAGTAAAACCCTTCGCTATCATCATTGTAATATTCTCAGTAAATATAAAATATTAAGTTTTGATTCCCTAATTAGATATAGAAACTTAAGAATCGTTTTTAAAATTGTTGATAATATTGCACCACCTTCAATGAAAACATTCATAGAACTTTATTCTGAACAAACGAACAGAACATCGCGCTCCACTGCTTACAGAAATTGTGCTATCCCGAAAAGATCCTTTGCCTTTGCACAGACAGCCTTTTCATTTAAAACCATTAAACAATGGAATCAACTCCCAGGCAGTCTAAAGTTGTCTGTAGATTTGAATATTTTCTCTCGAAACTTAAAGAAATACATCCTCGATAACCAGCTATGTGAGCATCAGCACACTTAAACGTTTACAAATGCAATATTGAAGTAAATGTTTTTGACTATGTTGTATATATTTTAGGTTGTGATGGTTTTTTTGATTGTTTTTTTGTTTGTTTGGACTTTTGTTTGGTGTTTAGTATGTATGTATGTATTTGTTGGAGCTACTGACAGTTATTTGTAATGTAATGTTTTATTATTGTGTGCACCTGCCCAGGGACTGCAGATGGAAACTAGCATTAGCTAACTCTGGTACAAAACATCTTTTCGTAAGATTAATGTATTTTGTACATTGTCCCTGACAAATAAACTAATAAACTAAACTAAACTAAATGTTTTTTTCTAAATGGTAACATTGAGAATGTTTGTTGTTGCGGAGAATGTTATTGACATTATTGTCTATTTGTTTACATCCTTGTCATCGTTAATTAAAGGTTTGCACTTGTTAAACCCTTTCAATTCATCGTACTGTTGCTTTTTTCCGCGATGATTTCTTTTCTCGGCGGTGATGGCCGAGGTGAAGGCCGAGCTGTAGTACTCATGGTTCGCCACTGTAGTTAGGTATAGGTCTTTCAGGTTGTTCTTTCCTGCTGCTTCTTCTGCCTGTTGTGCTAAATCCTCAATAAATGTATTCTTGTCTCTCCTTACACTTCTTTTCACTTCTTTGTTTGCTGTTGCATATTCTTTCTGTGCTGCCGCCTTGGTCTCTCTGGTTTTACTTCTGTTTACTATTTATATATATTTACAGTGCCTTGCGAAAGTGTTCGGCCCCCTTGAACTTTTCGACCTTTTGTCACATTTCAGGCTTCAAACATAAAGATATAAAACTGTAATGTTTTGTGAAGAATCAACAACAAGTGGGACACAATCATAAAGTGGAACGAAATTTACTGGATATTTCAAACTTTTTTAACAGATAAAAAAACGAAAAAATTGGGCGTGCAAAATTATTCAGCCCCTTTACTTTCAGTGCAGCAAACTCTCTCCAGAAGTTCTGTGAGGATCTCTGAATGATCCAATGTTGACCTAAATGACTAATGATGGAAAATAGAATCCACCTGTGTAATCAAGTCTCCGTATAAATGCACCTGCTCTGTGATAGTCTCAGAGGTCCGTTTAAAGAGCAGAGAGCATCATGAAGAACAAGGAACACACCAGGCAGGTCCGAAATACTGTTGTGGAGAAGTTTAAAGCCGGATTTGGATACAAAAAGATTTCCCAAGCTTTAAACATCCCAAGGAGCACTGTGCACGCGATAATATTGAAATGGAAGGAGTATCAGACCACTGCAAATCTACGAAGACCCGGCCGTCCCTCTAAACTTTCAGCTCATGCAAGGAGAAGACTGAACAGAGATGCAGCCAAGAGGCCCATGATCACTCTGGATGAACTGCAGAGATCTACAGCTGAGGTGGGAGACTCTGTCCATAGGACAACAATCAGTCGTATACTGCACAAATCTGGCCTTTATGGAAGAGTGGCAAGAAGAAAACCATTTCTTAAAGATATCCATA
The DNA here is from genome assembly GCA_023566125.1 of Zingel zingel. Taxonomy (NCBI): domain Eukaryota; kingdom Metazoa; phylum Chordata; class Actinopteri; order Perciformes; family Percidae; genus Zingel; species Zingel zingel. Next base: position 9,329,718 of record CM042323.1, read on the forward strand.
AAAAGTGTCGTTTAAAGTTTGCCACAAGCCACCTGGGACACACACCAAACATGTGGAAGAAGGTGCTCTGGTCAGATGAAACCAAAATCGAACTTTTTGGCAACAATGCAAAATGTTTTGCGTAAAAGCAACACAGCTCATCACCCTGAACACACCATCCCCACTGTCAAACATGGTGGTGGCAGCATCATGGTTTGGGCCTGCTTTTCTTCAACAGGGACAGGGAAGATGGTTAAAATTGATGGGAAGATGGATGGAGCCAAATACAGGACCCTTCTGGAAGAAAACCTGATGGAGTCTGCAAAAGACCTGAGACTGGGACGGAGATTTGTCTTCCAACAAGACAATGATCCAAAACATAAAGCAAAATCTACAATGGAATGGTTCACAAATAAACATATCCAGGTGTTAGAATGGCCAAGTCAAAGTCCAGACCTGAATCCAATCGAGAATCTGTGGAAAGAACTGAAAACTGCTGTTCACAAACGCTCTCCAACCTCACTGAGCTCGAGCTGTTTTGCAAGGAGGAATGGGCAAATATTTCAGTCTCTCGATGTGCAAAACTGATAGAGACATACCCCAAGCGACTTACAGCTGTAATCGCAGCAAAAGATGGCGCTACAAAGTATTAACTTAAGGGAGCTGAATAATTTTGCACACCCAATTTTTCAGTTTTTATCTGTTAAAACAGTTTGAAATATCCAATAAATTTCATTCCACTTCATGATTGTGTCCCACTTGTTGTTGATTTTTCACAAAAAATTACAGTTTTATATCTTTATGTTTGAAGCCTGAAATGTGGCAAAAGGTCGAAAAGTTCAAGGGGGCCGAATACTTTCGCAAGGCACTGTATGTTTATATACAGTCTATGGTAGCAACTAATAACTAATACCGACAGCTTACCTTGTATACACATCTCTTGATAGGGAGGAGCTGGAGCGACAGCGGCAGGAGCCGCAGGGGCAAAGGAAAAGACCGTGGTTAGAGAGATGGACACATAGAAATAGAATGAGAATAGAACGGACATTTCCCTTCAAATCAACATAGCAGGATGGTTTATGTGTACCGTATTCAATGCAAAAAACTGTAACCGTTGTAGCAGTCTTACTCGTTCTATTTCTATCGTCAATGCACAGCATTGAGCACCATTTTCTTTTGAACTAGTAAAATGACAACGACAAACTATTAAACTAACTAAACTAAATATTTCAAATAAAGCATCTGCACATTACAGAAAGCTCAGTCAATTCTAAGTTTCAGTTTTTCCCTGGAAAATCCTGCCCTTTCTGAGACCTCCCCATTGCTACTAAAATCACTATTGATTGGTGGTGCAGGGTAGTGTTCTGTAGCGCTGCATTAAAATCTATTTCCCCCAATCCCTCCTCATCAAAGGAATCTTGGATCTGCCTGAATACCAAAGATGCAGCAGTTTGTCGCTGACTGAGAGCTCTGTAAGACAGTTTACCTCATCATCATGGTGCCAGATATCCAGCTGACCTGCACTGATGGATACCTGAGAGCTTCAGGGAGGCTGCCAACGGACCACACAGCCTCACCCCTACCACCATCCCTCACTGCACACTATGGTTTGTGAAAAAAGTCACATCAAATTGAATCTATTGACATGTGTACACAGACACGATTTTCCTACTAACAGGGCATTTCCTTCCATCAATAATGTATTGTTTACCTCTTTAGCTAGAATAATCCCTGACTGTCACTTCATAAAAAGTATTTATTCTGAGTATTTTCACTTTAAGAATTGATTTGGTTTTCATATTGGCCATTTTTCGGTCACACTATTATTAATGTACAGGGTACTCAAAATTGGGAATTTGTAACTGAAAAGGGGGGGAAATGTGTTGGTGCTTGCCATCAGCTGTTAGAGCTCTTCTGTTGTTTCTTTCCTTTAATTGTCTTGTTTTTTTTCTGCATTGAATGCTGGCTTTTTTCAAATAGTTTCAAATGGTGAACACCATTCTAAGATGGCGATCTCCTTTGATGTGTGATTGACATTAGACATTGTCATTAGTCTAAATAGTGCTGACAGTTTGAACACCACAAAGGCAGGAGGAGAAACATTAATTTGACAGATTTTTGGCCATAAAAATTCCAAGGACCTTATACCTTGACAAAGAAAAAGAATATTTGTGTGTAGCTGCTCTTATGCATTTTCAATTCTGGTTACGGGTTCATCTTAATCAAACATACAGTTTATGGATATATTCCTCAGTTACCTTTTAAGTTGTGTGCAATGTTTGTAGTTTGCCATACCAACCTGCATTTCAGGTGCTCATTTGTGCTCACTGCCATCACACAACAGCAGTGGAGACCACAAGCTGTCCCAATTACTCTTACCAATCAGCACCAGCTGTATATTTTGTGTAAATAGTGTAAATATAGTATTAAAGTTGCAGGAATCCCGGGAAGTGGATGAAGAAATGTTAGTGTCTGGACGTAGACAGATGTCATATCTTTACTACATTTTAATTATTGTAATTGATTGCAGTCTGGTCAATACTCAGTAACTTGAATAATCAAACTTGCCCTGACTAGGACAACACAACCCAAATTGCAAAGGCCATAGTGTGTGCGTATAAAAGTTATGGCTCTCTGTAGCATTAAATAAGAAATCAAGCTTTCCCCGCTAGGCTCGGGTGTTCAATCTGTATGCAAGTATGTGTGTGTATTTAAGTTGGCTGGTCCCACTCCAACCATCATTGCTACTGTCTACTGCCTAAACCCAACAGTGAATGTTTAAATTACTTTTCTGCTTTTCTCACCCACTTATCCTCTCTCTCACCAAACATAATTCAATCAGGAGAGACTTCGTTTGCAGATATGCAAAAAAAAAAAAAAAAAAGTATTATACAACTGCATGATAAAATGTACAAGTCTTTTGGAGATTAGACTCCATCAAATTAATACAATTTTTAAAGGGGTAGAGAATAGGAACATAACCCCCCGATGGAGTCTAGACACTGGTGGCGGTAGAGAAGGAGACCGGAGACCAGACCGACGAGGCAACGGAGCGGTCAGCCGGGAGAAACATGATGACTGGAGGCGGCAGGGGAGGTGGAGGGTTGAGCGCTTTGCCTGAACGACAGCTGGCAGCACGGGGAGAACAGATTTAAAGCAGAGCTGTAATGCTGTGATTGGCCCTTGAATTTCGTCCATGTCTGATTGGTTTAACTGAAAGTATCGCTTCTAACAGCTGATTTGATTTAAGAAGAAAGAGTAGTGAATGGGTCAATGACGTCTTCCTGAAAGAATTTACGCTGAGCTTCATTTCCACTGACTGCGGAACGGCTGCGTCCTGACTCCGTCCCAGCTCCGGCGATCGCAGCCCTCCGGAGCAGATACGCAGAGCTTCTATTTTTGCCGGATGCCGTAGAGCTCCGCAGCATTCAGCACAATTCAGATTGTGCGGGACAGGAAGTCGAGCACAGAAACAAAAGCAATCAACAAACATCCGGTTAATTTTCAAAATAAAATACACATGCTCACGGTTCCTTGCACTACACCTTGAAAACAAAGCACAGAGTTGTTTCCTCTATACTCCTCTGGATGGAAACAAACTGTTGTTGGTTTTGTGGTTCTATTCTACGTGAATTCGCGAGATCTCATAGGTCCTCGTGACTACAGCTGTCAATCATGGCCGCAGCCGTTGCACAACAAATCTGGACCCGGTGGGTATTGAAGGACGGCAGAGCACGGAGACGACACGCAGCGGAGCCGATCCACAGCCGTTCCGCAGTTGGTGGAATTTCGGTGTTAGCGACACAGTGCGGTGTGTTCCAGCTGTGAGGTTGCTGACCCCTGGCCTAGGGTGTTCTGTTACCAAGTACAATTTTGAATCACCTTATGCTCAAGCATGGTGTTTGTTATGGCCATACCATGAATAGCACAGAGGTCCAATAACAAAACACCACCCAGGTTCGTAAGGATCTGTGAATCGATCTTAGTCTGACGTTGACAATAATGTAATAATAATAAATGTAAATATATATAATATATATATTTTAAATCCTTATATGTACAGAAGGGAAAGCAACTCAATTTAACTCAACACGATTTAACCCCTTGTTCATATAACATTTGCTTCTCAGCAAATCATGTATTAATAACCATAAAGCATAGGACAGGAGCATTTGTGCCAGGTTGTGGCCATTTCCTGAAAGCAGTACATCCCAGTGCAAACTTGGTACATACTGAACTAAAAAAAAGTCTCAGTGAAAAAGATTTTGGACCCCTAATTTCATGACAGACAAAAAATTAAAATAATAAAAACAGACAGATACACAGCCAGATGCACAGAGAAGTCCATAGCCCTCTGCCTCAGTTTATTCAAAGGGGTCAAACACACTTCTTAATAGAAAGCTTATAACTGAAATATGATACCAAATATAAAACACCACAGAAATGCATGTTTCCCCAGAAAACACCTTTGGACAACACAGTTTATGCGGAGACATTTTCTATCGGTATCTCCATATGCAGATTCTAACTGGTATAATAGTGATATTTTGAGCTACAGAAATTGTGTCCATACTTCTCCTGCTTGATGTTGCCTTAAAAGGCCACATGAACCACATGTTTGAAGGAGAATACTGTCTGAGCAGATTAAGAACTTCTAGCTGTAGGCAGGGTGAAAAGTACAACCTGTGATTCAAATAATACCTGCATCACACTTTAAATAAAATAGAGTAAGTGCACTCTGTGATAGGAAATAATATAAGCAATGCAATAGCAAAAAAAAACAATCACGCAAATGAAAATCCTTAAGGGTCGATGAGGTAATGCCTTGATTCAGATTGGAAATGGAGCCAATAGTAATGTGAACAATCCAATTTGATGACAGGGGTGATATGGGTGATCTGATTGCAGCTCTAGAGGCAATAACATCTGACTGGTTTTCTGAATGGGAGATGAATGGGAGAATATGGGAGTCATCAGAACATAGAGTATGCTGCCCTTTTTGTGCTACTACGGTGGCCCTGAAGTGCAAATCACGACAGCAAATAGAAAAACATGACAACAAATAGGAAAACACTTTAACAAATCATAAAACACGACAGCAAAATGGAAAACACGACAGCAAATCACAAAGCATAACGAAAAATAGGAAAACATTTCAACAAATCATAAAACCCGACAGCAAATAAGAAAACACTTTCAACAAATCATGAAGCACAACAGGAAATAGGAAAACACTTCAACAAATTTTAAACACAACGGCATTAACTTCTACCAGAAAAGGTAGGGCCTATCTAGCAGAGGACAGACCCTCCGGATTGGACAGACGGACTGTCTGTCTGTTAAAAGTAGGTGCTTTTCCGTGTTTTTCACCTCTCCTTCCTGTTAAATGACAGACAGTCCGTCTGTCCAATCAGGAGAATTGTCTAAGTGGAAATCAAGAGAATAGTGGCAGCGCCACACCAATTACAGAACAACATGCATCTCAGTGTCTTTAGCAAGTGACTGGCCATCGTCAAGGCATTTTTTTATGTGAGTGCGCGCACATAAGGCATAGCGCATGAGTTATGTTGCACATTATGGCAAAGGGCAGGGGACATGCAGCTCGTCATACGTTTCCCCCAACATATATGCGGCAATAAAAGAAAATAGAAATACATGAATACATTTAGATTTAAAAAGCAATAATTGCATGATGTTACGGCCTCCATTTTAAAAGGACAAACCAAGGCTCAAAAGGAATTGGAGGATGCAACATATAAAGAGGATGCCAGACATAAAGTTTAAGAATTAACCAACAAGCTTTATTAAATAAAGAATATTCCCAAAGTAACAAACAAGGAAAAACAAAAGGGACTGGAGACTCCGGCCAAAAAGAACAAAAGATGGGAAGACGCTGGACCAACCTCGCAGTGGGCCGTCGCTCCCCGCGTCTCCCCCTAAACTACCTATAAAAAAGAAAAACTAATCCTAATACAAACAAAAACAGACGAATAACTGAACTACCGGTAACCTCCAGCCCAAACTAACACAATAAACTAAAATAACAAAACTCCAGCACCTAAATGTGCATGGAGGTAGGGGAAAACACAAACCTGCTTGTTGTGGAAAAAAGTAATGAGGAGAAAACTCCTCATTGAGTCTCAGACTCGAGCCCCCATCTCTGTGATCACATAAATAGTAGCCTATTAACCACCCGCGGCGCTAGCATTGGGCCCGGGTGGGCCTGGGCCCACCCATTTTAGGTCCGGGCCCACCCATTTTAACCCAGTCCTATAGTGAGTGATTTTCATTCTAGCAGTTCATCCAATAAGCAGCCCGAGGAAAGCTTTGAGTGAAAGCTGCTCAGCCAATCAGCGGCTTCTACTCTTAAGCCAGCCCACAGGCTGCATCGTCACCAGCAAGTGATCCAATGAAATGAATGACGTTGGCGCGCAAGCTTTTTAAGCAAGCTCAATGAGACAGACACAGACGGTAGCTAACATGAAATGCAAAGCAAAGCAGCTTGTTTTAATTTAAATTCAGCAAGAAACGCTCCGAGGAGCAGGAGGAGGAAACTCCTGCCATTTTAAGTAACGCGGTTACAAGTGACGAGTTACCATCCTGCTCGGCCGCCCTCTCCCCATCAAGTCCTCCCGTAGCCGCCCCCTCACACCAGCAAGGCAAGTAGGCTAACAGTTAGGCTAACGCTAACGTTAGTGTCTGGCTGTAATAATTCCGTTTTAGTCTTTCTGTGTATTGAACGTTCAAAAGAGATAAATGAAGTTAGGCTGACTGCCAAGGTGTATTTGTCCACTTCAGCCCTGAGCTGAGGACAGCGACACAAGAGCCACACAGGTAGCTACTGAGTCGCTGTCCTCAGTGCCACAGTTTTTTTTTTGGCTTATTTTAACTGGCCCATCCAGTTTTCTGGAGGCCCACCTACAATCAAAATCCTGGCGCCGCTAGTGCTATTAACCAAGTCAGATATAAGCATCTTGGCCAACAAACCTTCGAAAGTATAATAAATTTAAGGCAGATCAGTATTATTGTGTTTTACTAACTTCCAAAGATCAGGTCCAGCAGACAGATCCCAATGTTTATGACATGGTAGTGTTAATGAAACAAGACAGTTGCATGATTGCACATTTGGGTTATGGTAAATATATTGTAATATTTTTAGCACTATATCTATTAGATTGAGATTTAATTACCTTGACCGACAGACTTGGGCTGAGGTGAGGTTTGTTTGCCTTTTCAACAGGAACTTTCATATTATTAGGCGGCAAGTTGGATATATGAGAGTATTCAAATACATTTAAATAAACCTTAATTTTTCCAGTTGGACTTACAACAGAACAGCCAAAGAAACCTTTTTTTTTATCTTGTCTTGTTCTTCACAAAAATTATGTTATGTGAACAAGATCCATATCTTGTATAGAGCACAGTAGTCCCAATAGATGATATATTGCACAAAATGCACAAAATAATCTCGAAGATGTTATATTGTGTGCACCAAATATATTTTTTATATCTTGTGTGCACAAGATAATACTCAGGAGCAGCTTGACTCGACATGGATACATGAAGAAGGTTCGAGAGATCGTGTAATGCTATCCCAAATTCTAGTCTCTGTCTCTTTCCAAGAGGGATATATCTACTCCTGAAGCTGTCAAGTTTGGGTTATTAAGATATTGATGGTGCCATAACATAGGCACCGCAAATACATATGCTCACCCAAATCTTGTCGTTTGGCAAGTTCAGTCTATCTCTCTCTGGGAAATAGGCTAAAGTGTGTTTCTGCTGACCTTCCTGGACTAGAGACAGTCCCTGAACACATTTCCTTATCATGAAGCAGCAGAGACTCCCTCAATCTCTAGAGACACACATAAATGCATACACAAGACAAGGTTGGTGTTGGACTATGGTCAAATAGATCTTCTCATCCCTTGACCTGTGGCTTAGGAATGACCAGATGTTACCTACGTTTCCCCCTTGTCTCATCATGGTGTTTCTGGAAATTCCACCACAGTGGCCACAATTTTGATTTTGACGTCAATAGTATTTACAAACTGGTAGTGTAAGACATGAATGAGGCCATGTTCAGACCACAAATAACCTAGTGTTTTTAACACTAGGTTATAAAAATAGAGCGCTGAGTTTGAAGGCTTATCAGATGCTGACGCATTGTAGAATAGAATAGTCTTTATTGTCATTGTACATGTACAATGAAATTGGATGCCATCCTATCAGAACAAAACATCAGCAAAAGTGCAAACAAGTGAATAAATAAGCAGTCAATCGATTAAAGAAAAAATCAAGTTAATCACAGTGATGGGCTGTGATTAATCACGCTTAATCGCAAATTTAAAATAATAAGATTTAGTTGTAAATGTGCAGTGTTGAAATCAATAAATGCATGACAAACTGGTTTAGAGAAACACATTCTTCAGCATCCATGTGAACTGCAGACATATTTAGCAATAACCAACAACTTTTACAAAGTAATGTCTGCTACAAAGTCACAAAAAGCTTACCTTTTTTTTTGCATAGTAACATCAACTCAAATTAATGCAACAATAAGTAGGCCTATTTTAGAAATAGAATGCCATAATGTATGTGAAGAGACAGAGGGAACAGTCTCTACATTCTTGGTTATAGATAATTACTCCATGAAGTGTGTATCAGTGCAACATGTCTCCTGTCAACCAATCATACAGTCTACTCTTCTTTCAAACAGTTGCTCAAGCAGACCAGCTTGTTCAGATTTTCAGATGATAGCGCTGACCTCTTCTTCTGTAGAATGTTGCCGGCCAAAGAGAACAGTCTGTCACATGGCACTGTTGAGGCAGGTTTAGCCAAGTACCTTTTTGCAATATGGGCCAGCTTACCATATGCACCTGTTTGTGACGACCACCACTGTAGTGGACATGTTTCCATGCTGACACAGGCCTCTGCCTTGTACCTCTCTAGAGGTTTATCTATGGACAGTATCTCATCATCAGACTCTGACTCTGATCCCATCCTTCTTCTTTCAAGCCAGAGAGTGGAGTTCTCTTCCCGGGGAAATGCGTGTTCTTGGGAATGTTGTAATCCGAACAATGATCTTTTCCCTTAACTAGTAGTTTTGGTGCCTAAACTTAACCTTCGCCACCACATAGTGGTCACTTTTAGTCAACCAAACTTAACCGCAATGTCCGTAACAAAGTAAAGACACAAAACACAGACATACCACACATTTACTACACGATTCATCCTATATACTCAAGTAGCGTTAAGTGCAGTTTTGGCTTTTTGGATAAAAAACTGTTTCTGAGTCTTTTTGTTCCTGTTTTAATTGTCCTGATGGCTTTTTTTAGTATGTTCTGGGCTTTTTTAGGGCTGTGTACTTGTTTATATTCAGACAAGGCTGGATTTTACAACTCTGGGAAATTACAATGGCAGTAGTAACAATAGTGGGGTGGCAGCAATACTTCCGGTACTCTACTGGCCAATGCAGTGCATTGTGATTGCTCTGCAGCAAGCGTTTTGTAAGAATGAATTTTCAACTCTGAGATTGTTGATGATTGATTTAATATATGAGCATGTGCCTTTAAGGTTTGGAATTAGCTGTAAAGTATAGCTGTTTTAAAGTTCTGTCTGTAGACAAATGACAGGAAATGGTCCATGCTAGGTGGTAGCCTGATGATACACAGAAGTCAGGTCTAAGACAATGCCACTTTGCTGCAGGCATTATTTAAATTTGATTTTATATAATAATATAACTTAATGGGAAACTTTTCTACCGAGTCAAAGTGATCTTTCAGGAGTGGAATACAAAAAGTATCTCTTAACATTTCTATAGGCTTCTTTTTTATCCTGTTTCTCTATAGACTGAATAGGCTGCTAAGAATTCTGGGGCAAAAGTGTAGCTGTGGACCCCGATTGTTTGACGTTTTAGATATAGGCTGATCTCACTCTCTTAATGAGATTTAAATGAGAAGATCAATACCACTCTTGTGCCTTAAGTCTGGAGCTAGAGCTGGGAGACGATAAGCTTATGCGGGGTAAACACCACACGAGAATTAAAGGGTAATTTTGGGGGGGGTGGTTTCAACCTGGACCTCATTTCCGCATGCATTTGTGTCTAATAGATTGATGTGAATAAAAATCTTTGAGAAGAAATTACCCTTTAAGCCGATTTTGGGTTTGATTCTCCCCTCCCGACAATGGTCAGCAAAGCCACGATGGTTCTAAAGATTATCTGCTCGAAAGTCAAACCTGGCTGCACCGTATTTAAATCATAAATATTACACAATATTTCAATATTTATGATTTGATATACTGTTGTATGTGGGGAACGCCAAGGACACAGTCTAGTCTTGTTGTACACGGGTGGGGCTTCTGTGGGAGAACAGTGCTCATACGGAGATCATACCGCTGATCAGCGGATCACGAAGGGAGAGAAGGTGGAGGAAATGGGGCTACAGTGCATTAGTTATCCTTACAGTTCACACTCACCGGGTTTACCTGGCTTACAGGGGAGATTGGCGTTCATCATTAAGGCGTTATCAGTGGGTAGTTTACATCCATGGGGTAACCTCCACATGACAACTGATCTCCCACAGAAGCCGAGCCCGGGCAGCCCAGGCTGTTCCGCTGTCGCCTTGTTTCTAAAGTCACGTTTGATTGCGCAATATTTCCTGTTTTAATATTCGGGAAGGTATTAACAGAGCATAAAACTTAAAGCAGAAGGGAAACATCTAGCCTGGCTCTGTCCATAGGTAACAAAATCCACCTACCAACACCTTTAAAGCTCACTAAATTAATACACTTAATCCGTATACAAACAAAAGTGTAAAAATGATAAGCTGTAGTTTTGGGGGTGTTACATGCTGGAACTATTTCTTGTAGAGGTGGAATTAATGAATTAATAGTTTCAGTAAGTTCAGTTAAAAGATTCGTAGTCACTGACTATGTAGTTTGATCTGTTTTTATTCTGCACTCCATCAGTAAATTAATTCATCACTGTTCATACGCCATGTCGTTTGATGCTGATTCCAGACACTTTCTGTCATACTTTCAGTCCGTTGCTGGTTCATCTGTTACATTCAGTTCAGTACAAAATGTTCCCCAATGTCAATCCTGTCCAAGGTTTTCTGTGTGTCATTAAGCTTGTATTGAAGTAATAAAACACATATGTTAGAAATATGCACAACATAGCTTATAAGCTTTATATTAGCTGAAATAATAAAACTGGTAAAATTCACTTCTTCATAGAATGGTAACAGTTTTAGTAAAGTAGTAGCAAAAGTGCAGGTATAACTAATAACATAAATTAAGGCATAGGTTCTCTACTAATATAAATAAATCAGATTTCACAGATGCAAAGATGCACAAGGTGACTGATGCACTTTTATGTCAATGCACCGATGCAAATCGGTGAATCTTCCCTTCTTACACTCCCACATTATTTCCCCCGTCTGTACCAACCTCGCACTTAACCGTGATTTCTAAACTGGAGTATTTATGAACCTTATCATGACTTCTGTGTACCGTCAACCACCAATAGACCAATTTGGAGGGGATGTCACAGTTACGTCACTGCAGTTGTGCACCATTGTGGTGGCAGAAAAACAGCCGAAGCAATGAGGAATATACTGTTAATCACTATACATCTATGTTTTTTTCAGGGACAAACTTCTTATAATACATTCATGGGGATAGTTGACTAGTTACTTAGCCAGCTTGCTTATTCCACCATGTTTTAATGCTACACTGGTCTTAGAAAATGAACCAAAACAGCCGACATAGGCCTGGCAAACTCAATTCCTTTTAAGGATTCGGGTTATTCTGAGTCACTCACTGAACTGATCCGGGTTGTGTGAGTCACTTGAGTCAGTATTGCTAAATTGCCAAGGAAACTCAGTCCTAGTGACCTTGCAATGTTTCAGACTGTCTGCTCAACCTAATTGCATTTTAATATACTACATTTATACACCAAATCTACAGTAGGCCTATGCCTAGGCTACGTGCAGAACATTGTATGTTATTTCAGAAGTGAAAGAATGGCTTTTGTTGTGGATTTGCTTTTCACCCTGACTCGAGGAGAGACTTCACTCGCTCTACAGATCCACTCATGACAACGTAGTCGGCTGAGTCGCGCGACTGTTGACTGACTCGATGACTCACCACTGGCTCCAGAGACGGATAAGCTAGCTAGCTAACTGGCCAGCCCTAACGTTAGCTTATCCAGCTTCAGAGGAGCTGGCCTTAGCTCTCCTCCCAGCGGAGTAGTCTGCCGGGGAGACCGTGGGCTGAACTAGGGAGGGACCGGGTTGGGCAATATGTTTAAATTTTTTCAAACGCCATTAGCAGCACACATAACAGCATTTAAACTTGATGTTTTTTGCTGAAATGCTCCATGAAAGTTGCAGGTATTTTCTACCCCGAAGTTTTTATGTGCATTGTGGGTGATGTTATGGGATGTTATGGGGGTGCAATGCTAAATCATTGTAGCAACCTGGAGTTCCATGCCGTTCCAAGCTTGGATGCCGATTCAAGCTGTAGAAAAGCTTCAACTGTGAATCATGTAGTACCGCATTGCCAGCTCTATCTCCACAGCGCTGCGGAGTAAAGTCTGGTTACACATTCCAGCATAGGAGAAAAATAACGCTCTTGGTTGTTTGCATTTCTTTAAACCATTCACAATCGTCTTGGGTGCTCCAGACCCAGTGATAGCAAAATAGTCTTGGGAAGGAACTTGTTTTGGTGGAACATTTCCACTCTGCAAAAGAAAATGCCACATACAATATTGACTGAAGTTAACTGTTAACTGAAGTAACGTGAGCTATTTAAATTAGCTGGATACAATTTGCTCTTACCAGTGTTTGTATTTTTCCCAAAACGTCCCAGTTAGATAGTAAATGCTGTAAACATGTTCTTTGTAAATCTTTACAATCATTCCCCTAAATAACCTGGCCTGCCTTGTTGCATGATCTACATTTTCTTCAAACATGCCATTTTCAGCGTGTAGCTTGCTAGCTCGAACTTTGTTGTTATTTCCCGAAGGGAATGGAGTTTGAGAATGGCAACACACAGGGAGCAGAAGGTGAGGGACATCCTGCGGGATATACGACGGTGCCGGATGTGAGGCAATTATCCTGGAAATGTACTGTCTTCATCTGCTGATCAGGACTGTGTTATACGGTATGCTTTAAAGCTCCAGAACAAGGAGACCTTGATCAGAGGTTGTTTTGTCAACTGATTACCACAGACTGTAGTAAACCAGAGGCTTTCAGGGCCCTTTGAGGTCTGGGGCTCCAGGGTATTTTCCCACTTTGCCAGCCTTGACCCTCTCCTCCCTCTGCCTCCCTGTTTGTTACCCTTAACAACCCCTTGCTGAGTCAGCTGATCAGTATGTTGCTCCCCATTTCCCCCCTCTTATCCTATCTTTTTCATGTCTCTTTCCACTCTAGTCTCTTCATATCTGTCTGTTAACTTACCTCCTCCCTGCTTCTCTCTGATTTTGAGTCTGTTTCACTTCTCTCTCTCTCTCTCTGTCTTCTTTCTTCATTCCTCCCCTCCCCTTATTCATGGGTCAGATTCATTGCTTAAAGGAGTTTAACCTTTCACGGATCTGCTTTTCCCTTTTATTTCTCTTCCTCCTTTTGATTCTTTGATTTGATGGCTGTGAGTTGGCCAACTGGGGTAAAATCGGAAGGCAGCAGAGGGATTCCACCTGGAGCACACACCTGTGTGTGTGTGTGTGTGTGTGTGTGTGTGTGTGTGTGTGTGTGTGTGTGTGTGTGTGTGTGTGTGTGTGTGTCAGACAGTTTGTAATGTTGGCGCGAGAAGAACACAGAGGAGAAGCCTTGATTTGAAAAGTGTTTCCCTAACTTTTGCAACAGGGCCGTTCACAAAGAGGCAGGGACAGTCATAAGAGAAGTATAAGGGGTTTTCCTTACACATGTGCTTGGCTTGGCTTGACTCGGCGCATCAGTCCAGCACTTTCTGGTAGTTATTAGTATTTTGAAAGCATTTCTCATGTCACAGAAACCACTGAGAGTGAATCTTGTGTTTTGGATGTTAATGAGCACACTTTCGGTGATGTGTCACTGTTTCTGTTTCGGTGCTCTGTACAGATCTGACACACACTCTCCTGTTGTTATCCCCAGGTTAGGTTTGCGTCCGTCCGTTGCCGCCAGAAAATCTGCCGGATTTCAACCATTTAGGCCGGATATCTGTTACCTGTTATCTATACCTTAGTGTTGGCATTTTAAACTCTGGTCGATTCTTGAGGACTATGGTTAACCTTTTCTCAGATTTCTGCAAGGTAAATCCAGACAGCTAGCTAGACTATCTGTCCAATCTGAGTTGTTCCACACAATAGCAATAGAACCAGCAATTCTGTCTAATCATAATGCGCTGATAACCACATTCCATTGTGATATGTTATGACAAAGATCTAGAAGGTGGCAATTTTAAGAACTCCCTTCTCCAGAACACAGCTTTTGAGGCAGAGTTTAGAGCCAAACTGGCTGAGTTTATATCAATCAATACTGACTCAGTTTCGGACCCGGCATTCATTTGGCAAGCAACTAAAGAGATTTCACATCTTCCTTTACGGTCAATTTGAAGAGAAAAAGAGAGGCAAGGATTGCGGCGTTGGAAGAACGTTGTAAATCTCTAGAGCAGTCTCTAAAGATGTGTTTTTCTAAATCTACACATACTCTTTTAGTCACAAGTCGAACAGAGCTAAATGATTTGCTAAGAAGGAGAGCTGAATTCATAATGCACAGAGTAAGGCAAAATTATTATTTTAACCCTTGTGTTGTCTTCGTTTCAACCTTGAAAAAAACTTTTTTTTTTCTGACATTTGTGAAGCCTTTTTTCACAATTTGTTTTTGCTTTTTCCAACGTTTTAAATTTTTTAATTTTCCTTCCACACATTTTCAGCGGTTATTTCTACTTCCAATATTTTCTGATATAAAACAAAAATTTAAAACAATCCTTTTATTCAAAGTTGTATGAGTCCTCCTGCAATCCATATCCGACACAGTGCCAGGAGTTCCTAAAAGAGCTAAATCTGCCTTATCTTGACTCAGTACTTTGACATGTTAGGACCTATCATTTTACAAGCTTTAACCTCGGCCATAGAGATGGGTACTTTTCACCAACAAACCAACACTGCACTAATTTCTATTATACCCAAAAATGGCAAAGATCTTACAGAGTGCTCAAATTACAGGTCCATCAGCCTCATTGGGACTGATATTAAGCTCTATTCCAAAGTCTTGGCACTCCACTTAGAACGCGTTATTGAGAAGCTAGTCCACCCCGACCAATCAGGTTTTATACCAAAGCGTCACACTGCAGACAATGTACGCAGATTATTTCATGTAATAGAAGAAGCCAGAAACCTTACAACAACGGCAGCAGTTTTATCAGTGGACGCGGAAAAGGCTTTTGACCACCTAGAGTGGAACTACTTGTGACAAGTAATGGAGAGGCTTGGTTTGGGGGCCAAATTCATTGACATGGTGCGTACTTTATATGCAAATCCCACGGCCATAGTCTCAACCAATGGCTTGCATTCTCAGCCATTTCCCATTGAGCAGGGCTCTCGACAGGGATGCCCGCTCTCCACCATGCTATTTGCGGATCTCTCTTGAACCGTTAGCCCAAGCCATAAGGCAAAATAAAATATGTAATGTCCAGATTAAATCCAATAGTAGCTCAAAATCATAATTTGCAGATGATATTTTGTTGTACATCTCTGATCTTGAGGACTCTATTCCAAAAAATCTTAAGATCTTCAACTAATTTGGCTCAATCGCCAGCTATAAAATTAATTGGAATAAATCTAATCTTCTTCTATTAAACAACAGGCATGTGACATCAGCTATTAGTGGTACAATACCAACCCAAAGCAAAATTACATATTTGGGCATCATCATACATGCATCACTACAGCGAGTGGTCCAGGACAACTATGAAACTATATTAAGTAATGTTCAAAGAGATCTGGCCAGGTGGACTGTGCTGCCGGCATCACTGCAGTCCAGGATTGCTGTTGTTAAAATGAACATAGCTCCCTGTGTGAATTTCTTAAGTTCATTGATCCCCTTACCCCTACCATTACATTTCTGGAAGAAACTTGATACTGTAATTCGGCAGTATATTTGGAACAATAAACAACCTAAGCTAAAATACTCTACCTTGCAACGTACCACAAACACTGGAGGCCTGGCCCTCCCCAACTTTAAAATGTATCACAAGGCCTTTTAGCTACAGGCACTCAGAGTGTTGATGGACCCCTCATCTACAGTTCCATGGAGAGTAATAGAGCAAAACCTCATTGGAAGTCTAAGACTGCAAGACCTGGCCTTTGCAGGTGTTTTTCCAAAAAAGTGTATGCTAACCTATATGGCCCCATTATCACCACCACATCCTTTACTTTTATCTTTGCTTAAGATCAGCCCTAAAATGTTATGCAGTGCCATGGGGAAACAGTCTTGAGGTGCACCCAGTCATTAAATGTTTTTTTGATTTCCCTGTGAGAGAATTAGTGTCCAATATTTATGCTAAGCTGTTGCAAGTATCCATAGGATAACTCCCAATAGTAAATAAATGGGAACAACAGCTGAGCCCTGAGGGGAACACAATTAATTGGGAGGCAGTTTGGGACATTTTCCACTGTTCCAAGAACCCAAATCACCAGTATATCCACTTCAACATATGCCATAGGACATACTGGACTCCTCAGAAGAGATACGTCTCGAAAGCCATTCCCACTCCCTATTGTATGTTCTGTCAACCTGAACAAACTGGAACTTTCCTGCATATGGTCTGGGAGTGTGAACAGGTGCATGAGTTCTGGCATAAAACAACATCAATACTATCTGATGTGATAGGATGTCTAATACCTACTGACCCGATTGTTTTGTTACTTAATGATGACTCTAAATTACACCTGCTCGAGAGACAGAGGAAGACTTGACTAGCCGGCTCAATTGCAACCAAGAAAATGATAGCTCAACGCTGGCTCCCCCCCCCCCCCAACTTGCTTTGTATAAAACAGTGGTTAGCGTATTTTCTAGACATAGTTATGCTTGAGCTCTCTACAGCAAGGATAAACAAAGCCAAATCATCAACTATCAACCTATGGAAAAGCACAGCAGCACAAATATCAGACCTAATGACCTCAGTGCCACAAGAACTAGAAGAGAGTGATTAGGCAAGGTGGGATTTCTATTTGTTTGTTTGTTTTTCCTTGAGACCGCAGAGGGTTGGGGGTAGGTGAGGGTTTTTGTATTTGTGCAGTTTGTGTTTTTCTGTTGTATGCACCATTTGACACTGCAACCTGATCTCACAGAATTCTGTGAAATGAACACGGCCCCTTAACTCAAAATCTGTATCAGTTTCACGGAATTGCGGGCCCACGGAATCGCGGGCCCACGGAATCGCATGGTCTACGCACAGATTCCCTGATCACAGCACGTTTCTTTCTGCCATTTAGGCTGCCGCAGAGAAGCTGTATAGCTTTGCTATTATTGGTATTTTTAGCCCAATAACAGCTGTTTTAATCAACATGTATTCACCAGATCTTATCATAGTTTATTTGTATTTCTTTTAATGTTATTATTTCGGTCTATTTCGGCCAGGGAAGCTGGATTGCTTTGTTGTTTATTGATATTTCTTAAACTATAATGCTACATCTATCAACATTTATTTAGATGTTATCATAGTATACATTTCTTTATTTTAATATTATTATTTTTTACCGATGAAATATTACAGTATGCTGTAAAACAGAACATGATATGATCCGAGCTGGGCACATGCAAAGCCAATTTCCCACAATGCAATGCGAGCATTCATTTCAGAGAATCAGACAACGATCAGCGTGTATCACTTCAATGTGCAT
The DNA here is from genome assembly GCA_023566125.1 of Zingel zingel. Lineage (NCBI taxonomy): Eukaryota > Metazoa > Chordata > Actinopteri > Perciformes > Percidae > Zingel > Zingel zingel. The sequence goes on from CM042323.1 coordinate 9,347,581, forward strand.
ATATATATATATATATATATATATATATATATATATATATATATATATATATATATATATATATATAGTCAGTGGTTTTGTCACCAGCAACAACACGTTGCTCAACTTGCTTTACGATTTATTTGTTGTTGATTGTATTGCCTTATATTAAGCTCTTTGTGCTCTTGGCTACAAACACCAATTAAGTAAATAACAAATGTTTAGTAGGCAATATTCAGTTTATCCAGATTGAATAATTAGTATGCAGTATGTAGTATGCAGTACGTTAGTATGCAATTTCAAACAAAGCCTTATGCTGTGTTGACACTGCCTGCTTTACACATGATTTGCACGGTGCGATTATATAACAAGTCAATGCAAAGATGTGAATTTGTGCCAGGAGAGGCAAATGGTGCGAATGGCGTGATGAGAACATGACAAACTAACGCGACACGAAGCAAATATGCGCAGCTGGTGTGAACACATAAGTAGGATCGCAGAGGCATTTTCATGGGCTCCACCTTGCTCACAGATGCCACCCGGTGGTTGCTTGAGTACACAACAACTCCCAGGTGTTAGAATTAAAATGTAAATGAACTTAAAGTGGCTATATGTAACTTTCAGTTTGTTTTAATTCTAGCGCCCACTTTGGACAAAAGTGGTAGTGTTTTTACCACACTTGCTGTAGAAAAGGTCTTTTCTTTATGGTGCTGTATTATCTACTTTATAGTACTGAGATAGCGTTACCGGGAGTTCATATAGTTGCAATGAATGTTTTGCTAAGACAGAAAATCATTCATTACAATGAGAGAACAACATTTAAAAGTTACATATAGTCACTTTAACTACCCAATACCCCCCCCCCCCCCCCCCCCCCCCCCACACTGCCGCCCCGCGTTACTGTTCCTGGGGCACAGTTGCATAAGGAAATAAGAGAGACCTATATTGTGATATTGTTGGATTGTTAAATTTGTATACTGGCTGAATATAGACACACCGAGATAGTCATGGTAATACGGGATAGAAACATTTCCAGGACACACATTGGTTGATGGGACCTTAGTGTTTTATCAAGAATGAAATGAGGAGTTGGTTTCAGCCTCCCATGACTCTAAACAGGATAGGCAGTTAAGAAATGGAAAGTTTATTGAAATGAGCTTTAACATGGCATGGTTTCTGTCATGATAAAATAGGGCATGGTGAGATGTTAAGGCGAGAGGATTCCAATGTGATCTGGGCTAAGACTTCCGAACATATGCATTAGACCAAGAAACCCCCATCTGAAAAGACATGTGTCGTTGGATACAATTTAGTGGAAAACCACACAGCTGGGAAGATAACACACTTCATTATCCTCCCAGGGAACCTTTCAAGAACTGCTGAGACGCCCCAGAACAGACTTTGTGAGGCACTGATTTGAAGAATATTGCCAAATAGATGCAGTAGTGATCATGGCATGATGCTCTGGCTCTATAATTCTAGAATCTCTTCACAGAGTTCTGCTAAAACACTGCTCAAAAGTGGAAAACAAGTTCACCAGCCGAGTTTACACAAGCATACACAGAGAGTAAATTGACCTTTTTTTAACATATGATTAATATTATTTGGTGCAAATAAGTCACAAGCTGTTACACTGATTGAATTCCATTATGAGCAAGAAGCAGGTCCTTAAGAGTGGTAACAATTCTACAGACAGTTAAGCTACACATGCATTCTCCTCTGTTTATGTATGTAATATATGTTAAGAAACGTGTATTGGTAGGGCTCAGTCAAACCAGCATTTATAACAGCAACATTTTTAAATGGAAACAATTTATTTCAATGTCCTTGTTCGTGGCAGTGAAGTAAACTTTCATTATGAGTTTATCATTGGTGAACACCAGGGCTTAATTTGAGCCGGAACACGCCGGAACATATTCCGCCACCTCCGACGTTGGATCTGGAACCTTTTTAATTGGATCCGGCACCTCCTGTGTCACTATGGAAAATGAATCGCCTAAATGAAAAAATAAATTACTGTTTGTGTATGTTCAATGTTGTTATCTGTCTTTTTTGTCTTTATTCCCCATTTAAGTTCCACAAAAGTCTTGTGTTTGCATTTGAGATGCGTTTTGAGGTGAATTTTCAGGGTAAGACGGAGGGGGGAGAGGGGAGGCACTTCAACAGCGCGGCGCTGCACTTCAATTGACACAGGCGGTTGTGCTGGTTGAGATTGCTGTTACAGCCTCATTTCACTCAGGGGAAAAATGTCAAAAAGACGACAAAGTTTGCTTAACTTTTTCAAATATGCTGGCCAGTCGGATCCCAAACAAGCAAAAACCGTTTCTGCCGATCAAGAATGTGGAGACCATGTTGGGTTTTTTGTTTTAATTGTCCAATAGATGCTGCTGGTGAAAACAATCGTTGCAGTGTATTTTTTTTTTACATTTTGCACCGATGCAGGGCACGTTCTGAAATAAAAATAAACATTTCCCTGATGTACACACAGCGTTGTTTAGGCTTTTTTAGTCAGAGTCAGAGAAGCTACGTAGGCAGGTGTAATTTCTTTTTTGGTTCCGTTACCTCCAACCCCCGTTTTGAGTCGCCGGATCCACCCGCCCTCTACGCTCCGGGACCTCCCACTTTACAAATTAAGCACTGGTGAACACCTAAGAACAGTAATTACTGGATGTAACGCTAACTTCAGTTCTATGAGTGGGAGCGAGTGAGACAGTGCCTTGACGCGGGCAGGAGATGTTACCCATGACCAGACATGTAACGCCGATGACCTGCCAATGCACATTTTAACCGGCACTGGACCCATTCATATGAGTCAGCCGTCACTCTGCGAGTAGAGAATCCAGTCTGCAGTGTAGTCCAGATACTTCACAGATGAACCAGAGAATTGTTCAGTAAAAAACTGCTTTATGGTCAAAGAAAGTTTTTGTATCATACACTTCCGTCCTTCGCCCGCTCCCCCCCCACCCCCCACTCTCTCTCTCTCTGACCCTTTTTTTGTCTTTGTCTGTTTCTCTTGCTGAAAACAACTGAAAGAGCATTCTCCAAGCTGTTTTTATTTAATAGAGGCTATTTATTTTTGGTACATTTTTATATACATGTTGAGCCATGGTTCGAATTACACAGTGGCTTTCAGGGGAGCCCCATTTTCAGATGCGCGCCAGTACAAAAACATGTCACATGCACGTGCATAAATACAAGTGTGCAGAACCACGGTCAATTCTACTACTACCATTGTAAGCAGTTAAAGGCGCATTAGGTAAGACTTATACAACTAACTTTCTGTCATATTTGCTGAAACTGACCCTATGTTCGAGTAGAACTACATGGAGCAGGTCATTAAAAGAAAAATCTGGCTCCTCTGGCACAACCTACAGCCTGTAGTGCGATTTGCAAAAATCCACAGCTCCCTGTTCAGATGTACCAATCAGGGCCAGGGGGGGTGTCTAACTGTGTGTCAATCACTGCTCATGCACGTGCATTAATTCTCCCTTGTGGGGGAAGGGGCTTAGGAGACCGTTTTGGGCTTTAGCGGAAAGGGGACTGAGAAGTTGTCGATGTTCACATTTTTTGGTTAAGTCCTGGATCTTCGCAATCCTACCTACGGCACCTTTAATACGGCCAGTAGAAATATAACAACTACGTAAGATTCACGCAAGGACTTTAATAGCTTCATCGGAGAAAAACAAAATCATAAAGCACTGATTTGTCACCAGGTTCAGGCTCCTGTTTGCTGTTACAGGTGGCAATGGGGGTGTCCGGCGGCGAGGCATGTCCCTCTGTGGAGCTTTCACTGTCGGGACCCGCCAGCAGTGCTGGACCAGACGTAGTCGCTGCGCTGTTATCATCACTTGTTGATGTCTTTCTCTGTTTGTTTATTGAATCCAAATTGTCTGAGGCTTGATTGTTTCCGTTTCCCAAAATACTAAAGAAAAACTTTGTTTTCTTAATTTACATTTTTTGTCAAATATCATGCCCATAAAACGATGAGGAGTTCAGGGGACTACGTAAATGAAGGAATTTGAACGCAGCGCCGCTTCACACACAGATGGCCACAGCAAGAATAGACAGAATTTTAAAAGAGAGACAGATGTTCGTAAATGGAATGTAATGAGCAAATAAACACACAACATTGACATAATTCTATTTTTATATTTCAGCAATCTTTATGTGCGGAAAAAATGTAATCTATAACACAAATGTGAACATTTTTCAGAGCTCACCCATAAACATCTCAAGGGAGCTCACGTCCTTTTCAGGGGAGCCCGAAATTTAAACCATGGTTGCAGCTATATAATTTCAAACAGGAAATAAAACCTTGCCTTTGCATTTTATTTTAATCACAGTCTGTTTTAATAAAAGTGCTTGTAACATCTCACATGTGGTCTTGACTTACAATTTAACATCTAGCCTTCTTCGTAGAAAATACAGAGATATATATTGTGTATCGCCATTCAGACAAAAAGAATTGAGATATGATTTTTGGTCCATATGGCCCAGCCCTCGTTTCTACACTACTTTTCTTCCATTTGTACAAATTGTTTTATAATTTTAATTTGTAGTTTGATTGGCTTTGGTATGATTGGCTGTTGATCTGTTCAGCTATTCCCTTTTGTGAGTCCTTGGTTCAGAGAATCCATTTAGGCAAATGTGTCAAAAAACAAGTTTTTAACTCCTTATTTGGAATGTTTGGTTAAAAGTATTTAAAAATTGGTATAATCCTGTTTAGGTGTTTGTAAAGTTAATCAGGTTTATTCCGCTTTAAAAAGGTACTTTTTTCTAGTTTTACAAGAAAGATTTCGGGAGCTCATGTAAGCATGATTGTTATGAGGAAGACAGAACGGACCCAAACGCTAGGCTCAGTAGGGAACAAAGCAAGTTTTATTGAGGGAAGAGGAAGGAGTGGGGAGGCAGACGCCAAGGACAAGAGTGAGGGCTCTAGGGCTAGGGTTGGATGAGGAGGGCGACTGCTGGGATAGGATGGTGAGGGAATGATGAGTGAGACTGCTGGGATAGGATGATGAGGGAGCTAGGTGAGGGAGCTAACAAGGGATAGGATGGTGAGGGAGCTATCGGGAAGTAGGATGACGAGGGAGCTGGCAGCGCTGGGAAACCGGGACCAAGGGAGCCGAGGAGGACGCACTGGAGTCCGTGGAAGAGGGGAGTCGAGGCGGAGGGTGGCTGGAAGCTGGAGCAAAGGCAGGGCAGTACGGGAGCAGAGGCAGGATGGAGCAGGGAGCCGTGAGGGGGGGGGACCGAATGGTGAGGCCAGCTGACTGGAGGTACTGGAAGCGGGTGGAGAGAATGACTGCGGGGAACAAACAAAAAGTAAGCGACAGACAAGGACAGGTAAGAACAACAGTTTTCTCAGAGGGCTTGTATTTGCGTGTCACCAGGATGACTGAAGCAACGATCAAGCGAAGATGGTGAGTGGATCCGGGGTTCGTATACTGGGCTTGATTGTAGATGGCTGCAAGAGGGAGAGGTGATTGTGGAATGACGGGCAGGTGCGTGTAGTCAGCTGGCAGGATCAGGAAGGGGGAGGGGAAAACACAGGGGAAAAAGGGGACACAGAGAGGGACACACAGGGGACACAGAGAGGCAAAGCAAACAAAAACTGATGGTGGAAATAAAATAGGTACCAGGGAATGAGAAAACAAAACAAAGACTCACAGCCAGCCGACCCCAACCATAACAATGATCTCTCATACTATGCATAGTGTATGTACTTTGAGAGCAACAAGAAGCCAGAGTCACATTCCTTGTATGTGTTCACACTTTCTTGGCCATTAAAGCAACACTAGAGAACTTTTCCCGCTTCGGTCCCCCTACAGGTTGGAAGCGGAATTGTCTCATGCCGTTATATATAGCAGGGATTCTTTGAAAATCATAATCCTGTTTTCTTTGTACAGCCCTTTGAGATGACATACTGCGATTCAAGGCTCTCGCTAGCTACAGAAACATGAACTTGAATTAGCAGTAGCCGTGAGCTAAGGTAAGCAGAAGGCACGTCTGACACGTTTTCTCTCACATTGCCAATGGTGTGTCCTCATTCAGATGGCAGCAGTAGGCGATGCCGCGGCTTTGGCCTCTGGTTCTTGCAGCAGGCTAATGCTGTCATCCGAACAAGGAGACGCCGGAGCCTATGTGAGAGGAAATGTTAACACGGCAATGTATGGTGCTAGGCTGAAGGCTAACCCCAGCAGACCAGCTCGCCCAACTTTTTTCACAGATAGGTCTGGCAATGCAAGATTACATTCTCTATCACTCTCTTTCTTGTCTCACCCGCTCGGTCTTCCTCTTTGGTATGCAATACACATGCCTAATGAGCACTTATTGCATTTGGGTGACTGAGTGAGATTGCAGGAGCCACCCTCCCATACACACTCCTGGGCTCTAACAGGCAATTATTCCAAAAAAAGGACAGGGTAAGGGCCACCAACCCTTTGCCCTTCCTCAGTGTCATTAATTATAAGTGTCGACACTGCAAATGATCCTCTTCCTTAGTGCACACTCACACATGCACACTCAAATAAGCAATATGGACGGATATCAACTTCTCTAAAGGCCCCCATAATTTGTGGTTTATAATGGATTAGTGCTATCTGTCATATGCCATAACATTGGTTAACAGGTATGTATCTCAACTGGTAGAATGCATGTTTCTTCGACAAGAAACCCAATAATTCTGGTAGATTGAAAGCCCCCACCATCTTTTAATCTACCTTCTTATCCCTCCTTTACTAAAAAGGCTTTGTTGTTCCAAGCATGCTACTCATTAGCATTCACAAACACCATCTCCTTTAATCATTTTCACAGTAGATACTACAAGCACTCTGCAGGTAGTGACTCATAAGTGTTTTACACATCCAGGTCCTATGTATAGCTGGCATTAAATGATAGGCCATTCATAAATTATTTTTATTAAGATATGTAGTAGAAATTTTGTTCCAGGATTTTACACACCTGCTGTATCACACAGATTTATGTAATTGGACGGCCATATTAAAACCAGACAGAAGAAATAGTGATAGCCAGGACATGCTGACCCAGGGAGTGAATATGATGAAGTTGTGGCTTTTCTGGAGCATTGAAGTGTTGATCCTGGAATATAGGGCAGTAGCGTACACTATGTTGGCACATTGATTTACGTATGCCTGTGATGACGTGCATCAAGACATTGCATACATACATACAGTATATCACCAGTGACTTGCCTTTTATTTAGGACAATACACTTGTTTGTCCAGTGATGTTCAGTCATTTTAACATTACATTTCAAGTAAACATACCTATATACCTGCGCCCTAGGTGGCTGATGTAGGTCATATTTGTATTGTTGCAGGTTGTTTTATTTTTAATTTAGTCCCTGTCACCCGTCCATCTATCTGCATTGCAGTAAGAATATAGAACTGGTGTTGCAGCTTTCTCCTTGTACATACTAGGTGCTGGGGGATTACATTTAATGACAACATTTTATAATGTGACCAGAGTGTATTAATATCCGTACATGGTAGTTACAATATGGTTAATGTTTAGTTTAAGATATGCAACTAACTAGAATGAGCTATTTATACTAACATAATTTAGTCATATCTGAACACAGATGATACACATACTGCTGGATGTCACAGATCACTGATAAACATCCATAAATCTTCTTTGAATTGATAGAAAAAAGTTGCTCATTGTACCTTGTCTGTGCACCAATGATTACAGGAACTGCTGATAACTATTTCAGCATGATGTTTCATGGACCAAATTTGCATACATGTAAACAAATGCAGGCTAAAAAGCAGGGCTCAGTGTGTAACCCCAGCTAAGTCACTGGCTCTATAGCAACATTATACTTCCTGCTGGCAACCCCAAACGCATGATGGGAAGTGCACTTCCAAAACTCAGACCATAATACACATTACATGCATCTGGGGCACATTACTTCCTGCATTGGAACTGTACGTTGGCAGTGGATATAATTCATGGATGTATTATTAGAACTGGATACAGCATTTAAAGCGGAGCCCTGCTCATTCCTATGAGAGTTGCTCAGTATGTTGCTCAACCGGGTCCAACTACTCACAAATCAAGTATCTGCCCTCACCACTCAAGTTAACGCCGCACCCCCCGTTCATGGCATGCAAGCCGCCTCTCCCCCCTGGTTTCTCCCGCCTGTTTTGCCCGCTCCGCCAGCACGGACTAGAGAGCCTTTTGTTCCTGCTCCTGAGCGTTACGATGGAAACATGGGAACCTGTGATTTTCTTACACAGTGTTCTTTAGTGTTTGAACAGCAGCCACTCACCTATGCCACCGAAAGATCCCATATCGCTTACCTGATCAACTCTACCATCGGTTCTGCCCGTTCCTGGGGATCTGCGATATGGGAGAGTCAGCTGTGTGCGACTCATATGTTGCCTTCACCATGGAGATGAGGAAGGTTTTTCGATCACCCCGTACGGGGTAAATTCAATTAAATTGTATTTATAATATCGAATCATAACAAGAGTTATCTCAAGACACTTTACAGATAGAGTAGGTCAAGACCACACTCTATAATATACAAAGACTCAACAATTGCAGTAATTCCCCCAAGAGCAAGCATTTAGCAGTGGCGAGGAAAAACTCCCTTTTAGGAAGAAACCTCGGTGGTGAGAAAAACTTCCTTTAAGGGAGAAACCTCGGACAGACCCAGGCTCTTGGTAGGCGGTGTCTGACGGTGCCGGTTGGGGGTGTGATGAACAGTGGCAATAATAGTCACAATAAAGATAATGGAACAGTGACTAGAAATAGTAGTTGTAGTAGTTCATGGCATAGCAGGGCACTGCAGGGCGTTACAGGACGTAGCAGGGCACAGCAGAGCATAGCAGGGTGTAGCAGGGCACTGCAGAGCATAGGGTGTAACAGGGCATAGCAGGGCACGCAGCAGGACCACGGCGACAGCTGCAACCATGATTTAGGTGCCACCCTAATCCAAGGAAACATGCTGGGCGATAAAAAACATAAGGACTCTGGGGAATAAGTTCCCCAGAGCTAGGTTAGTAACAAGCATTTCTGGGACATGGATGCACACAGATGGAAAGAGAGAAGAGAGAGAAGCTCAGCGTGTCAAAGGAAGTCCCCCGACAGTCTAAAATTATAACAGCATAATTAAGAGAGACAGGTTAAGGAGAGGAGCCTGGTCGGGCTAGATCTCTCCCACGCCGGATCGAGCTGTACTGGCCCGTCTCCCTCTACTTTGATTATATCATTGATTATATGGTAGATGAATCTGAAGACTATGAAGAGAAGCAGAGAAGAGAAGGGGTGTCACGTCTGCAGACACACAACCTCCCCCGCCTGTCTAGCTGAACACTGCAACTCCTCACTCCCTAACTATAAGCTTTATCGAAGAGGAGTGTTTTAAGTTTAGTCTTAAATGTGATGACAGTGTCTGCCCCCCGAACCCAGACTGGAAGCTGGTTCCACAGGAGAGGAGCCTGATAGCTGAAGGCTCTGGCTCCCATTCTACTTTTAGAGACTCTAGGAACCACAAGTAACTCTGCATTCTGGGAGTGCAGTGCTCTAGTGGGGCAATAAGGTAGTTGATGGTGCTTGACCATTTAGAACTTTGTAGGTCAGAAGAAGGATTTTAAATTCAATCCTGGATTTTACAGGAAGCCAATGCAGAGACGCTAATACAGGAGAAATATGATCTCTTTTCTTAGTTCTTGTCAGAATACGCGCTGCAGCATTCTGGATCAGCTGGAGAGTCTTAAGGGTTTTATTTGAGCATCCTGATAGTAAGGAATTACAATAGTCCAGCCTGGAAGTAACAAATGCATGGTCTAGTTTTTCAGCATCATGTTGAGACAGAATGTTCCTAATTTTGGCAATGTTAAGGAGGTGAAAAAAGGCTGCTCGTGAGGTTTGTTTTAAGTGGGCGTTAAAGGATATATTCTGATCAAATATAACTCCTAGATTTATGACAGTAGTGCTGGAGGCCAGGGCAATACCATCCATATCCATAAGCTATATCTTTAGACAATGAGGTTCGGAGGTGTTTAGGGCCCAGCACAATCACTTCAGTTTTGTCTGAGCTTAACATCCGAAAATTGTAGGTCATCCAGGATTTTATATCTTTGATGCATGCTTGGAGTTTAGTTAACTGATTGGTTTTGTCTGGCTTAATTAATAGGTATAACTGGGTGTCATCCACATAACAATTAAAGGTAATTGAGTGTTTCCTAATAATATTGCCTAGAGGAAGCATATATAAGGTGACTAGAATTGGTCCAAGCACTGAGCCTTGTGGAGCGCCATGGCTAACTTTAGCTTGCCTGGAGGGTTCTTCGTTAACATTAACAAATTGAGATTGATCAGATAAATAGGACTTAAACCAGCTTAGTGCGAGTCCTTTAATGCCAACTAAGTGTTCCAGTCTCTGTAACAGGATGGTATGGTCAATAGTGTTGAATGCAGCACTAAGATCTAGTAAGACAAGTATGGAGACAAGTCCTTTGTTCAGAAGAGGTTTTATCACAGCTACTTTAAATGATTTCGGTACATAACCTGTTATATAATAAAGACATATTGATCATATCTAGTAATGAAGTGTTAGCCACGGGTAACGCTTCTTTAAGTAGCCTCATTGGGATGGGGTCTAAGAGACAGGTAGATGGCTTAGCTGAAGAGACCTTTAACATTAATTGTTGAAGGTCTATAGGATAAAAACAGTAAGTATATGTCACGTCTTGTCGTTCTTTCTAGCGGTCCTGCATTTAAAGGTGAACCGCTGGAAGTTGAGGGCAAGAAGTGATGAATTTTATAATTGTTATAATTTTATCATTAAAGAAGCTCATGAAGTTGTCACTACTCAGAGCTAGGAATAGATGGCTCAATAGAGCTGTGACTCTCTGTCAGCCTGGCTACAGTGCTGAAAAGAAACCTTGGGTTGTTCTTATTTTTTCTATTTTTTTTTCTATCTTGCTTATAAGAAAGGGCACTCTACAACGACAGCCTTAGTTCAGATGACGGATGATTGGTTTGTACTGTAATGTTAGATCTGAGTGCAGCATTTGATTTAATTGATTATGACCTATTACTGGAAAAATTAAGTTGTTATGGCTTTCAAAAGTGTGCTATCCAATGGATCTATAGCTATCTAACTAATAGGGAGTTTAATGTGCTGTTTAATGGTAGTTATTCTGAGACAAAGGTTCTTCGTTGTGGGGTTCCTCAAGGGAGTTGTCTTGGACCATTGTTTTTTTCTATTTTCATTAACGCTCTATCTTTTATTTTGGGGTGTGCCACTATTGCCCTTTATGCAGATGATTTGACTATTTTTGTGGCTGATCATGACTGTACCAGAATTAATATTGTATTAAATAATGAAGTAAAATTTGTTGAAAATTGGAACAGAGAAAATAAGTTCATTATTAATGTTGCGAAGAGTAAATGTATGATGTTGGGATCTAATCATCTTTTAAAAGATTCCCCTACTCTGAACTTGTCAGTTGGTGGTTTGATCATTGAACAAGTGGCTGAGGCTAAATTGCTCGGCGTGATTGTGGACAGCAGGTTGACATGGAACGCTCAGATAAAACTAATATTGAATAAAATGGGTAGGAGTATGGCTGTAGTTCACCATTGCAGGAAATGCATACCAATTCGCATACGGAAAATTTTGGTTGAATCAATAGTTTTGTGTCATCTGGACTATTGTTCCATCATTTGGGCTGCAACTACAGAGTATAATTTAAACAGATTACAGATTGCACAAAATAAAGTTTCTCGGCTTGTCCTAAACTGTTCTTTTAGAACAAGTATTAGGGACATTCACAATCAGTTAACATGGCTTCATGTAAGAAGTAGGATTAATTATTCTCTTATTAAATTCTTAAAAAATATAATTATTACAAAAGCACCAGAGATTATTTATAAAAGATTGACTTTCTTCAGTGACGTTCATACTCATTCCACTCGTCAATCAAGTGAAGGGCGTTTCTTGTTACCTGTCTGTCGAACAAATCAATTTCAAAGAACATCATGTTATAGAGCAATGGTGGCGTGGAATTTGCTCCCATTATTTTTGGTTTCAGAAAGGCACAATGTTAGTTTTTCCAAAAGATTGAGATTGTATTTATTTACTTTGGAGTAACTATAATTATGTTACTAACAGGGCATGAAATTAACACCCGACCACCCGCCAAATGCGGGTGAATTTTGTAATTGGCGGGTAACACTGTCAATCTACCTGCCACATTGGCAGGTAGCCAATGAGAATTGAGTGATTCAGACGCATAACTATTGGTAAGCAGGGTACGTGGTTGCTTACGGGCCTGGTCCAATCAGGGGCCCGCATCACTGGAAGACATTGATTGACAGCCGGGTCCCCCTATCGCATTTTCATTACTCTCGACAATCCCAGCAGTCCCCGTGCTGCCACTGACCAAGCGGGAGTGAAATGGGTTGATCATTTCCAAGTTTCTGATATGAAGACGAGACATGTGTGTGACTCGAACATCTCACATTTACCAATAAAACGTACAGCAAAAGACCGTGCAAAACCTTTCAAACCGCCCTGCCAACATGTATACATTTTAACATCAATGTACGCTGTAACGTTTATTCACTCTAAAGTCAGCAGCTGCTGTTTCAATACTGTCGACTCTCTGCAGCGGGCGGGGCTGCTTAGTTCCCCCCGCGGCTCTCTCTCTCTCTCTCTCTCTCTCTCTCTCTCTCTCTCTCTCTCTCTCTCTCTCTCTCTCTCTCTCCCTCCCACACACACACACGGTGGATGCAGGAAAAAGAGATGAGACGTACAGTTTCCTATTTTATTTTTAAAGAACTATACAACATTTTTTTTTTACTTTTTTTGCAACTTTCACTGTCTATGTGAACACCTATGCAGGATTATCAAGGCTGGCACTCCTACAGCATGTGATGACGGCGCAATGTCCACGAGTAGGCTACCATCAATAGGACAGGATAGGATCATAGAGACACAGCAATTCCTGTTTTTCACCTTTTATGAGGCAAAAAAAAATGGCTGGTGGTCAAAAAGTTAACTTCAGGTCCTGGTTACTAATAATGACTGCATAATGAGCTATGGCAATTTAAATGTGAACATAGAAGAGCTCATATTGTTATATGGTTGTTTTTATGTTTAGTGTATATGTGTTATGTTGTGTTGTGTGTATGTTTGTTAGTTAGATGATTTAGAAGATGTGTGCACTTCTGTATTTGTCTTCATTGTTGTACAGCTTTGATGTTAATATTTTGGTAAAAATTGTTAAGACCCCAGGAAGAATAGTTGCTGCTTAATGTAGTAGGGGATCTAAATAAAGAAAGAAAGAAAGAAGGGCTGTCAAACGATACAATTTTTTAATCGCGATTAATCGCTGAATTTCTATAGTCAATCGTGATTAATCGCATGTTTTATCACATGATTAAAATTCTATTATTTTGCATTTCAGAATAGTTTTTAAGTACATATTATCAATCGAAAGCAATTTTTACCAGTGTGTCTTGATTGGGAATCAAATTAATGCAAAGAAAGTTACTTTATGAACTTGATTTTAAGATTTGTAATTATTTATTTACTGTAAACAAAAGAAAAATGTGTGAATCTGTCATTATTGCACAATTCCTCCAAGTACCTAACTAAAAAACTAAAAATCCCTATCCTTACTAGAGTCAATATAGTGTTTAGTAACTCCTAAATAATGTTGATTGCTTACTGACGTCCAGTGATCACGGGTTAATGAGACAGCGTTTGCAGCACCTTGCAGCAGTTCCAGTTGGGCTGCTTTCTCCGTGTCGTACAGGCTGTGTATCTGTGAAAACTACTCTTTAAAACCCGAGTTCTCTACGATGCTGACAGGTCTGCAGATAGTTGCCACCCGTTTCGCAAGAGCTGTAGTAATTTTTGGGGATTTGGTTTCATCCACAGGTCGGCAAATAGCACTCTCCAAAATAGTGCTTTGCCTGAGTGAGTAGGATGCTAGCGGGTAGCATCATGTTAACTGTACTACTATGCTTAGCTCTGTAGGTGGTAGCTCAAGCTTGACATGCTTCTGTGATATTTTAATTAGGCTTTACACAATGTGCATATGGCTTTCGACTTGTCTACGAGCTGTCCGACCCCTGCCGATACCCAGCCGCCCTTGGTCCCATATTGCACTGGATTTACTGTTAGGCCTGCTGCTCCTAGGTAGCTTCTCTGTCTTTCCTCTCGCCCTCCCCTCTGTTCTAATTACAGGAGTGGAGTCTGGTGTGCAGCAGTCAGGGTTCCAGCTGCATCTCATTTACCTCAATCAACCTCTGCTTCATATACCCAGTCAACCCTCCACTCTGTGTCAGATCATAGTCAAGATGACCACAGTTGGTGTCGCGCATGAACAACTTTGCTACCTGTTTGCTATTTGTGTGTCCTGATCTGTTCTCTTGTGCTTCAGCTACTATTGGAACCTGACTCCTGCTACCGCTTCGCTCCTGCCATCCACCGCACCAGACAACCACCACTGGACCTCACCACTAGCCTTACCACTCCTGCTCAGAACGCACCGGACCTGTTCACCTATCTGGAAACCTGGACTTGCTTTTCACCTTTCTGGAACCCTGGACTGTTACTTAAGTACTTTAAATAAACCTGTTAACTCTCACTCTGGCTCTGCGTTTATGTCTGCATTTGGGTTCTGCTCTTGTTTCAAACGTAACAGTGGCGCATTAAGCCATCATTGAGCCAAAAATTATCCGGATGGTCGGTACTTCTTTCGTATTATGCCGTCCATAGAGCAGGCGCACAAGAGACCTCCGCAAGCCGGGCCAGCTCCTTCCGGTTTAACGCTCTGCTAACTTGAATGGGGATTAAATGATTTTAATTGTGCGCCTCTTCTAGACTTTCCAGATGTTATTGGACCGAATGGATCAAATTCTGATAGTGAAACGAAACATTTTCCGTGGGTTCTGACACTCAAAAAAAATGTATCCAATCATTAACGGACGTCTCTTTTACCATGTAAGTCTATGGGAAAAAGTATTTTTGGGCCAGATGGCATAACGTGAAGACCCGAGAGTTGCAATTCCACAGTTTGGCCATTATGTTTAGCTTCAAAGCCCAGCGCACTTTCTGGGAGCCTGATATAATTTTGCACTGCAGTATCCTGTTCGATGAAATGTATTCCTAGGGACACTGGTCTCAGGAAAAAGAGGGACTTAGTTACATCTGCAGAAACCCCAACGGAAAAATAGCTGAATTTCATCACACCTTCATCAGTCTTTCCCTCCTCATTTCCCAGTCTTGTCTGTACCTTAACCCTTTTCCCCTTGATTTCCTGTGTCCCGACCTTTCTTCTCTCTTAGTTATTCATAGCATAGGTTTGTAGAAACTGGAATGAAAAAGCCATATATATATATTAAAGTGGCTAAAGTCTATATATTTGTTTGCCTGCAAGTAATGTCCTCTGTACAAGATCTCCCTGAAACATTCATTTAACATAGAACTTTAATGAAGAGAAAGGGGTTTGTTAGACGTGGCTAGTGTTCCCAGTGGGACTGTGTGTGTGAGAGAGAAGAGGAAAGTGAGTCTTCTGGCTGCATAGACGAACAATCATGCACAATTCATGGACGGGAAAATCTGACACCGCTGTCGAGGGACAGAAGGGTAGGAAGGATGAGAGAACCGTGGAGTGGCATGGGAGGTAGATCAAGAGGAATGGATGGAGGATAATGTGGGTGAAAATAGCAGAGGAGGAGGAGTGGGTGAAGGAGGATGAGCAGGGGGTGGGACAAAATAGATAAAATGCAAAGAAGAGAGAAGTTAGTCTGCTGCAGAGATGGGAGTGGAGTAAATGTAAGGAAACTCAATTCCATTCAATTTTATTTAGTTTCAAATTTCTCAGGAGTTATCTCAGGACACTTTACAGATAGAGTAGGTCTATTTGGTGCGACAGTGGCGAGGAAAATCTTCCTTTTTACAGGCAGAAACCACGGACAGACCCTGGCTCTAGGTGGGTGGCCATCTGCCGCTTCCGGTTGGGACACAGATATACAGAAATATGATTCATAATCATAATAGCAGTTGGCATGATGCGCCGTGGCACTTATAGTAATAAAGATAATAGAACTATGACTAGAAATAATAGCTGTAGCAGTGCAGGGTGTCGAGTAGGGTGCAACTGTTTAAATGCAAAAATCTAATTTTAGATGAAATAAATACTTGCTGTTACATTTATTACTATTTTTATGTCAACAGTGTGGTCTGTAGATTTTGGGATATAGATCCTAACTTGATGTTTAATTAGTGTAATTGCTGTTGAGCAATATTCTTATCTGCGTTTATTCATCACCACTAGCTTTAAAACCATTTAAGTCACATCAAGTCAAGTCAATTTTATTAATATCCCAAATTTGCCTCAAGGGCTGTACAGCATGCGACACCCACCATCCTTAAACCCTCCATTCAGATAAAAAAAACTCCCAAGAAACGGGAGGAAATGCTACATATACTAGTAATATTTTGGTGCATACATTGTTATATGTAGATTTCTGCATTTACATTAAATGTGCTTATACTTGATTTTATGAGCTATCAACCAACAACCGTGAGTCGCCTTGTAAGTTTGTAATGATGGCAAGACAACTGATATGTCCAATCCGGTGTTCTGTTTTTTGTTTCTCTGTATTATATATTTAGTCAAAAATGCTTAGTATTTCACACTGACAAACGGTACATAATCTTATGATGACAAACAGAGTCTCAGTCAGAAGACGTCAGGTGATATGGAGTGATGAAGCAGGGAGAAGGCAGGATTTGATGAAACACCAGTGTATTTTTATTTTATCATTCAGGTTGGATTTGATTCAGTGCATTGTCTGTGTGCTGCAGAAAGGGATAACAGAGAGATAATACAATTAGTGAAAGTGGTCAATTAACACAAATTAAACAAACCATAAGATAATACAACAAACAATTTATCCACATTACTTATGGCACACGTCTGGCAAACTGACAGTAACTCATGGCATAAAACACAGTCAATATGATAAATTGACTCACATTAACGCATGAAGACACAGGATGCATTGGAGTGCTGGCAGAGAGTGCAAAGAATGAGCCAAAGGGTTCACAATCAATTTGTAGGCAACAGGTGAGGTGGGCGTGGTCAGGTGGCAGGTGGCAAAAGTATCCTTGAAAGAGTGCAATGGAGTGGAAAGGAAATGGAATGGCAGGAGTCTTTTCATGTATAATTTCCATATTTTAAAGTCTGGAGTCATATTTAGTCTCATTAATTACAAATGTATTTATGCAACCTCTATAAAATAAAAACTATATACATCTCAAAATGCTTAGTATTGCACATCAATCAACTATGATTAAACTTATTATAATGACATGCACAGTTTATATGTCAAGTTATATATCTCATATCTTTTATAGATCAGAGTTTATTTTTTCAAATATATTTTTTTAAATTCTGAATATAAATGAGCTTACTGGTATTAAAGTGCATATATTATGCTCATTTTCAGGTTATTTAGAGGTTGTACCGGAATAGGTTGTGAACACTATTTTTGTCATACTGCACATTGCTGCAGCTCCTCTTTTCACCCTGTGTGTTGAGCTCTCAGTTTTAGCTGCAGAGTGAGGCATCTCACTTCTGTTCCATCTTTGTTGGGAGTCGCACATGCGCAGCAGCTAGGTAAGGACTACTAGCCAGTCAGAAGCATGGTATGAGGTCGTGCCACGCTAGCAGCTAGGTGAGCATTATAACGCACGTTTTTCACGGAAGTAAAGGCTGGACTACAATAGAGCTGTTTGGAGCAGTTTGTGAACAGTGTTTTCTGTTGGAGATGGTAAGTCCCTTTGGGGTGGACTTTGGGCTTTTTCACTTTGTATACTATAACATGCACAAAAAATATATATAACACAGTACAGGAAGGGGAAAAGCCAAAAAGCATAATATGAGCACTTTAAGTAGTATAGTAGTATCAGTGTAATAGCTTGGAAAAATCAGGAGAGGAAGTAAGGGAAAATGACTGTACTTAGGAGCACTCTTTGTTAAATACAGGGTTGGTTTCAAGTTCACATTTGTCCATTAATTTGTCCATATTAATCCTATTTTCTCACCCACGATGTGACATGTGATCCTCTGATTGCCTTTCCTGGAGACTTCATACTTAACGCCACATCTTACACATAGATGATCTGAATAGAATTTGGAGCACCATGCATGCCTTAAGACATAGGCCATGTGTTAATTCATTCATTGATTAATTATCTAAGATTCTCATTAGCTATGTTTAATATGCCACAGTGATTATGGATATGAGGCACCTTACGTGCCTTGAAGTTTGTTACGCTTAAAATTGTGTGAAGATGTTACTCTAAATGCTTCAGTTTAAATGAAGAAAACAGATGGAGCATAAACAAAATATTGAACTTGAGCCACAATATATGAACAAAACAAATGACATGATTGCTATTGTACTATCTTTTTTTTTTAGCTTTCAACGATGTCACATGATATTCTTCAGTAAATGGAGTGGCAACCTTCTGTGGCCAGAATATACGTGATAATGGTAATGCCAATGAAGCAATTTGGAATATGAGAGAGAGAGATAGAAACCTTTCATGAGCTATTACTACGTATATCTAAAATTTTACGAGAGCTTCCTTTTTTAATAGTTTCCAACAATACACATATCTGTTTTTCTGCTCAAAATTTGCTGTTTGTTTGGGTCAGCCAAATTCTGCGGCCCCGTGACTATTATGTGGCCCCCCCGTCTAAACTAAAACTAAAAAACTAAAACTTTCAACTTTAATATAACATTATCTAATGATTTATGATAATTGGGCAGGTTCGTGGCTCTGATCTTGTCTATCCAATTGGGCAACAGTGCATACTCTTTAAGTCCATTGTTAGTCAAAGAAGCTCTATAAAGTGGGTGTTCCACTTGAAAGTGACTGAAAGGGGCTAATTAGTAGTGATGGCCAAATGAAGCCTCATGAAGCTTTGTGAACCATTTTATTTATTTTCTGAGCCCACTAGATGAAAAAGACTCAAGGAATGGCAAATCTGTGTGCTTTCAACCCTTTGTTAAACAGAGAGTGCCTTCGAGTGGGCTCAGAAAATAAGAAATGGTGGCCGGGTCAGCTCAGTGGGTAGATGCAGAGGTCCAGGGTTCAAATCCGACCTGTGACGATTTCCTGCATGTGTTCCCCCTCTCCCTCCCCTTTCTCACCTAGCTGTCCTGTCAATTAAAGGCGGAAAAGTCCAAAAAGAATTATCTTTAAAGAAAATAAGAAATGGTTTGTGAAGCTTCATTTGACCTCATGATGCTTAATTTGGCCATCACTACTAATTACAACATATACAACAATTTCTAGATGATGAAGATGATTGTTGATGATGTCAACTGAAATTAGTGGAATGTAGTGATCATTAAATCAACACTAAAGAATGACCAGTTATATTTAAAATAACTGAATGTTATGAATATCAGTCTCAGTGCTAGTTCATTTAGCTAAATCTGGTGAACTACTTTCCCTTTTTTGTAGTCTTTGACTGCACTTCCATCACAGGACAGAGAAGACCTACACAGTGATATTCACGTCGAGCACTCAGGCTGCATAATGATTTCACTTGGGACAGGGCATGAATTTTTCATCAACGTCTTGGAAAAAGATTATCAAACATGAGGCAGAGTTAGTGGAAATGCCTATACAAGTAATTGGGTTTGGGTAAAAAGAGGAGGATATAGCTTGTTTTGATCAGTTTTCAACAATAATACTCATCAAATACAAACGTGTTATTGCACCCCCCCTTCATACACACACACACACACATATATATATATATATATATATATAGGCCTATATTTATTATTATCCGCATTTTTAATGCATAAATTGATAAATATTTATATTCTTTAGTGTCAGCTCAACAATTACCAGATAGAACTGTCTATACATAAGGGACCTTACTGGTAGAGAACAGTCACTAAACATCATGTGTGTGTGTTATCTTGATAATCAAATACAGCAATTGTGAAATGAATGAATAGCGAGCGCTCGGTTTCTTTTACGCAACTAAAACAGCACGTTCACAAAATTCTTACTTACTTGAAGTTCTCCTACAACAATTACATTTTTTTAAATGTGCTAATTATTCTCTCTTTCTTGTAGTCTACAGTTTATTGATGAATCTTAAAACGTATTTGAAGTTTTTGATCTGTAATGAAATAGCCTCAACCTTATAAACTTAATTGAAATAGTTTTTTGTCTTAGTTATTATTTTTAAGAAAAACAGATGAAAATCAACAACTGCTTTAAGAAATGACACATTTGTGACAGGGGATAAAAACATTTTTTTGAACAAACCCCAAGTTTCTTTCCGTCTTCTAGTTTGGTACTCAGGACTATCTAAAGTTACTGCTTTTATGTGCTGGCAGTCATTTCTTTCAACATTCAAATAGCATGAAGTCACCCTCAGCTCAGAATAAAACCTCTGCATGTCCTTCTGTTTTTAAAACACTGTGACTCTGTGCATACAAGACAGCTCTGTTTGTTTAAGTAGTTCCACTAAAATGTGCATTGCAAATTATGTGTAATCTCAGGTTTAAAAATGTAAAAATCATATTAAACTTTAGACACGTTGGCTCAATAAATAAGTATCTCTATCACTTATGATGTAAATTGGTCCCACTGATGGAACTTTATCCCTATAATAATAATAATAATAATAATAATAATAATAATAATAATAATAATAATATATGTTACTATTTCTGAGTGAACATTGTGGTGCAGCTGTGGTGCCCTGCTATGCTCTGCTGTGCCCTGCTACGTCCTGTAACGCCCTGCAGTGCCCTGCTATGCCATGAACTACTACAACTACTATTTCTAGTCACTGTTCCATTATCTTTATTGTGACTATTATTGCCACTGTTCATCACACCCCCAACGGGCACCGTCAGACACCGCCTACCAAGATTCTGGGTCTGTCCAAGGTTTTGCCCTTAAAGGAAGTTTTTCTCACCACCGAAGTTTCTTCCTAAAAGGGAGTTTTTCCTCGCCACTAAATGCTTGCTCTTGGGGAAATTACTGGAATTGTTGGGTCTTTGTATATTATAGAGTGTGGTCTAGACCTACTCTATCTGCAAAGTGTCTTGAGATAACTCTTGTTATGATTTGATACTATAAATAAAATTGAATTGAAATTGAATTGAATTGGTGCAGTTTGAAAGTGAGTTTTTTTTAAAAAAGGCTGTGTATAGTCTTGACATTTAACAGCATTTCAGTGACTGTGTTTTTTTACTACATTTCTTGAAGTAGCTAAAATAAAGCCACTGGATGCTATTGAGCCAAGATCCAAATAGATGGTACATTTTTTTTAAATACACTTTATACTAAGCTGTGACCAATAGTTGTATTGTGGTCCAAGTTGCATATTCATAATTCTAAACAAATAAAAGGATTAAAACTTTGTCTGGGACCTGGGCCAATTTCTTGCTTTCATGTAGCACTATGTAGGGAGGCACATCTTAAAATCTGACTGTAACCTTGAAAGAAGTGGATAATAAGTACTATCATACCAACTTAATTTGACCTTAAAATATTTACAAACGGTTCAGAGCTAAGAGTAGTCATCATCCATTAATCAGTCAAGGCTTGAGAGTTGACCCATGGCTGTCAGAATCCAGTTGGCACAGTGCTTTGTACGGTGACAACACTGAAAGGGTTTTAAACTGTGTCAGGAAACTAAATTCAAATGGTGGATAAGTGTCAAAGAAGAGATTGTATGATCTTCAACCTCCAAAAAGACTTTGTTCACTCAGTCTCAGAGTAGGGAGTTCAGTCCAAGTTCAATATGCTCTTTTATTGAATCTGAATTGAATTTAATTTATTTTGTGCTTTTTGTTTGGTGCCTTACACCCGTACCCATTTCTTATGCATCACAGCTCCTGTGCCTGCTGTTAATGTTACATACACACATAATCACATGAATAGACACACAAAAGGACCCTCATACAAAAGTACCCTCATACAAAACATCTATGAAGGCCCTCGAAGAGTAAATCAACTACTGTTTATGGAAATTAGGAGTATGAAAACATTTTGCTTTCAGAGGCTCTCCGAATCTCCCAACCGAACACCGACTTTATTATTGTGCTATTGTTATGGAAATATTCAAATCAGTACCTTTTAGGAGATATCCAACCCTCCCAGTTGCAAAAATGGAAAACAACACTGTTGGCACACTTGATTTACTGCTGTGAGTATATTCAACTTCACGCTACAGCACTTTTACCTGATCTGAATGCTTCAACTGAAGCCACTTCTCACAGTTGGACTATATAGTTTCTGTAGAAGTTGAGAGGCAGACAATAATACTTAAACCAAACAAGGACAGACAAACCATCACCTCACATTACCTTTATTATGATTATGATGCCATCTTGCAAATTATACTATTATCAAATAATGTTGCTTTTTTAGCGATTAGCTAATAATATGCTCGTTAGAAAGTACCATCAGGAAAACTTAAAACAGTTATGAAATCATCAAACACTAGTGATGGTCAAATGAAGCCTCATTAAGCTTTGTGAACCATTTTCTTTATTTTATGATCCCACAAGATGGCGCTCTCTGTTTAACAAAGGGTTGAAAGCACACTGAATTGCCAATTCTTGATTAGTTATCTAATAATTTAACTTCCTGCTTTTTATGTGATTATAGTGTCAGGTTTCTCGGCAACAGCATACATGAATACCAATAAAGTATCCTTCAACAAGAATTACTTAAAATGAACTAAAAGCAACTGGAGAAAAAAAAACTGAGGTGGATTTAAAGCTGTCCAAGTGCCAAACACAGAGGCTGATAGAATATCAGTACAGATTAAATCATTTACAACCCATTGCATGTGGCACTTTAACAGTGAGCTAAACCAGAACTGACATACAAGACAACTTAAGCATCTTCACAGAAACACTTACAGTACATACAGTATGCCTATATGTAATCTATTCACTCTGCCTACTCCAGTTTAACATTAGGGCTGTGTTAATGTGACTGGTGGCATGTCCCAGAGTTCCACTTGAGTTTCTCGCCTCATGTTTTTAATAAAGACTAAAGGAGGTATCCAACAATGTCATCTGAAATGGTGATACTGAACTCATGATTCAATGTTATCTGCATAATTAGAAATGTACAAATGTAGTGGCTATTGCTGAAGAAATTGCTGGTATAAATAATTTAGTCTGCCAGCAAGCCCTTAGAGGGAATCCCCACCATGCCAGCTGAACATGAATTAAGTGGTTGAGATTACAAAGCAGAACACACGCTATTTTTGGGGCTAACGTTATCTTCAGTGTAGTGAAGCTTCATTTGCTGTAGAAAAACTGATGACATTAGTTTAGCTCACTAAACTCTTCAATAGCCTGTTTAACACTGGTAATAAGAAATATGACATTATAATAATAATAATAATAATAATGTTTGTATATAAACGAACAAACTAACGGAGCCGCTACTATTGTCTGACGGCAATTTACTGCCGAGCTGAGCAGCCCTGTGAAGGAGATCAGTAGTGGTGGGAGTATGGGTGATAGGGGGAAACGGTCGAATGACGCACACTGTTTGTTTAACGTCACTCGAAAGTTCATGTGTTTTTTTTTGGTGTGACAAGATTAATATACAGCAGTTAGTCTAACAAGAAAACTAAAACTGCGCCGCCGGATTTTAAGTCGACGAAAGAAGTGAACTGAAAAAGAGCGTAGCATAAAGCTGCAGTACCGGAGGCTGCACTTTCAGGACTACAATCCTGGGACCACATTTCTAGGACTCTAGCTTTTCGCGACTGCGCAAACTACTGAAGTGGGTGACCGCATGTTCTCTTAATACATCCATGCATTTCCACCATGGATGTAACATTATATACTATATTGACGATTTATACCGCAAGATGGATGACCAACACGACAAAGTGGAGTGTAAGTGATGTTTCTGATTGTGAATAACGTTATTTTTTAGTGCTGTCACTTAAACGCGTTATTAACGGCGTTAACGGCATTGTTGCAACAACTAGTAACGTTAGAAAAACTACAACACCACACCAGATCTAGCTAGACCGGAAACAAAACAGGCAGCCGCACACAGTTGTTTGGGCTTGCGAGCCGGCCAAAGAGTAGTAGGCTAATGTTACGTTTTGAGTGGATGGCGAGTGCGAGACGCCGAAATGGATATCAATAAGATTCTGAATGGAAAGTTTACTTTTAAAAAGTTGTCGAGGGGGACAGTAGATTCACGCATACACAGCCTGTATGACACAGAGAAAGCAGCCTGGAACTGGAACTGCTGTAAAGTGCAAACGCTGTCTCATTAACCGGTGATCACTGGACGTCAGTGAGTAATCAAAATTATTTAGAAGTTACTGCATGCTATATTGACTATGTATATCAGCATACGGTTTTAGGACTGTGTTGTTTGTTTGTTTTTTTTCATTTGGGACATTGTCCACCCCCTTTTCTGTCCAGGAGAATTGTTACATTCCTTATTAGAAAAACGTAAAGGTTACAAATGTCCTGCTGTGGCATCCGGTTTTTGGACCATTTTGTTTGTACTGTATAAGCAATGTGTTAGTGTTACATCTCAGTTAGGTTAGGTACTTTTAGGAATTGTGCAATAATGACAGATTCACACATTTGTCTTTTGTTTACAGTAAATAAATAATAAAACAATTGCAAATCTTAAAGTCAAGTTTATAAAGTAACTTTCTTAGCATTCATTTGATTCCCAATTAAGATACACTGGTAAGAATGGCTTTCCATTGTCAATATGTTCTTAAAAACAGTTCTGAAATGCAAAATCATAGAATTGTATGTGATAAAACATGCGATTAATCGTGATTAACTATAGAAATTTGGCGATTAATTACGATTAAAAAATGATTCGTTTGACAGCCCTATTATTTTTATTTGTTTAACGCTAATGTTGAAAACAATTCTGGTCTATTGAATTGGACAGCAAAGTTAACGTTAGCTAGCTAGCCACAGTTTTTTTTTTTTTACACTTTTATTGAAAGTTCTTTACATACAAAATATGGCATTGTACAGTAACGTTACAAAGCAGTCCATTACCAGACAACAGACGAGCATTAAAGTACAATAAACTAAAAGAGGAGCTAGCTAGCCGAAGTGTCAGTAAGTTAACTAATGTTAACTTTGATAGTCTCAAAGGCATTTACGTTACAAACAATCATTTGTTAACATTAGCTTATGATATATTGCTAACTGATAGCCTTCCGTATTTGTTTAATGAAACCATATACATATTTTGGTAAGCTCAACTAGGCTATTATATGTTGATTTAATGACTATAATTGTTAGCCAGCACATTAACTTAAAAAGATGATAAAAGCTTGTAGTTGTGATCTGTGTCGTTCAGCTAACGTTGCATTAACCTTAAATCAGCATAACCGCACTGTCTTCAGTACACTTGATGACATTATATTAAATGATCTTGTTATTAATTAAGCTTTTTTTTCTGTAGGCCATCATGTATGGCCTGGCCGTGTTGCAGAATTTATCTCTTCAAGAGGCTGAGCAGTTACCCAGCTAATGCCATAAAATCTTTATCAACTTTATCAGTTAATAACTTAATTTAGAAGTAACTTTACTTACTTACTAATGTTGGTGAATGCATCTTTTTTAAGTGTTACCAATATTTCTATAAACCCAGCAGCGATTATGTTGTCCATTTACTTTTTCAGTGAAGTGGAGGATATTGGAAAGAGTCAGAAAAAGTCAAATGTCAATAAAATGTTATTTCTTTTCTTGCATCTCTCTCTCTCTCTGTCTCTTTTTCTCTCTTGCAGGGATCATTAAGGTTCTGTCATCTTCCACTGTTTGCCTGTGTGTCATGCATACTCACTCGGTCATCAGCAACAACGGAAACACCATATTTGAAACTTTTTTAATTGTTTGCTTCTTTTTTCTTCTCGTCTTTGTTGGTGGGTGGGGAGGGGGTTGTGGAATCTGTTTAATCTATTGTTATCGTTTATAATTGTTTCTAAATAAATTTAAATTTATTTTACCTGTTAATTAACTAATCATGGTAATTACACAAATTGCTCAAAATGCAATTCTTAGCAACCAAGGTGAATAGTATGACAAAAAAGAAGTGTCTAGTTGGAAAACCCCTTTAAAACTATTCTTGGGCAGAAAGTAGTATTTTGGTGGAATAAACCTTCAGAACTCAAAGTACTTGGGCAGAAAGTAGAATTTGGGTGAACATTTTTTTAAACTTTAAGTACTTGGACAAAAGAAGTACTTGGGTGAAATAAACCTTTAAAACTATAAGAATTTTGACAAAAGTAGTATTTGTGTGGAATAAACCTTTTAAACTAAGTAGGCTACTTGGACAGAAAGTAGAATTTGTGTGGAATCAACCTTTAAAACATAAAACTAGGGTCCTGGAAATATAGTCCTAGAAATGCGGTCCTGAAAATGCAGTCTCCGGTACTGCAGGAACATACTATTGGAAAAAGACGAGGCAAAGTTTAAACACCTAACCAAATAGTTACTATAACCAAAAACACTAAGGGCCCTATTTTAACGATCTGAAATGCAAGTGTCAAACGGCAAACGCAAGTAGCTTTGTGGGCGGATCTCGGGCACTGTTTCTATTATACCGGCGGGATAAATGACTCTTGCGCCCGATGCAAATCTAAAATGGGTTGGTCTAAATTAGCTACATTACTCATAGGTGTGGTTTGGGCGTAACGTGCAATAAACCAATTAGAGCGTTATCTCACATTCCCTTTAAAAGCAGACGCGCTTGTTCCATGATTGCTATTATAATGGCGGATTTGCTAGGTGCACGCCCTTAATACATCCATGGGTGCACGCCAGGAGCGGTTCACAGCTGAGTAGACAGACGTTTGCTATTGATTTTTTTTTTTTACAAAATGTAAATAAAGAAATGTCACAAAAACATACTTTCCGATGTTTTAGGCTCACTCTCACTGAATCACGAGGTTATGAATGCATGGTGATATTTTTGCAATGTAGTAACGTTTAAGATTACCTCACTATAGACAATGCAGCCCTTCTGTCTCTCCTCTCCCGTGCAGCTGCTGGGGCATTTGGGTTAAGTGGCATCGGCACATGCAGTTTAACATCACATCTCCTTAAGTCCTTTAATATTTCCTCATTTATGTCATCAACACATCCATGATTCATGGAAATGTGTAAAATAAGGTCATATTTTTCCTTGTATTTATGTATGGTTTGAAAAAATGGGAACTACTGGGTCTGTGAGATGAGAGAAGTAAAGCGTATGCGCGGTGTGTACACTCTACATTACGGCCAAGCATGTGCCCTTAAAATAGCATGTGAATAACGCGCCACTGACTTTAGACTAGGTTTTTCCTGGTCTGTGGCGGAATTGTTTTCTGAAACTGCAAAATAGCACTAGGGAATGCTTGCGCCGGAACACGTCTGCTCTTTTTGCTGAACTGCCCCCAGGAGCGCAACTTCATTCCCTAATTTACCGACGTGAGTCTGTGGAGGGAAAAGTCCGCTGTGCGTTGGGTGCAAAATAGGAATGATACATGGGTCGGTGTACAAAGTCAATTGCGCTGGGTGCAAGATAGGGCCCTAAATCATCTCTGTTATAACCTCACTGCAGGTAAAAAGTCATGGCTTAGAGGCATATTACCGCCACCATGTGGTCTGAAGTCTACAGTCTCATTACGAACTTTCTTAAAAGGTGCAGTAGGTAAGACTTATAAAACTAACTTTCTGTCATATTTGCTGAAACTGACCAGGTAATTTAAAGAAAAATCTGGCTCCTCTGGCACCACCTACAGCCTGTAGTGTGATTTGCAAAAATCCAACGCTCCCTGTTCAGATGCACCAATCAGGGACAGGGGGGGGGGGTGTCTAACTGCGTGTCAATCACTGCTCATGCACACGCATTCATTCTCCCTTGTTGGGGGAGGGGCTTAGGAGACCGATTTGGGCTTTAGCGGAAAGGGGGGAGGGACTGAGAAGTTGTTGATGTTAAAAAATGTTGCCAAGTCCTGGATCTTCACAATCCTACCTACGGCACTTTTAATAGTCTTACTCAGGGGTGGCTGAGACAAGTGCGAAACCTAGTGGTAAAATTCAGCCTCATACTGGGTTTGCCTAAACCAAAACAGTGAGAGAATTTCTACTTACTTGACTAGAAATCCTATGGTTGGTCAAATGACATTAAGATTGATTTTGAATTGGTAGGTTTTGATTTGAAAGCTCCCAGAGAAATAGCCCCCTTGATTGAAAGAGAAAAGTTATGCAACTGACTGGAGATGTGGTAGGAAAACACTCATAATTCTTGGAAAAGTAAGCAGTATCCTGCCAGAAAGGGGCACAAGGGGATACATAAGAGATGATGAGGTCGGATAGATACGATGCGGCGAGCCTGCGAAATGATTTATACATGAGCAGAAGCACTCCAATGTTGCTTGCTTTGAGGATACATAGGGGAGGTCAAGTTTTCTAGTTAAATTTAGCAGTGGCATTTTGAGCAAGTTGACCGTTTTACTTATGAAGTTTGGTAGGTCAGGGAAAAAAAACAGTAAAATAACCTTTCAAGACAAAATCAGTTGTGGGAGCTCAACTTGTGTTCACAAGGTGCTGTGTTTGACTCAGGGAAGCTGCTTGTGATGTGTAGAAATATCCTTATGGGGGAAGCTGCAAGCCCAAAACAGGGTGTTTTGGCTTTTTGCCAACTACCTCTGGAACAAGCTTCATCAAGACATCTCATTAGGCGATGGGTTCAAGTTATGCTGCCATCATTCATTTCAAATTGCAAGGTACATAAAAAGAAACCTGATTAGAAAAGTTTTAGATAAAGAGATATTAATTGATTTAAATAATGTCCCATGTGCTAAATCTTACATGCACGCTGCCATGAACGCAGATTAGGTACACCTGTTCTACTGTTTGATAACGCAAATGCCAAGGCATGTAGACATGGTCAAGACGTTCTGCTAAAGTTCAAACCAAGCATCGGAATCGGCAAGAAAGGTGATTTAAGTGACTTTGAATTTGGCATGGTTGTTGGTGCCAGACGGGCTCATTTAAGTATTTCAGAAACAGCTGATCTACTGAGATTTGCATGCAGAAACATCTCATGGGTTTATAGAGAATGGTCCGAAAAAGAGAATATATCCAGTGAGCGGCAGTTCGCTTCGTGAAAATACCTTGTTGTTGGCAGAGGTCAGAGGAGAATGGTTAGACTGGTTCGAGCTATTAGACAGACAACAGTAACTCAAATAACCACTTGTTAAAACCGAGGTATGCAAAGATCATCTGAACGCACAACACGTCAAACTTTAAAGCAGATGGGATAGAGCAGCAGAAGACTACACTTGGTGCCGCTACTGTTAGCTAAGAATAGGAAACAGAGGCTACAAGTGGCACAGGCATTCCAAAATTGGATAAACTTTGCCTGGTTTGAGTCTTGATTTCTGCTGCCGATGATTTATTCACATGAACATGAAAGCTGCCACCCAGCCTTGTATCAATGTTTCAGGCTGGTGGTGGTGTTGTAATGTGTGAGGGATATTTTCTTGGCACACTTTGGCCCTTAGTACCAACTAAGCATTGTTTAAACACTACAGCTTACCTGAGTTTTGTCGCTGACCACAGTGTACCTATCTCCTAATGGCTACTTCCAGCAGGACAAGATGCCATGTCACAAAGCTCAAATCATCTCACTGGTTTCTTGAACATGACAATGAGTTAACTATACCTAAATGGCCTCCACGGTCACCAGATCTCAATCCAATAGTGCACCTTTGGGATGTAGTGGAACAGAAGGTCCGTCTCATGGATGTGCAGCCGACAAATCTGCAGCAAATGTGTGATGCTATCATGTCAATATGGACTAAAATATCTGAGGAATGATTGCAGTACCTTGTTGAAGCTATGCCACAAAGAATAAAGTCAGTTCTGAAGGCAAAAGGAATCCAACTTGCAAAGGTTTACCTAATGAAGTGGCCGGTGAGTGTATATAAGTGCTCCTCTAGCAAACATCATCTGGCCTAAATGACAACTGCTCCTCAGGGAGTCATTTTAAGATCCAAACTACTTTCTCCTTGCACCACTCTCAGGACAAACCTGACATTTTCAGCCCTTCTGCCAAGGCTCTACTTTGTTTACACACAGCCTATAGATAAGTGCACTATTGATTCCACTTCATTATTTTGTATCTTTATGTTAAGCAATTTAGATAGTTTGGCATATATTACATGAAACCCTCTGCACATAAGGAGAAACAAAGAGAGAGCAAGGGAAGAGAGGAAAAAAGTGAGTGATTATGGCTTACCACACTATCAGCATGTTTAGCAGAGAAATCCAGATAAGCCTGCTCGTGATCACCAGACATCCACACTGGAAATAACTGAACTACAGAACTGCATTTTGCCAGAGGTGGAAAGGAGAAAAAAATCTCCCAACAACAACAAAAACTAGCTTGGTTTATTATCAGAATAATAGAGATCAGGTTTAACCTGGAGATAAGGCTGGAAGACAGATGTAGCCACAGGGTTTGTGGGTGTCTGGGTGTGTGGGTGTCTGGATTGTGCATAAGTGTGTCTGTGTGCAGTTAATTAGGATCTGTCATTCAGGTGACTAGTCACCTGACTTTAACTGTGATTATGGTTCTTTTCTAAGTCTTCACCCCTGTGTGTCTCTCTCTCTCTCTCTCTCACACACACACACACACACACACACACACACACACACACACACACACACACACACACGTTGTTAGTGCTTGGTTGCTGGGTGCATTTCTTGACAGGCCTTAGGTGATCCATAACCATTAATGCTGAATCCTAATCTAACTTAAACCTACATTGTGTAATTTTTTTAGTTGATTCTTAGCAAAAACCCCTTTGTTCTTTCACAAATATGTGCTCATTCATGTGTAATTACTTCCACCAACTAATCAAAGTATTCTCGTAAGTGTAGAATCTGCCATTTAGAATCATTCAGAATACATACGAGCGAGTCACTCAAATGACGGCCTCCATGTTGCGCCTCCATCTTTAAAATACATTAGCCAAAGAGGGACATACCTCCGCCTTTCGCCCTCTAAAACTCAGTGGCACTATGACAAATGCCTGGGGGAGATTACTCGCCAGGGAAGCGAAAAAGAGAAATAAAACGACAACGCGACAGGCAAAGCAACAAGACCAAAGTTAATATTGGAGTGGCTAGAGCAGCTGCGTGTAAACGATGGAGATACTAAGAGCTAATTTCTTGTTTGGCCACCGTAGGAGTTAAAACGCGCTCGGAATGGGAAGGGCTAGAAAGTAATATTCAGTTGGTTGTCATATACAATTTCACCGCTAGATGGGAAAAAATCTTACACAATGTAGCTTTAAGTTACATTTCAGCCTGAATATCTAGCCCTGCTTTATGCAAGTGTCAAACTTATTTAAAGCAACCTTTAGAAAAAACATGAAAGAAATTGATGTACAACATACAGTACACTGTATTGACACTATATGGACATAAGTATGTGGACAGCCCTGTCAGTTTTGAGCATTTTTTTAAGCAACAAAAACTAAAAAAAATGTAGTATTGTTTTCCTCAGCAACATTTTAGTATCATCGCTGTTATGACACACACTCACTCTCCTCAGTAAATCCAGTTTTCATTACAAACTTAGTCGTTCCTGCTCACATAACATTAGCATTAGAACAGCTACCTGTTCCCGCCATTGCAGAGTCACTCATCTGTTGTCACCGAAATACTGTTCACTGTCTGGGTTTATCTTGAGAGGAGAAGCTAAAATGGGACAACATAGTGGTATTTCTTCGTAGACAAAGATTTGGATGGTCGAGAGTAATCCTGTGACTTACTCATTCTTTCTGATAGCAAAATGAGAGATACACAAAAGTAACATTAATGTTATATCCACCCCCTTGATAATGTCACGTTAGCATACCTTTCTGTTAGCATGCTGCCTGCATGTTTTTGTAGTTTGCTCCAGCTGTTTTGTTGATGCTTCTCATCTAACTCAGTGGATTGTAAATCAGTTTAGTCCATAAATCAGTTTCTTCCGAGAATTGGCATTTGTAGCATATTTAACATATTTGTTAGCTAACAGTCTTCCTCTGCTTTGCCCTGGCTAGCTCATTGCTGCATTTGTTCCCACACCAACTGTTGACCACTGGAAGCAGTGGAGCATGAAACAATTGCAGGAGTGTGTATCGCATCGTCTGCAAGTATGCTTGGCATGTGTGTCTTCATGCACACGCAAGCAGGGCTTTAAATTAACTTTTTTAATCACCAGCCAACATGATCAGTGCATTTTTAAAGTTACCAGCCAATCAGATTCCACTAGCCAATTCTTTTCCCAGGGACAATAAAACTGATTATAAGTGCTACTGAATACATTTAAACATCCATATTTCTTTAAAAATATGTGTTTGGGTTGATGGTTAGCAGATAAAATATAAACATAACTTTACTCTCGAAAAATATTTCCACTTTTTTTTTTTTTCTAACTAACTTTACTACTTCATTTAAGCTCCTCTGGTTTGTTTCGTGCAGTTCTGTTTGTTTCCAAGCCAAACACACACCAAACCGCCCAAATGTCTTGCCAGAAAACAGACCGATCTGTAAATACTGACTTGTCGGAGCCTGTCGATTTAAACAGGCTTCATTCACCTCCGGCCAAATTGGCTCGTAACTTTAAAATGATATACCAGCCAAAGGTAATTCTTACCGGCATAGGCGGGTGTCAATTTAAAGCCCTGCATGCAAGATACAAAAAACTAAACAGGAAACCCACTCATAAAAACATAGCTCTATTACATCTCATTACATTCAATTAAATACAGACAGATAGACATTTAGGAAAAGTTTTTTCAAAAAAAGTATTTAAACATGAAGCTGAAATGTAATGTTGCAAGCATATTTACAAATTAAAATGTGTGTCTGAAAGGGACTTTAGATGTGCCAGTGGGATACTAAGCTGCACTTTGTACGTTTCTAGTAATTGATATGGCAGTTCAACAAGGACCCTGAAAAAACAACAAAGGCTGAGAACAGTAGTAGGTTACATGCAGATGCTTGCCACTCAGCCTCGAAAGCCTGTTATTCAGGATGGAGCAGTGGAAGCTACATCTGTTTCCCTACCTGTCATCTTTCTGTTATCACACATTGTTTTGTCTCCATTAGGAAACACAACAAATAAGAAATTGAAGTTGTTGTCAGAGAAGACAGATGACTTCTTTGAACCAGCTGTTTTTTTTTCTTCTTCTTCTTTCTCCATACCACTCTGCTTACATCCCATAATTTCCCTGTGGGCGGATGGATGAGGAGTGTAAGGGATGACTGGGAGAGGAAGGCACGAGGAAATGAGGGGCCATGAGCTAGCTAGGTAGGATTTACGCAAAGGCATTCTAGGCCTCCTTGCCAATAGGGGGCCCAAACAGAGGGGTAAAGAACATGATCTGCCTACATAATGAAAATATTATATATATATATATATATATATATATATATATATATATATATATATATATATATATATATATATATATATATAAAATCTGATCTTTAAACTTTACTTCAATGTTTATATATTTATTGGAGATCATGCAAGTATTTTAGCAGCAACAGCTTGTCGGTATGCTTTCAGGTGTAGCAAAGCTCAACAAAACAAAAGAAAAATAAGAGAAAAATAAAGAGGAAAAAAGAGCTTTACACAAATTTCTCTTGGGCCTTCAAAGCCCACATGCCAGCCTTAATTACGGTCTGCAAGGAGACAAAAACAATTCTCTGTCTCGTTTTCATCATCAACATGGTCAAGCAAAAATGTGCATACACTGGCAGATATCTTTTGCGAAAATGGTCTGAGGTTATTTAATGATATACGTGTTACCTATGACCCCTTGACTTGCCCATGACTCACTTTTTTTGTTGAGCCCTGACGTTTAGCCTGCATACTGTTTAGAAAGGTTCTGCTCCAAGGTTGGATTTTTAGTTATTAGTGTATTAGTTTTTTTTTTTTTTGTCTTACTTCTGGAACAGAACCCAAAAGTTTTTCTTTTCAGCTTTGTATATTATACTGTATGTTGCCATGATATATTAACGATTACCACCAAGGATTTTGTTATTGGAAGCGTTCTTTTTGTTTGTAGTCTGTTTGTAGTCCGAGTAGTATTAAGTCCTCACTCAGTGCGGCCCGCAAATCAATTTCCAAATATAACATTTTTGGTTTCACAGGTATTGGAAGCAAGCGGCCCATTACATTACAATTGTAATTATACTGTCCAACTTTAGAGGGCGTTCCCTAGTAAAACAGTAGATACAATCAATTACAATATGCAAATTCACCTGCAATAAAACCACCAGTATGCCACTGGAATCCATTTGTCTCAGTCAATTTCATTAATGTCATTAACGTTGTAAATCCTTTGGGTGTCCTCCAGTGAATTCTAATTAGCATATTAATAATCAATCTGTATTTAAAGTGTTGTAACAGTGATTATGCTGTATCTCATGTCAGGGTGTTGATTGATGTGTATTAGAGAAATACATTATTAATCATGTCCAATATCACCAGAGGCGGAGTGGCAATCGGGAGAGTCAGAACTTTTCCCAGTGGACTGGTAGTGTTTCGAGGCCGTGAGGGCCGGTCTGATAATAATTATGCATTGCAAGTTCTTAGCAACACCATCCGCCGTCGTGGTGTGCGGCTGCTGCCTGCTGGTCAAACTGTGCAGCCTCTGCTCAACCCCATACGGCGGGTCGCAGCAGCCTCTTATTTTAATACAAACACAGTACAGGCTAATCAGAAAGCACTAACGAAGTGCAGGTCACAACCATGTCTAGGATTTTCATATATATAGGGGGATCAGTGAGCGGCCCCTCCTCAAATCTCACTGTAGCCCCGAATGTATTTTGAAAAGTTGATAGAGATGAGCAGCGCGGCTTCCATGGTCTGTGCAGCTTCAGGTTTATAAAGGACACGGTCTGCTGTGGATATGCAGTGGACAACACAGTCTCACTCCCTACTCGTCAAACCTCTGACACATGGTGAAGGACCCCCGGCGTTATGTTTCAACGACAGGGGGGTACCCGTTAAGTTATTTTTCGACGAGGGGGTCCGTCAGAGAGACATTCATGTTAATCCCTCACCGTCGGATATAGACGAATGGAAAAACACGACCCCCTTAACTCGAAATCTGTGGCAGTTTTATTATTGGTATTTTTAACCCAATAACAGCTGTTTTAATCAACATTTATTCACAATTCTTCTCATGGGTTTATATGCATTTCTTTTAATGTTATTATTTTGGTCTATTTCGGCCAGGGAAGCTGGGTTGCTTTTTTGTATATTTATAATTTTTAAAACTATAACACTACATCTATCAACATTTATTTAGATGTTATCATGGTATTCATTTCTTTATTTTAATAATATTATTTCGGTCTTATTACCGGTGAAATATTACAGTATGCTGTAATACAGAACATTGCGATATGATCCGAGCTAGACGCATTCAAAGCCGATATCCCACAATGCAATGCATTCACAGAATTGGACAGCGATCAGCGGGTCTTTAACGCCAGTATCACTTCAATGTACATATTTATAGTCAGTGGTTTTGTCACCAGCAACAACACGTTGCTCAGCTTTGTTCCAGTAAGTTATGCATCGTAATAACGTTTAAAAAGATTCGCGGAATACTCCGGAAGTGACGGGATACGTGCCGCTCGGCGGATAAGAAGATAAAAAATTACATAATATTCGTAATATTGATGTTTTTGTCTAACGTTGTATTTGAGGATGTAAATAATAATAAAATACAGTTTCATGTATTTGTCTCTTGTACTGTTTGCCGAGTCGGCCGGCGGGCTGCGGCAATCTGAAATGGAATGAAGCTCATTCACGGCAGCAGAAACACAGGAGTCAAACATGTCCTCCCACACACCCCGGGAGAACTACAAGTGCACAAACTTTGTAACAGCTTCTGTGGCGCGTCTCTTATGGGAGTTGTAGTTTTAAAGTATATTGCTATATTTCTCATAATTAGAAGTTGACAGTGTAGAATTTTGGATACACCCTGTGGGTTTTCGGGGATGGGGAACACACTGGTGTCATCAGATTTTAACAATTAAATCGTTAAATAGGTGAAAATAGCTTATTACCATATTTGACAGTGCTTACAGTGGGTAAACTTTGGTGACCATATCTACATGACAGCTGAGGGCCAGAGATTTTTATAACAGCTGGTCCTATGTGTATATATTGTGTCAATATTTCAAAGCAGGAGTAATGTCTCCTCTTCGGACTGACATATGTTACTGTTGAGGTTAAGACCTTTCCAACGATTTCTTTGCTATAGTCCTACAACAATGTTTTAGTTTTTACACAACATGGAGACCACTTTGCAGACTTTATTGTCCCCAGAGGGATATTTGCCTTGAGTTCAAATGCTTCAACCATAACAATTGACACATTGCATTATCATACAGCTGACATATACATACAATAAAAAAAACAAAGTGATATGTGAATCACATCACACAGCCACAATCTATTGTTCATCTTTCACAAACAGTGACAAGAGCAACACAACAATTTGCATTATATCATGAAGCTATTCCACAACCCCTGCAGCCTCAAGCAACATTATTTAAAGTTTTAATTGAGGTATAGGCCCATAGTTTAGAAACGTTAAGTTTACATTGGGGTAGCCATGTCTTCTGCCAAAGGATAAGAGCTCATACTTGGCATGGAGAATAAAGATAGATCAGACCATATTCTCTGTGCTTGCCTGGGCAGACTGGTTTATATTCCTCTCCACAACCTTCATATCATGTCATATTAAAATGCTCTGTAATGCAGCCTTGTATAACATAAACCCTCTGATTCACCGTGAGTGTCTGCTCTAAATGATAACACACACTTTAAATACAGGCCTTCCAGCCAAAGGTCTTGTACACATAAACACCAAGGTGCCTATAGAGCAGAGCCGATTGATTGGTTCATCATTTATGACCTCTGATACCCTCTGACCCATGTCACGACCCTTTCCTCAGTTTGTGAAATGACTGAATGAGATGTGTGAGTTGTGTCTGTGTGTAGTATACAGTGGGGCAAAAAAGTATTTAGTCAGCCACCAATTGTGCAAGTTCTCCCACTTAAAAAGATGAGAGAGGCCTGTAATTTTCATCATAGATACACTTCAACGATGAGAGACAAAATGAGAAAAAAAAAAAAATCCAGAAAATCACATTGTAGGTTTTTTCAATGAATTTATTGGTAAATTCCTCGGTAAAATAAGTATTTGGTCACCTAGCAAGATTTCTGGCTCTCACAGACCTGTAACTTCTTCTTTAAGAGACTCCTCTGTCCTCCACTTGTTACCTGTATTAATGGCACCTTTTTGAACTTGTTATCAGTATAAAAGACACCTGTCCACAACCTCAAACAGTCACACTCCAAACTCCACTATGGCCAAGATCAAAGAGCTGTCAAAGGACACCAGAAACAAAATTGTAGACCTGCACCAGGCAGGGAAGACTGAATCTGCAAAAGGTAAGCAGCTTGCTGTGAAGAAATCAACTGTGGGAGCAATTATAAGAAAATGGAAGACATACAAGACCACTGATAATCTCCCTCGATCCGGGGCTCCACGCAGAGATCTCACCCCGTAGGGTCAAAATGATCACAAGAACGGTAAGCAAAAATCCCAGAACCACACGGGGGAACCTAGTGAATGACCTGCAGAGAGCTGGGACCAAAGTAACAAAGGCTATCATCAGTAACACACTATGCCGCCAAGGACTCAAATCCTGCAGTGCCAGACGTGTTCCCCTGCTTAAGCCAGTACATGTCCAGGCCCGTCTGAGGTTTGCTAGAGAGCATTTGGATGATCCAGAAGAGGATTGGGAGAATGTCATATGGTCAGATGAAACCAAAATAGAACTTTTTGGCAAAAACTCAACTTGTCGTGTTTGGAGGAGAAAGAATGCTGAGTTGCATCCAAAGAACACCATACCTACTGTGAAGCATGGGGGTGGAAACATCATGCTTTGGGGCTGTTTTTCTGCAAAGGGACCAGGACGACTGATCTATGTAAAGGAAAGAATGAATGGGGCCATGTATCGTGAGATTTTGAGTGGAAAACATCCTTCCATCAGCAAGGGCACTGAAGATGAAACGTGGCTGGGTCTTTCAGCATGACAATGATCCCAAACACACCGCCTGGGCAACGAAGGAGTGGCTTCGTAAGAAGCATTTCAAGGTCCTGGAGTCTCCAGATCTCAACCCCATAGAAAATCTTTGGAGGGAGTTGAAAGTCTGGCTCTAGAGGAGATCTGCATGGAGGAATGGGCCAAAATACCAGCAACAGTGTGTGAAAACCTTGTGATGACTTATAGAAAATGTTTGACCTCTGTCATTGCCAACAAAGGGTATATAACAAAGTATTGAGATGAACTTTTGTTATTGACCAAATACACCATAATTTACCAATAAATTCATTACAAATCCTACAATGTGATTTTCTGGATTTTTTTTCTCATTTTGTCTCTCATAGTTGAAGTGTACCTATGATGAAAATTACAGGCCTCTCTCATCTTTTAAAGTGGGAGAACTTGCACAATTGGTGGCTGACTAAATACTTTTTTGCCCCCACTGTATAGGCTCAGGTAGAAGTGTGCCAAAAATGTCAAAACACATGTTGTATATGTACACATACCCATACAAAGCTATATACAGTACATCTTACTCTGTGAACAAAAACCTTGGCAACAATGTGCTTATGCTTTTAATTTCCTGAAAATGCTCCCTGAGGATCAACTTCTGAATATAATAATTAATATGTTAGGCCTACCATAAATTGATATTTCAAAAAAGTCATTTATTTAAAACTAATAATGCAGTGTGATTTTAAATCAAACTAAGTTCCACACATAAATATGCTCATGTTTTTTCCCCTTTAGTCTTTGCTATTAATATTCATCAATTGCAAAATTAGAAAATTGCATTTTTAAATAACTATGCATGGAAAATAAAATAACAAAAATGCTTCTCTTTGTATATAGTTTATTTTTTGTTTTTCACAACAGTAGGCGACAAGTCAAAACAAATGCAAATTAGTCAAACAAGCATTAGGTTGTATTTCTAAACACTCAACTGTAGTTTTGTAGCACAGATTTTGAGTTAAGGGGGGGCGTGTTTTTCATTTAGTCTATATCAGACGGTGAGGGATTAACATGAATGTCTGACGGACCCCCACGCCGAAAAATAATGCAACAGGTACCCCTCTTTCGTTAAAACTTAACGCCAGGGGTCCTTGACCTTGCGTCAGACATTTGACGAGTAGGGAGTGAGACTGTGTTGCTGCGGCAGATGTGACACGTTTGGGCTTGTTGCATTTCTGCAGTAGTTTCGGTTTTCCACCTCCGATGTAGAGCAGCACAGGCTACAGCCACTTCCCTAAACTTTCTCATTTAGAGACTAGAGACCCAAACGGTGCTCTGAGTCTGTCAGAAGGTCTGTGATCTACCGCATCAGCAGACCAATCACGTAATGCACAGCAGACTATGGTGCAGGTAGATTATTTTCTAATTTTATTATTTAATATTATATGAAAGGCATTTAGGAGATTATCCACACTAATTTTTCCCGGCCTTTATTTGTCTGTGTTGACCACGCCCCCGGCCACTATCAGAGGCCCGGCTTTTAATTGACTACTGGTTTTTATTTGAGGAATTATGGTAGTCATAAATGTGCCCAACTAATTTTGGCTGATGGGTCAGGTAGTAAGAAGACAAAAGAAGAGGCGCCTGGGTAGCTTACCTGGTAGAGTGTGCACCTCATGTACAGAGGCTTTATCCTCAGCGCATTGGCTGCAGGTTCATTTCCGACCCGCAGCCCTTTGCTGCATGTCTTTCTCCCTCTCTCTCCCCTTTCATTTCTAAGCTGTCCTACCAAATAAAGGCCTAAAATGCCAATAGTAGACATAATACAAAAGAAAGACATACTTTATTAATCCCCGACAGGGAAATAACATTGTTTTCATTCTTTTGTTACCTGAGTGATGTTCTCAGGTAACAATCATGTTCACTCACATTACACAGGCCCGAAATGCCCAGGACCTATACATGCACTAATGATGAGATGTCAGAGTGATGGAAGCAGCCCCGGGCAGTTTGGGGTTCTGTGCCTTGCTTAGGGGCACCTTGGCAGTGCCCAGGAGGTGAACTGGCACCTCTCCAGTTACCAGTCTACACTCCGTATAAGGATGACATGACACACACACACACACACACACACACACACACACACACACACACACACACACACACACACACACACACACACACACACACACACACACACACACACACACACACACGATCCCCTCCAGGGTTACACCTGGCAGAGATAACAATTCACAATTAGGCTTGCACTTGAAGGACCGAAAAACAACATCCAGCCTCCAGAGGGAAAGATGCAGATGTAGTGCTTCCTGCAGTGACCAACATTACATTGTACTTTCTTCTCCTTTAATGGGTACCTTTGTTCTCCTCAGCTCCTGCTGGTGAGGTCAGAAAAGGCAAGGATGCTTTATGAACTTCATTTGCTCCACATTTATGACCCCGAAAAGAAATAATAAAATATGCAGAGAAGACATTATTAATGGGACGCAGAGAGGAGTACAGAAGGTTGTTATTGCAATTCATTTGAAAATAACAAGGTTTTGGGTTTAAATTATATACATATCCAACTTCAATAAACATAACTTTACCTTCTTTATTAGGCTGAATGACACCCTGGAGACCGTAGTAACAGAGTGTTACTGCCAAAGCCATGGAACACAACATCAACTAACATATAGGTTTTAAAAATGTCCACGACTAGCACTTTCACAGTGTAGTATTTCCCCACTGTGTGGAGTTGGTTCCGGATCCTAGGCCTTGGCTGTGTGGCTACTAAACTAACTTACTTACTCACTAACATCCATCCATTTTTTTTTTACGTTAAAGATACAACACCACTATAAAACTCTGTAGCCGTTATGCAAGCATTTCAAATACCAACCGACAGGCTGGGTTTACACAATCATCATTGCAGCTCTCATGCAGTAGCTCATCTTTGCAGAAAGGTCATGCAGAAGGCCAAATACAGCACAAAATA
This sequence comes from Zingel zingel, assembly GCA_023566125.1. NCBI lineage: Eukaryota > Metazoa > Chordata > Actinopteri > Perciformes > Percidae > Zingel > Zingel zingel. Next base: position 9,388,757 of record CM042323.1, read on the forward strand.
ACGTCATCTTAAGTGACTTTAACAAAACTAATATGTCTAAATAAGTCTGAGGGGCAGCTGAACTTGTTTTTGACACATTTTCTTGGCTAAAAAAAAAAAATTATTAATTTTGGATTTGGCAATCCATTTATTTATTTGGTCATAAATATGTTACTACTTATGAGTCAGATACAGGATTAAAGTTTTCACAAACTGGGTTGTTAAAGCACTCAAAATGGTGCAGAGAAAACTTAGATGTGTCACAATGTCTCATAGAAAACCGCATGCACACTGAGCATTCTGTGATTGGAAGAGAGATGGGAGATGATAGACTGGCTCCTCCAATCCATTTTAATATTTACACGCATACAGCATTACGGCTGCCGGCACCAATCAATCTATCTGAGTTTAATGTAATGTTAGGAGCTTTGTCCTACTTTTATTAGATTTGGTGAAAATTACACCAAAACAACCCCAAATGTTATCTGAGATTGCGTTAAAGTCAAAGAGAATGCTCAGAGGCTGGTTGTTGGATGGCTGAATGTGTGATGTGTGGGATGAAGGATGGTGGTGCAGGCTTCCAGCAGTTATGAGGTGAGGACCCTGTCATCAGGAACTTGGAGAACAGGAAGAGAAAAAGGGTGTATGAAGCATAACAGACAGAGGAATCAGGTAGAGGTGGATCATGGCCTGATACAGAGCACTAATGATAGGTGGCATAGCCTTGTAAATGTACTGACATAGGCAGTAATGAGAAGTAAGCCTGAGTTGTCCCAGCTTCATGTCACTATCATTTCACAGAGCACATACAGGGATGGCCACTTCAGGTTGTTTAATAAAGTAGCAGGGGAATTATATTCTGATGTGCTCTTGAGAAAGAAAGAGAGTTTGTAGCGCTTGTGACTCCCAGAAGGTGCTTGTTTGGGAATCAGGGGGTGTTGATTGGTGGATAAAGATTCAATGGGCAATGACGAGGTGAGAGGGTAATTGAAAGACATAAGGTCAGTATAGATCTGCTAGCTAAAGAGGAGAGTGAATGGTAAGGTCAATAAAATTTGGATGTTGAACAGCTGTGTGTGTGTGTGTGTGTGTGTGTGTGTGTGTGTGTGTGTGTGTGTGTGTGTGTGTGTGTGTGTCTCATAGGCCTAATGGTCTTCCTAAAGTGGGAATGAGTTTCAATTTTACAAGGTCAAATGTTCAGCTGCATACTAACCTATTTAGGCTACGTTCACATAGGCCTAATGCTTAATTCCGAAATTTCCCCAGATCTGATCTTTCTGCCTAGATTGTTCACATTCGTGCTCTGGCATTTCTTTAAACCAATCACAAATCATCTTTGGCGACGCATTGGCTGGATGCAGATACAAAAGCAAAACAGCCTCAGAAAGGAACTTGTTTTGGTGGAACTCTAGGAATGATGAAGAGGGTAGAGCAGCTTTTGATAAGATATTGATAGGTAACACTAAAATTGCCTTTATCGCAATATATGCACCAAATTCCCATGATCAGTCTTTTTTTGACTCCCTTACACTATACAGTATGGGAACACCAAATGCATAGAAGCGGTCTGAATAAAAGGTACAATAGGCTATGTAACATTTCTGCATTAATGTCTAAAAATGACTATACCTGTGTTACATATTTTGTTGAGTTGTGTACTTACAGTATCCCAAATGTTTCCAACAATTTTCAAACCCAGAGAAATCTGTAATTTTATTTCAGTGGCGACATAAAACCTTTGACCCCTCTAGTTACTCTAACTTCCGTCAAAACACGGGAACCAAGATGATACGTTTGAGAGTAATTTTAAATCATACAATGTCACAGAAAGTGTTAAAACCGTAATACTGCTTTTTTTCTGCCACATGACATAATTTTGTCATTAATTACATGCCACTTTGCAACACAGTAATACAGCAGAGAGCTTATTTATTGATACATTTCATTATTGATTGATCCATCTTAACGTTACTAAAATGTCCTGGTTGACAAGTAGCTAATGTTAATGCTTGGTGTATAAGGTTACAACATAGTTCAACACTGCTTGTAAAGTTATTTTTAGTAAGATTATTTTGACCACGGTTAACAGCACTGGGCAAACCCACGAATAGACATTACAGGGTGCGTGCGCATACCAGGGGCAGAAAGCCAGATTGGTGAGCTGGTCAGCTACTGCAATAACCTTAAGTATTTTAAGCTTTCCTTATTGTTTGTATATAACTGCTGACTCAATAAACGTGATTTTAGTTGGATCTGTTTGTCTGTCTTTAATTTTGCAGTGTTACTGTGATATATATGTATGGCTATAATTATCGTTTTAGGCTAATGTAATAGCCAATGTTAGCAGCAGGGTTACCCCTGAGTCCCTATGGTTGGTTTATGCCTTAAAATAATGGCCAGGATTTCCGTGAAAAGGTACGGTATGTGTCTCCATTTCAAACATCACTGCAGGTTGACTGTTTTTAGCAGCAGAGGTTGATTGTGGGCGAGAGGGCGACAACACTGTCGTGGTTAGCTCGCCGAAACTCTAGCTATAGCTAAACTGCCCTACAAAGGCAAAAGACCTTAACTCGCCAGAGTGTGAAACTGAGAAAAATGACTTTAAAGTTTTTTTGTTGTCCAGCCAATTGTATGATAAGCAGGACACTGACAATTTGCCAAGTAGTTGACATAATGAATACATTTATCTACATGAAAAAAAAATTGAGCTCAAACTTGACCTTTGACCCTTATTCGGAAGTTTCTGTATTCTGCCTTAGCATTGACCACAAAATGACAATCGGTCATACCAAGGCAAAAGACCTTAACTTCTATTGTATAGCACAATGTTATGATAACAATGATAACTTGTACTTAAAATGTAAGCAATATTAACCCTATTGGCCTCACTATGATAAAAATGCCAAAAGAGCTTAACTCGCCAGAGTGTAGACCTGAGAAAAATGACTTTAAACTTATTTTGTTATCTAGCCAAATGAGTTGTAGGCAGGATATTGGAAATTTGGCAATACTTTGTTTTTATTAAGTTATTTATCTACATAAAAATCTTAAACTCAAACTTGACCTTTGACCCTTATTTGGAAGTTACTGTACTCTGCCTTTGCATTATCTACAAGATTATAAGGGGTTATGCTGAATAAATGTCACACAACAAATTCACATAGAAAGTACAATTAATATTATTTAATGCAAAATGCAGATGGTATACAAAAATGCAGACCAAACAACAAACAATAAATCGTTGGGTTGCGCTGAGGGGGGATGCAAGCAACAGTTCCATCACAGCTGACTGCAAGCAAGGAGTCACACTGCATGTACCTTTACATTTCATGAAAGAACACATTACTGCTGATGGTTGGGAGAGATTCATACTCTTGAAGTGCCAGTTACCTAACAACGTTTGGGCAGAAAACACTGCATGCCCAAAATGCTATTACTAAAATAACTATTACAGTTAGCCTTGATTACAAAATAACTGTTTATACTGCACTTTTGTATTTATTTATTTATTTATATTAAACAGAACAGAAAAACATGTCAATGACCACACCTGTGTTGAGTGTTTGGACACTCTGAGACACAATCTTCGCAACCACGGCGGGAGTCAGTCGTGACCGAACTAAAGTTTAAAGTAGGGCTGCAACTAACAGCTAACTAATTAATTCATCATTTCGTCAATAACATATTCAAAAATATTTGAAAAATGCCCATTATAATTTCCCAGAGCCAAATGGTACTATTTCAAATTTGCTTGCTTTATCTGACCAACCACCAATAACTTAAAGATATTCAGTTGACACCAAAGCCCATACAGTACATTCAACCCCATTACATTCCAAATTTTGCACCATTCCATTGTTTGAAAACCACCATTAAACATAAAATAGGAATAACTTTTTGGGCATTTAGAACATCTAGAAAACAATCTGAAAACACTAAGATATATGTAAAACCTAGGACATGTAATGGTTCCCTTTCTCACCCTCTGTTCTTCAAAGAAACAACGAGGGCCATTACTCTGGATGATTTTCGGTATTTCTAACAGGCAGAGAGTTCCAGAACAGTCTCCTGGTGGGTGGCATGAGGTGGACCAGTTTTTTGAGGATATCTGTCTTTTTGACATCTTCTATGCCCTTGTCCTGTGGCCTTAAAGTGGTGGGTATTTTTAGCTGATATTTATTTTGCAGGAAATCCAGCTCTCGATAGTCCTCCTCATGGGACATCTTTGCAAACATGCTCCTAGAGCCACGTCGCACCTGGACAACTTTAAGTTCTGCCAGTTTGGGTATCTTCTTCCCCTTGACTGCAGACTGGCCATCTGACCAGTCCCTGATGCTTTGGTTTCTGAGCTCCACCACCTCAACTTTCTTTGCATTGGAATCTCCCACCACAGAGAGGAAGTCTTCAAAATCGTAGACCACCCCTCCTGGTCTGCTCTTCATTTCCAACTCCACACCATGATGAAAACTGTCTGCACTCATAAATGTGTGCCCTGGCTCAAAGAATTTAAGGGTGATGTCTTCTGTAGAGATTTTGTCCGAATTAATTAAGGACACAAGTGAAGAGAAAAGGCACCAGTTTTTATTTTGAGCGCTACAATTGTCTACCCAGTAGACCACATGCTTGATGTCCCGCTCCTTCTCCAATGCCGCTGCATAAGCCGATGCGATTTCTTTTGCACTCCGCCCTGCAATCCCCTCGTGCCAAACAACAGAGATCGTCTTCTTTTTGTTCGTCTTTTTCCCAACTGACGCAAAGGTTTCATGATATGCCACGATCCGTCTTGTGAACACAGCTGACTTGACCCCAGGCATTCTTGGGAGCATTATAACCTTCTGCAGGTCTACACTTCTGATTGAAGTATCTTCAGGGAAGTCCCTTTCTGCATCTGACCTGTAGTGTAACCTGCTCTCTGCAGCAGCATCTTTATGTTTTTGCCACCTCTCACACTGTGGGCAATATGCTGCAGGCTCCCCCTGGTGGTCAGCCTTCACGTGCTGTTGCTGCAGAAGACAGCTCTCACACTCCTCCTCTCCAAGCTTAGTAAAGCTTATGTTGCTTAACTTCACAGCCTTACGATAAGACTCATAGGAGCAGTTTTTGCCTTTTTCTACATAGTCAGCATACATTAATTTAACACTAATGTCACTGGGGAGGTAGCGGCGGCATGGGGCATGCTCCCTCCGGTAGTGGCTGATGGTTGGGTGGAAGGACTCAATGTGGTCCAGCAATGGTTTCATGTCCAGCTTGTTGGCTGGTGTATGTTTTCCTCTCTGATCCTTTGGTGGAGCAAGAGAGGTTGTGATCTCTTTGCCCATTACTGAGAGGACCAGGCTGTCGTTGGTCTGGTGGTACCCTAAAGTTGACAGAAAGAAACTTTTACACACCTGCTGTGGGACCTGGTCTTCATCATTTAGCCTGTATATAGAAGACCTGCCCCGCCGACTTATCTTTCCATCACCACAGACTTTTGCAGTTGGTGCCTGGTTCACACTGTGAAACATGAAACAACGTTTCTCTGTGTATGGCATGTCCCAGTAATTGCCCCAGATTTCTCTCCGTCTGTCCTCTGAAAATTTTGTGGAGCATTTTCTCCTGCATTTGTAGCCACAGGGCTCTCTTAATGGAGGTTTGTGAGTTGTCTCTAGGGGAGGAGCAAGAGTGGGCTGTGGTGTGGCTTCAGCAATGGTGGGCATGCTGTTGTCTGCTGGGGCTGAAGCAAGGTTGAAGTCTGGTGTGACTGTAGGAAGGGTGGGGTCTGGCACTGTCAGTGGTGCAATGGCGGGCCCAAGTGCAGTCATTGGAAGGATGTGCTCCTCAGGGGCTGGAACAAGAAGGAAGTCTGGTGTGACTGGAGGAATGGTGGGATCTGTCACTGGAGCAATGGTGAACTTTAGTGCAGTCATTGGAAGGATGGGCTCCTCAGGGGCTGGAATAAGAGTGGAGTCAGGCGTGCTGGTGATGAGCAGATAATCTGTTTGACAAAACTGCTCATCATCAGGAAAACTGATGTCATAAAAGTTGTCGAGTATTGTCCACTCCATCTTATCTGGTTCTTCTGCATGGAGCAAGTTGGCTGCATTTGGCTGCATTTTGCAAGGAATATCCTCACATGAGACTGAAATGAATAAAGCAAATAATAATTGTGGTCAGTGAGTGTATATACCATCATATTTTCATCAATGTCAATCCTAACAAATTGTAATGATTCCAACGATAAAGGAGCTATACTAATAATTATGAATGTTAGGCATCAACAGTGGTTAATATAGTTACTAACTGAACTAAAAGCAGCAACTATAAACTTACAGTGCACTATGATTTAGCTGTGGCTGTTACCAATGTTACAAGTAGGCTACAGACATGGAGCGCTGAATAAATCATGAGGTGATTAAATGCACATATCCTACAGAGCACAGAAACTGAGATTCACTTCACAATAACCTCCTACTCTAGCTATATTATAAAAGTTAACTTTAACATATAAACACTCAGAGCACACACAGAGTGTGATATGAACCGGGGTATTCAATCATCGCATATTAACGGCGATGATTAGCTAAGTAGACTCTAACGAGTGTGCCGTGGAGAAAAGAAAATAAGGCTTTCATGATAGCGTAATTCACGTGCATATTAAGTAGCCACGTTGGTTGGTTTTGGTCTTGTGTGTGTGTGTGTGTGTGTGTGTGTGTGTGTGTGTGTGTGTGTGTGTTTGTGTGTGTGTGTGTGTGTGTGTGTGTGTGTGTGTGTGTGTGCATCGCTGTCCAGAATCTCATCTATCTTCCAAAATGTAACGCTTGTATCCAAACGAATCGCACTTGAAGCTGCACGGCCTTTTGTCTGGTTTACCTGGGTGTTGTGTCCAGTATGACTTAACGTCAACTTAGATCCGCAATAGCGAAACTAATCGAAATGTGAATAGAGATGCATTTAGGGGGGGTAGAGCGGCTATTGGCTCAAATGAATACGGACGACCATCAAATTATAACAACCTCATCCACATTGTCGAAATAATTTGTATATTGAGCCATTACATAAAAAATCTTTTAGATAACAGGAGCCTATGATTTACTGTTACTAGCCATCCTAACAACACTACCTGAACGCCTTTTTCTCGTCTCCCGTTTCACTCTCCACAACGCTGTCTTCGGGTAAAAAGTCACGTCGTGAGATCGATAACAGTTAGCTAGCTAGCTAGCCTGTTTATGTTTCTTGTAATATAAATTAGCCTTAATTATTAATTTCTTACCTTGATTTTGGTGTCTTCGTTTTAAGGCCATCTCCACCAACATTTTCCCTCTAGAGCAATGGGCCATTCTTAAAGCTAGGGTAAACCTTAATAAAAACAACACTCCAATATTTGCTTTAAGATTTGTGTGTGTCAGAAATAATTAAGATTAGATGACACAACACCGTAACTCCAGCGCGGCAAAGAGTAACTTCGATTAGATGGGCAGCAAAACAAAGGCAGAGTACCTTAACTCAATTTGAGCATTCTGAAGCGCCATGAAACAAAGTCAAAAAGCCGTAACTGATGTTACGGTATTCTGCCTTGGCTTCTCTACGGCTTTTGAAGTTACGGCAAAGACAACACACAATTTTATCCCCAAAACAATAAAATTGACTCAAGATATTTGTCCACATGATAAAGCAGATCTTTAATGTTCCAAAAATGACAATAACTCATTTTCGACCAAAATTGAGTTACGGTCTTTTCGCTTTGCACGGCAGTAATGTCCGCTAGCATATAGGCTAACTATAGCCAGTTAGCTTTGTGTGTAACGTAATAAAAACCCACCCATCTCATAGGAGCAAAGCTTAATATTTTATTCAATAACATTATGGTACAAAAGGAGCACTAACACCACAGGTCTTATGTTGACAACGTGGACGCAGATATAAGAAACTCCAAAGGCAGTCGTAATATTTACCTAGCAGGCTAGGCTAATGTTGTTGCACTAACGTTAGCAAAACATCGGCGTAGCATTGGCTAGCAGTCTAAACTTGTCTCGAGTCCGGACCTTTAACTATCTACGGTCCGGACTCGAGTACTACAGCCCTGACAGGTATATACAGTGCCTTGCGAAAGTATTCGGCCCCCTTGAACTTTTCGACCTTTTGCCACATTTCAGGCTTCAAACATAAAGATATAAAACTGTAATTTTTTTGTGACGAATCAACAACAAGTGGGACACAATCATAAAGTGGAACGAAATTTATTGGATATTTCAAACTTTAACAGATAAAAAAAACTGAAAAATTGGGCGTGCAAAATTATTCAGCCCCTTTACTTTCAGTGCAGCAAACTCTCTCCAGAAGTTCAGTGAGGATCTCTGTCTAATGATGAAAAATAGAATCCACCTGTGTGTAATCAAGTCTCCGTATAAATGCACCTGCTCTGTGAAAGTCTGAGGTCCGTTTAAAGAGCAGAGAGCATCATGAAGAACAAGGAACACACCAGGCAGGTCCGAGATACTGTTGTGGAGAAGTTTAAAGCCGGATTTGGATACAAAAAGATTTCCCAAGCTTTAAACATCCCAAGGAGCACTGTGCAAGCGATAATATTGAAATGGAAGGAGTATCAGACCACTGCAAATCTACGAAGACCCGGCCGTCCCTCTAAACTTTCAGCTCATACAAGGAGAAGACTGATCAGAGATGCAGCCAAGAGGCCCATGATCACTCTGGATGAACTGCAGAGATCTACAGCTGAGGTGGGAGACTCTGTCCATAGGATAACAATCAGTCGTATACTGCACAAATCTGGCCTTTATGGAAGAGTGGCAAGAAGAAAGCCATTTCTTAAAGATATCCATAAAAAGTGTCGTTTAAAGTTTGCTACAAGCCACCTGGGAGACACACCAAACATGTGGAAGAAGGTGCTCTGGTCAGATGAAACCAAAATCAAACTTTTTGGCAACAATGCAAAACGTTATGTTTGGCGTAAAAGCAACACAGCTCATCACCCTGAACACACCATCCCCACTGTCAAACATGGTGGTGGCAGCATCATGGTTTGGGCCTGCTTTTCTTCAGCAGGGACGATGGTTAAAATTGATGGGAAGATGGATGGAGCCAAATACAGGACCCTTCTGGAAGAAAACCTGATGGAGTCTGCAAAAGACCTGAGACTGGGACGGAGATTTGTCTTCCAACAAGACAATGATCCAAAACATAAAGCAAAATCTACAATGGAATGGTTCACAAATAAACATATCCAGGTGTTAGAATGGCCAAGTCAAAGTCCAGACCTGAATCCAATCGAGAATCTGTGGAAAGAACTGAAAACTGCTGTTCACAAACGCTCTCCATCCAACCTCACTGAGCTCGAGCTGTTTTGCAAGGAGGAATAGGCAAAAATTTCAGTCTCTCGATGTGCAAAACTGATAGAGCCATACCCCAAGCGACTTACAGCTGTAATCGCAGCAAAAGTTGACGCTACAAAGTATTAACTTAAGGGGGCTGAATAATTTTGCACGCCCAATTTCAGTTTCTGTTAAAACAGTTTGAAATATCCAATAATAGCCAATAAATTTCGTTCCACTTCATGATTGTGTCCCACTTGTTGATTCTTCACAAAAAATTACAGTTTTATATCTTTATGTTTGAAGCCTGAAATGTGGCAAAAGGTCGAAAAGTTCAAGGGGGCCGAATACTTTCGCAAGGCACTGTATCACTTAGCTGAACAACTGAACAAGCTGCAACTTTTCTGATTGATACAATGGGAGCCTGACTCTTGCATATGACCCCAATCTGCCCTTCTTATGGCTTGAAGCCATAACCTCCGCCGGTTTTTGGCAAAAGCATGCGTCCCCCTAGGTATGTTAAACATCATGCACCCATCACTGGCTCTGTTTGTGCAATTTACACCGCAACAACTCCTTGGCATTTAGACTTACGCTATGCTGCTGCTACTACTACTAGCTACATTCTTTCTGCCCCCGGTTGCGTGCGCAAGCAGTGATGACGTTGCCGAGAAATCCATGTGTTCACCAGTAACATTAGCTAGCAGTATAGATAGACAACTGATCTAATGCTAATTTAGCCAGCTAGCAACCCCCCAGTCTGTCTGCCCCACTGCTAAGAGACTTCAGTTGGGATGAGAGCTGACACAACCCTGGGACATATAGTTTACGTTGGCCCCCTAGCTAGCTAGCAGCCAGCCACTATCATTAAAGCAATCCAAAACCGGCCAGCACCTCAACAAACCAATGAATTGTCGGGAAACGGACCATATCAGACCCCAGGCAACCAAGTCAGAACAGCGGCCATCCGTAACTTTACGTCTCCGTTGACGTTATCGGTGTTCGTGCCGAAAATCTCCTCCCTGCCGAATTTCTCCCCCCATTCACGTTTAGCTTTCTTCAGTTAAATTTACCAGACAAAGGTGGGTACGAAAATGATTAGTTAAAATTACAAAAAAGGTGAAGGGGAGATAATTCCGTGCAGCTGGGAGATCTGCTGCTGCACAACATCGGCCATCGAATGTCCTCACTGGACCGGAGATTCTGCCAGCCATCCCCACCCACACCTGTCTCTCAGCGCACCGGTGTTGAAAACATCCAAAAGGTGACATTGATGCATGAAATATATTGTGATATAGTGGTTTTAGCTGCTAGCTAATGTTAGCTTGCTTGCTCCCTAGCTAACTGGTCAGCTAACAATACAAATCGAATCAATTATGTTGGGGGAACTGCAGCTATTTTATTAGAATGACATGAATAAATGTGACTAAATGTAATGTGAATAAACTACAATGGGTAAACTCATCCGTGAACAGATGCATTCTAATCAGCGATGGTGTTTAACTATGAAAACTACAACTCCTATATTTCCACGCAACTACAAAACGTCATCAGAAGTCCGTGTTTACCATCCATTGTTTTGATTGAGAGACCCCTAGCAGCAGAAAATTACATATTGTACGTTGAACAGAGAGAAAAACAACTAATTTCTGCTGTGCTACATACTGTAGGTGGGCCCTGGATGTCTCTATATTGATACTTGGCGCCTGATTAATCCATCCTTTAGAGACTATTCTTGTTACTCTGCATGCCATAAATCATTGTCAAGGATCGATTATATATTTATTTCCAAGGATTTTGCTAGCAGAGTTCACAATTCTATACATATTCCAGTTGCCTTCTCTGATCACAATACTGTCCTATCACAGTTAAATATCTCACCATATCAGACCTTTAGGCCAAAAACTACGCAAGAATGAAAACTTATACTGCATTTCTAGCATTAAAGATGATATGGGTGGGGCCGGGTTGGATCAATGGGTAGAGCAGGCACACATATACTGAGAGGCTTATGCCTTGATACAGAGGTCCAGGGCTCGAGTCCAACCTGTGACGATTTCCTGCATGTCTTCCCCCCTCTCTCTCTCTCTCTCACCTAGCTGTCCTATCCATTAAAGGTGGAAAAGCCCCCCCCCCAAAAAAAGATGATATGGGTAATTCTTTGGTTAACTCTACTACCATTTCAGGTACTTTTGCCAAATTTTATACCAAGTTATATAACATGGCAGGTTTGCTTGACGCACCCATCACACTTACAGAGCCTAAAGCTAACGTTATCCATCCAAAACCCATTAAATCACCTTGGTACTGTAATCACATCGTTGTTAAAACACTTTTAGGTGGTTAGTTGGTTAGTTCAAATGGTTCCACTTTACTTGCAGTCTAGTGAATTATTCTTAAAACAGTTATAAAAGGCATTTGACAGTGAAATCAAACTTTGACATCTTTATTGTTATGTGCCGGGGAAATAGGTGGACCCAAAATGCAGAGAGCGGCAGGCAGGCTTTAGTGCTTGAAAATTTATTATAAACAAAAGAAAACCAGGGTACATACCACAAGGGTCCAGAACAAAAACAGGCAAAAAAGTCACTCAAAACGTGAAGAGACCGGAGAGCAGGATATCCAAAACCTGACACACTGACGGGAAACAAACAAACTGGCAGGAATAAAATACAAACACAAAAACGATCTGACACCGGACAGGGGGAAGACAAAGACTAAATACACAGGGTAACGAGGAAACACAAGACAGGTGACACAAGGCTGGGAAACAGGTGAAACACATTACGGCAATCACAGTGGCGGGAAAACACAAGAAGTAAAACAAGACAAGACAGAAAATAAGACCGTCAAAATAAAACAGGAAACAGAGCAAAAATACAAAACAGAAAAAACAGATTACCAAAACAAGACAAAATACACCAAACCCATAACAGGACCCCCCCCAAGGGACAGATCCCAGATGTCCAAAAAAAAAAAAAAAAAAACAACAACCAAGGAGCAAAAGACAGAGGCAGGGAGGGCGGTGGGAGACCAGAGGAGGGACAACAAAAATCAACCCAGGCCGTCCGCGAAGGTGAAAACCCTCTGGGGGCTGTCCGAAGCTGAAAACCCTCTGGGGGCCGTCCGCGAAGGCGAATCCCTTTTGAAGGCCGAACAGGTCTGTGGCAAAGGCGAAACCCTTCAGGAGGACAGTCAGACCGAGCAGGAGAAGGGGCAGGTGGGCTGAAGACAGGCAACGAGTCAGTCTGGGCTGAAAACAGGCGACGTGTCAGCTGGGCTGAGGACAGGCGACGGGTGACCTTATTATTAGCCTGCATTAAAATACAATACAAGGTGCATATTGCTGTTCAGTAAAGCACTGTTATATAAAGTTGTGACCATTATTTTTTTATAATTATTCATGTGGCAGTGATTGTTACTGTTATAATGCTGTATGAAAACTGCTATTCATATAGTTGTTAGAAGTTTGATGAATATATTACGGCAGTTGTTGAGATTATTCAAAAAGGCTGATACCCCAGTTACCCTGTCGATGGATTTGCCGACTTCTGATCCTGTTGCCTTGTTGCCTGATCCTGTTGCCTTGATTCCTGTGACTGTTTGAGTTACCTTGTCGGCGGACCCACCTACTCCTGTTCCTGTTACCTTGTTGGCAGACACTGGCCCAGCTGACTCATCGCCTGTCTCCAACTCAGCTGAACCATCGCCTGTCTCCAGCCCAGCTGACCCGTCGCCTGTCTCCAGCCCAGCTGACCCAACGCATGGCTCCAGCCCAGCTGCCCCTTCGCCTGCACGGCCCACAGAGGGGTTTAGCCCTTCGACTATTGGAGGGATTTATATGGTAGAAAGAACTAACAGTGTGAAAATATGGGGAATTGTTTACGCATGATGTATAATCATATCAGTGAGCGATATCACATATCACGTATATCTGGTATTTTAGATCAAGCCATTGCTAATAACGTGAATGATGTTACAAAATACCAATGTAAGAGTGATGATGTAGATCATACAGATGTGTGTAGGTTAGAAAAATTGATGGCGCTTGTAGAATAACAACATATAAGACAACACAGTACCACTCCTTGGGAGGATCTGTTGCAGATGTTATTATCAATGTTAATGACACGAGAGAGTATAGTGGAAACATTTTGTGATGTCATAGCTAACATTACACACGATTTTAAGATATTAAAAGTTTATCACCTGCTTACTATGTATACAATGCTTGTAGATACAGTGAGTTTGTATGTGAAAGAAAAACACTATACCGACGTCTTACAGGATTTGCAAAAACTACATATATTCATAATCAGTAAAAGCAATGTATCCGTATTAGTCAAGATGCTATCTATGATAGAAGCGGTTTCGCTGTCTTCATGACTTTCGTATGTATGAATGCGGTTGCTTGTTTTGTAAAATAAAAAAAAAGGATGACATAACACTATCGTGGTCACTTGTGTTTTAATGAATCATGGAGAAGGTTATGCAACAAATATACTACAATCCTGCCCACCCAGGGGCCCTAGGAGGTGTACACAAGCTTCGTGATTCCGTCAAAGAATGTACTGGCTTGTCTCCATCGATCCCCGCGGTTAAAATGTTTCTCTTGAGGCAGGACGCCTACACTCTACATGCACCTGTCTTGAAACATTTCCCCAGAAACAGGGTGATTGTTAACGGTATCGATAAACAATTTCAGGCTGATTTGGTCGATATGGCGGAATATTCTACGGAAAACGATAATGTGCAATATTTATTGACATGCATTGATGTGTTTTCTAAAGATGCATGGGTAATATGTCTTAAAACAAAACATTGTCACAAGCGCCTTTAAAGAAATATTGGAACAAGGACGCATACCTCTGAAACTTCAAACAGACGCTGGAAAAGAGTTTTATAATAAGGATTTTCAAAAATTCTATATAAAATTCACCATTTTTCCACATCGAACAAAACAAAAGCAAGTGTTGTTGAGCATTTCAATCGGACTTTCAAAACCAGAATGTGGAGATATTTAATGTGCTACAAGATATGGTTACTGCTTACAACTCTGCTTACCATAGTTCAATAAAAATGGCTCCAACCACTGTGTGTAAAGACAATGAGAAAACAGTCTTTAACACTCTATACAAACTTGAAACCGCAGGGAATGGTACTGTTTAAATTTCTTCTACGAGACGACCAGAACCAGCACATACCTTTCTCATACGGAAAAGTAATTGTCAAACTACATTTTAGACCTGTGAAACAACATTAAAAAATGATGCGGAAAGCGTACACAGCTGACGATGGAAGGTATATGTCATACTATATGAATCAAGCCGGTGGAGACCTGCCGGGTTTCATAGGATCCAGCACGCAGTACGGTTCTGGTTTAGGGGGGATCTTCGGAACCCTATTTCGAATGGCTGTCCCTCTTTTAAAAAAGGGTTTTAATCTAGCCAAACCTCACCTGAAAACAGCCACCACAGGTATTATAGGAGATGTTGTGTCTAATGTCAGGAATGCCGTAGCATCCAGGCGGCAGGGAAAAGGTCTCATGGTGTACAGGCGCAAAGCATTAAAAAGAACCCCTTCAGGATGTGGGCGTAACCAGGCTGTGAACAAAAAACATAAAAACACAAGCAGAAAACGAAGGGTCGTCAAAAAGAAGACATCTGTCCGAAGGCGCAGAGCTCCGAACCGACGATCATTGTTCCTGACAAAAGACATATTTTAGATTAATTTTAAGAAAGTAATCATGGCATTCATTCATAATCAGTCGGAAGAGTGTGTGAAGACAGAACTGGACCTATTTACCGTCCCGTACACCCAGACATCTATCGAAAAATCAACATTTCTAGAAGTACCACCCATGTCCTCTCTAACAGACAGCGGGCCTATAGAGTTTTTCATATCTGCTAGTGGAGAAGACTATCTAGATCTGAACGATTCATATCTGTACACACGTGTGAGGATTACAAATCCTGACGGCACCTTGCTGGCTAATGCAGCTGATGTGGGTTTTATAAACTACCCTGGATGCAGTCTTTTTTCCCAAGTAGATATAATGCTAGGGGATAGGTTGATTAGCCAATCTTCAAATACGTATCCGTACAGAGGGATTATTGAATGTTTGCTAAACTATGGAAAAGAAACACTGGATACACAGTTCAGCACTGGACTGTTCTGTAAAGACACCGGTGGAAAAATGGAGGAGACATCTATTACAGGAGATAATTTGGGGTTAGAGCAACGGGGTGCATACACTGGTGGAAGCCGTATTGTGGAATTAATATCATCAATACATGCTGACTTGTTTTTTCAAGAAAAACTTTTGATAAATGGTTTGGACATCTCGCTAAAATTCATCAGGTCAAAAGATGACTTTGTACTAATGACCCCAGGAAATATTCATTTCACAGTGAAAATAATGTCTGCTAGTCTGTTTGTAAAGAAAATATCAGTGTCTCCTACTGTGAGACTAGCTCATAGTAGAGCTCTACAGCATACTAATGCCAAATATTCTATTGACAGGGTAGCCATAAAAACATTTTCCATTCCGACAGGTACGAGAGTCTGTAGCCAAGAGAATTTCTTTATTGAGCAGATACCAAAATTCGTAGTCTTGGCTTTTGTTGATAATGAAGCATACACCGGTTCATATGCTCGTAACCCTTTTAATTTCGGGCACTATGACACTGAGTTTATAGGCCTATACGCTGACGGACAGCCTCACTCTGCACGGCCTTTTCAACCCCTTTTTCAAAGAGGGCAATATGTACGAGAATATTATCAGCTGATGGAATCAACAGGACGCCATTTAAAAGATCAATCACTGTCCATAACACGCTCCGATTTCGGGACTGGATATACACTCTTTTGTTTCAATTTGGAACCTGATGGTGGTGGGTCAGGAAACGTTTCGCTGATTAAGAACGGCAACGTTCGCTTGGAAGCACGCTTCAGAAACCCACTACCACGTACGGTGACCCTTATCTGCTATTCCGTTTTTGATTCTGTAATTGAAATATCTAACCAAAGGCAAGTCCTATTGGACCACTACTAAAGATCAATACAATAGAACTCACTAGCGCTCTTAGAAAAAGAATGACTAGAGACACAAATTTCTTAGGAGTAAGGCCATGTGATCAACTGCCAAAAACCGTCGTTTGTAAATTACCTGCTATGCTAGTTGTAAATACTCACCCTAGCGATAAACCGGGTCAACATTGGCTCGGTATTTACATTACCGAGAACAAGCATGGTTTGTTTTTTGATAGTTTCGGACACCCCCCTAGCTTTTTTCCTCAAGAAATCAGCCATTTCCTCTTAAAAAACTGTGTGGAGTTGTACCATTCAGCTATCCAAGTGCAAAATAATCATTCTACAACATGTGGTCAGCACTGCGTTTTCTTTTTATGTCATATTCAGAAAAAAATTCCTTATACAAAAGTTTTGAACATGTATGGTCCTAATCTTGTATGCAACGACACGATGGTCACCCATTTTGTTAGCAGAATACATCCATATGTGTGTCACAATCAGAATTTTAAATGTGTACAATGTTCATGCGCTACCTACAGGTAAAAAAAGTATTCTGTAATGATGTTTTTCAATAAAGAATGTCTTAATGTTTTATTCCTTTTATTATTTTGTAGAGCTATACAGAAAAAATGCATTCATCAGATAAAATTAATATAAAAAATCACATTCATTTAATGTTACAGGTTACATTCAACACTGTCTATTCACATCCTTCAATAAAGAAAATATCCTAAACAGAGAAATAATAATAATAAAAAATAGGTTAAAAAGGAAAATATAAAATTAAATGTAAACACATTCATTCAGTGTTACTGGTTACATTCAACACGGTCTTTTCTTGTTTTTGTCACATCCTTGAATAAAGAAATATATCCTCCACAGAAAATAATAAAAAAAAATAGGTTAAAAAGGAAAATATACAATTATTGTAAAACACATTCATTACTGTTACAGGTTACATTCAACACTGACTTTTCTTGTTTTGTAGCATCATTGAATAAAGAAAATACCCCCCTCAATAGAAAAATAATAATAAAAACAGATTAAAAAAGGAAAATATAAAATTATTGTAATAATAATAGAAAATATAAAAATAGATTAAAAACTGGCCCAACGAGTCTTAGTAATGGAGGGTGTAATACTAATGGGTCTAGGAGTACTAGTTGCTCGTAAATCAGATGGTGTGCTATGTATAAATGCAGGGGCCATTCTTATTGCTCTAGGCATGCAAGGGGTACATAAATCAGGCATTGGCGATTGTGTATTAGTTTCAACCCGTTCCCCTGTTTTAAATGCCTCAATAGAGCGACGTACCATTGTGTTTGGGATTATGGATAGTGGCACATTTAAGCTGGCTAACGTTTTTAAAAATATGTTCCACCCTTTTGGCCTTGAACGATCTGAAACATTATTATGCGTTGTTACACTTTTCAGTAGATCATACAGATGACTACCTGGCACAGGCTTATCTTCAACAACGATTTCCCCATTGTTTGACCACGCAATCTTAAAATTATTACGGGATAACGATGTGATTATGTATTCAGCGCTGCGTTTATTCCTGGAGGGCATATGTGCCAATACTTCTGCTCTTATCATATCGCCTTGCGCGATAGCGTCTTGTGACTCAGACATTGAGGCATCAGCCTTTGAGGCTTCGTCAGGCAGTGATAATGTAATCACACTTTTCTCACGCTCACCCTGTTTCGCCAGGGCTAGGTATCGCTGCAGAATACTTGAATATTTTTTAGCTTTTTCATATACATCGATGTCAGGTTGTTTCAATATATCACTCATGGCTCGATCCAATTCACTTTGTACAGACTGTCGCAGAGATACATTTGAGGAGTCAGATGTTTGAGGCTGTTGTAATGTCGCTAATTGATTTTGAGGAACCAGAAATATTTTCTGTGTGTTCCATTTCAATTCCTGTTGATAAGACTTGCTATGAACGGGATTGCGGCGCCAAGTAGAGGCAGTTAGAAACCCTCCTGTTTGATTGATTGTCTTTTTTTTTAAATGTTTGATTTTTTTATCAGCTATTAGTCTAATAACTTTCTTCTTCTTCTTTAACAGCTTGTACTGAATATTAGACAGTGGTATGTTACCTCTTAACACATTCAAAGCTATTTCACAAAGCGCATTAATAAAGTCTGGACTGGCATTGCTCACAATAACACCTCTTGCTCTGGGAGATGCCTTATGTAGCATGTCTAACATTGTAAAATTCCGTTCCATTCGGTTTGATATTATTACACTTTTTTTCCCTTTGAATGTATACAACCTGCTGAGGCGATAGCAGAGCGGATCTGAGTCTTAAAATATCGGGGGTTGTGGCTTTATAATCTATCAACAGATATCCGTACGGGGAACTTGTGGCATTGTTGAAAGCCTCTAAAAAATATTTAGTATTTCCGGGGAACATTTGTCGTGCCAGTAAGCTTATCTGATGCTGATCTCTAGCATTTTTGAAAAGAATTATATAATTTGTGTTCAAACTGATTGTACGACTCGCTTTACCTTGAATGAACAGATTCTGCACCAGATATATACAACTGATATTTCTGTGATGGACATACTGTGTAAAAAAATTTTGAACTTCCAAATTATCACTGGCGCGATCCATTAAATCATCAATCACTAACAGATTATTCTTAGCAGGTGGAAGAAGCGCATCGTCACAGAACGATTCAGGGAGTCCTTCCACAAAATTTATATTCACTGTTTTAAGCAATTGATCGTATATTGACTGCCAGCATGAATAGATGTATACAATGTTATCTATTTTTTGTGAAATAACAGAGGACATGTTTTCAATAATGTCTTTGACAAAATATGTTTTCCCACAATTAGAGGGCCCACTAATAACGACACTGAAAGGGTGTCGTAGCCTACCATCAAATTCTGCAACATGCCTGATGTTATTACTAGTAGCCATAAGGAACCGTTGTATAGTCGCGGAGCACGCATCGTTTGTTGTAAACAACCTGTACTTTCCGTGTCAGTGTGTCGTTTTTGAGATGAAACTGTTTTTTGTCGCGTTTTATTGTGAATGCATTTGTGGTCAGATGGTTAGGAGGCTGCTGATTGGGCACAAATGCTTGAACAAGACCAATTAAAGATTCATGTGTAACCACTTTGGCATTTTTGGCATTAAGGGTCACACCCTTGCATTTAACCTGTGTACATCCTTGCGCCGTCCTATAAGCATAGCATTTAGGACCCCCCCGAAACAAACTCTGTTATATAGACCTCTGTAGGAGCCCCGCAGACTTGCTCACTGTTGAGTTCATCAGTTAATTCACCAAGGTAAGGACCGAGAGAGGGGATCCACTCATCGCCTCGGGTTGTGAAGACAATGCTGTCAGTGTCACAGTACAAAATACGTTCCTGCAGCGCATCCAACAAATCATATAGTTCCATACGGGCATAGGCGGTGGTCATAGCTCCTATGAAAACATTCACATCTTTTACTCTGGATACTTGACCATCTGTGTATCGCCACTGGACAATCGCTACCTCTGGCGAGATAAATGAGAACTGTCGAACATCAAAAGTGTCGCTGAACATGAGCTGTGTGAATCGGGACGGGTCTGTTATGAGTTCAGCAGTCGTCATATTGTTACGCACAGCAAATTTTCCCCACAAACTGTTCAAAATAGATTTATTAGTATTTCTGACTGCTTTGTTAACACATATCTTGGCAGGATCAAGACGTATGCCTTCGCGTACATAGTAGTCATCTATGTATTTTTTTTTTTCGTCTTCCGTTTTGATATGCCCGGGATATCCTGAAGCCTCTTGCTTGCGTTTAAGAAATGTCTTAACATAGGCTTTAAAAAGCTGGTCCGTTTTTTCTGGGAAATGCCAAACCTCGACGATTGCAACTATCTTATACCCTTTCGCTATGGCTTTTTGTAATTCAAACGTCACCCACACCCCAGACAGCTGTCGCTCTTGGTCGCTATGTACACACTGTGTTGTCTGATTCATCTGAACGGCACACACAGCACATAGAGGGAACATCAGTTTGCCGTTACAGTGATACGGCAGTACGGGGTGATACAGTCCTCTGGGGGGCACAACTGTGCATTTCACAATACCAAAGTATGTGTTTATGTCATCAAAATCCTTGTGTATTATCTGAGGATGGCCTATTGGATAATCTCTTTTGGACTGAACAGTTGGGTACAAACTTGTAAAATCATAATAGCAGATTTTCTCACCATTTTCTACCTTGTGGTACAGCTTCATAGCATTCGTATGGCCGCCAAAGAGGGCTTCTCGAGGATTGAGACGCGCTGGCTTTTCATATGTTAACATGAACTCCTTAATGTCCGGGTTATTGCACACATCCTTCCGCCAATCACACTCCCACTTCACCACAACCATTAGTCCGTACACATTTTTTAGAGCAGCCACTCTGTTATGGAACATCTACAAAGAACTGGCCAAATGACTTTTCACCTCTGTTCAGAGCGTGCTGTATGTCAATGCCCTCACTGCTTGCAACATACTCTAACCACTGTATTGAAATGTCAGAATACGTCTTGTTTTTCCTAATGTAAGCACCCTCGTACGTCAGAGCAACTGTGTCTTTGGGTAGGAACAGCGTTTTAACACACCCATACAGGAGGAGGCCATTGCAAACGGCTCTAGGCCGGTGCACTCATGGAAGGCTTCTCTGTATATCTGGCATGCTTTACGCAAAACTGTCACATCGTTAACACAATAGGTGCGCAGCTCTTTTCGAAAGTCAAACGGTGTGTCACAGACCGTAGCGTACCAATCCGTGAACATTTTCTTACACTCGTCAGTCATAGCATCATAACCATATAGAGCAGGCGGAGGATATAGTCCGATATAATTCTCATTCTCTCGCGTGTTGAAGGCGTGGGGGAAGAAGCCCTTCAGAAGATCTGAGAATCCCATGGCAGCCTGGGTTTTAGACAGAGGCATTGTTATGAAACTGAATGAGTCTATCCAACGCTGATTGTAAGTAGAATCGTACATCAGAAGCACCCTAGAACCGCGCATATTAATAGTTGGACAAAGTTTCTGGCTCACCAGATACTCTAAAACTATGTAACTGTCAAAACCTGGGCATTGTGGGCTATAAAAGTATAGCCTTTGTATTTCTCCTGTCTGTAGTTCTGAATGAATGAAGCAACGCAGTTTGATGTTTCGTAGCAGTTTTTGTTAATAATAATGCACACAAAATTAGAATGAGAAATCGTACAAGAGATACTTATCACTACTTTCTTCGCGTTTGAGGGGCTGTATAAAGCATTTGTGCGTTGTGCCGACTACAGGCTCTCTTCAATGTAGGCATTTTGGGGTTCTACAGACGTGTGGTTTTTTAGCCGTCCGGTACGTCATGTGACAGGACTCGCAATATTTGATCCGCTCGCATGGTATGAGGCGGTGTTTCGCATCGGGTTTTTTATGGTTTTCAAAACACTGTTGCGATTTGCATATGCGTCTACAGTCTGCACATTTAATAGTTTTATTAGGTGTACAAGCAGAGTAACATACATTACAAAGCAAACTACACCTGTGCTCCAGGGCATTGTTGTAGGTCTTGTAACAACCATCGCAAACATACGATGCACCGAAGAAAGACGTCTTATTTACAATGAGATAGTAATGCTCGTTATGCAAATACAACCATGCTGTTTTCACATGTTGCTCGTCGTGCGTTTTGAAGATCTGTGGTTTTTTACAACCGGCAACATGATGGAATATTACAATTTTCATTTTCAGATGTTTCTGAAATCTGTCAACATCAGAGAATGAAACCATATGCGTCTCGTCAAAATCCAAATCCCTATGTAGTTGCTTTGCATAATTTATCTTTTCACTCGGGGACAACCTACTGTTTACATAATGTGCCAGACAGAGAGCAAAGCAGAGATTGTCATTACCGTCGTTATCCTTGGGATTGTATAAAGCATTACCTTTTGCTGACAATATTTGATCGTAACCGATGCTTCCTAG
Source organism: Zingel zingel (assembly GCA_023566125.1). Taxonomy (NCBI): domain Eukaryota; kingdom Metazoa; phylum Chordata; class Actinopteri; order Perciformes; family Percidae; genus Zingel; species Zingel zingel. The sequence goes on from CM042323.1 coordinate 9,411,070, forward strand.
TTTTCGACGGCCCCCAGGATTCCCACCCGACATATTACGAGCTATAGTCACAACTAATTCCAAAGCGTCATCGGTCAGAGAATTATCGTTACTTTGCATAGCTTGTGAGACTTGCTCCAGAAATGTATCTGTGTTATAGCCATCGCCTGAGTTCAACATTGTTTGAATAGGGACATTCACGGCAGGACCCCTTAACTCAACCTGTTAGTGTGCTATAAACCCTTTCAGGCACGCTGCCAATATTTGTCAAATCAATATTTCGTAGGTCGACATCTTGACGAAATTCAGTAGCATTAAAAAGGGGAAACTGTCTTAGAAACTCTGCCCTCCCCATGCTGTACACACCCATGAGGATTTTCTGAGGGTGGCAGCGGTGCGCGGTACGTACTCGTGGACGGTTGTGGACTGGAGCGGACACCTGGACAGGGTCGTTTTGATGGCTGTACACACCCATGAGGATTTTCTGAGGGTGGCGGCTGAGCGCGGTACGTACTCGTGGGCGGCTGCGGACCGTCGTGGGCACCCGGACAGGGACGTTTTGATGGTTGTACACACCCATGAGGATTTTCTGAGGGCTGTGGCGGAGCGCGGTATGTACTCGTGGACGGTTGCGGACCGTCGTGGACACCTGGACAGGATCGTTTTGATGACTGTACACACCCCTGAGGATTTTCTGAGTGTGGTGGCGGGACGCGATGAGTACTCGTGGACGGCTGTGGACTGACATAAGAATCTGCACATGAACGGTTTGTAGGATGGACACTCTCAAAACATTCTGCATGCGTATTGTTCGGATCTACGGCTAATGGAGCGGAATTTTGCGGTTGTGTAGCGACAAAATTGGACTGCATATTGTTCGGATCTATGGATAATGGAGCGGAATTTTGCGGTTGTGTACCGACAAAATTGGGCTGCATATTGTTGGGATATACAATTGAAGGACCATTATTTGACAGCCGTGTTGTGACAAACCCATCTGATTCTTGTGATGACCCACTGTCACTCTCACTATCACTAGACATAGAGTGCACCCAGGCTTCAAATATTTTTGTCTGTTTCTCACGCAGTCGTAAAAAATCCTGAGGATTGAGTGCTGCGCCTGTGTAATCGTCCTCACAAGGCCAGTCTAGTTCTTCATCACTAATACTAACGTCGCACACACCTATCGGTTCAGATTTAGATTTTTTTTTTTGGCTGGAGGAGCCATTTTGCAAATAATGTGTCGCTTTTATTATTTTATTTTTTTTATAGCACACAACCTATAGAACGATTTAATGCTTTTTTTCCTTGGTCTTTTTCATTATTTTTTAAGCCCCATTAGCAGAATGGCAAGTAGTGTATTGAGAGAGTTGCCCTGACTCATCAGCGTTGTTCCAAAACCTGTGACCATGGCAATCAATAGTGTATTAGTGGCTTGTAGAGCAGCTACTTTATCCATAAGAGCATCGTTACTTTTTTTGTAATTTGTTTAGTTTGGATTGTATTTGTTTAGAATGGGTTTCTGACACAGTTTGCCGGAATGTCGTGTTCGCACAATATTCAAAAAGCTCTTCACCCTGAAACAAGGTGGTACGGTCGGAAACCCCTAGGGGTGAGCAGGGCTCGAAAAGATTGTTAGTAATATAACTACGCTCTGGTTGATTACCCAGGAATGGATCGACACCCTCGAGTATATTTATAGGAATAGTTGCAGGGGTATTACCAATGCTACGCTGATTATCTGACACAGTTAACGTGGGCTTGAATGTTGGTCTTTGTCTATGTATGACAGGAGTGTCAGGTATACAGTCGTCGTCGTCATCATAGTCACATTCCTCTCTACAAACGGTGTCAAGGAGTACATCAGAACAGTGTAAAGCACCTACATTATATTCAGGGCCCGGCGGCGAAGCTCCCCCATTCGTCTGGCGTGATGTATGAGACTTCTCTGATAGGCGTGTGTCTTCAGAGGCTTCACCTACAGCTCCCCGATCTCTTCTTAGGCTTATGGAGACATCCGTTTGTGCTCCATGGGGGTGACTGTGTGAAATCCTCATCAGATGCCAAACACAAAGACAAGCCTGCTACAGCCTTTACCTGCTGACACAAAGGAAAAATCCTTTTTTTTTTTTTATAACAAAATATACATTATATATAAAAATATTTTATAATAGTAGATAAATATATTCTGTTACATACAAAGGGTTTTCTTACCTCTGCATCCGTGCTCAGAGAAGGAGGACGTTGAACAAAGGACGAGCGGGATCTTTTGGGCGGGAAACCTTCAGGGTTTTTCTTTTTAGCCTGAAACACAACATTACGTTATGAGAAAAGCCTTTTTTTTTAAATACACTATTTTACTGTTTTTCTTTTGCAACTCACCTCAATAGAACTCTTCTTATGCTTAAGCCAGAGATCCTTCTTAGGGCTAACTGCTTTCACAGATAGGGCTAGCGAAGCACAAGTTCCTCTAACATTGTTGATTTCAACAGAATGTTCTATTGAGTAGCTATCTCCATTCAGGATCCTTTGTTCCGGGGTGGGTTGTCTAGACACAGACACAGAATATATATATATATATATATATATATATATACAGTGAGGAAAATAAGTATTTGAACACCCTGCTATTTTGCAGGTTCTCCCACTTGGAAATCATGGAGGGGTCTGAAATTGTCATCGTAGGTGCATGTCCACTGTGAGAGACATAATCTAAAAAAAAAAAATCCAGAAGTCACAATGTATGATTTTTAAACTATTTATTTGTATGATACAGCTGCAAATAAGTATTTGAACACCTGCGAAAATCAATGTTAATATTTGGTACAGTAGCCTTTGTTTGCAATTACAGAGGTCAAACGTTTCCTGTAGTTTTTCACCAGGTTTGCACACACTGCAGGAGGGAGTTTGGCCCACTCCTCCACACAGATCTTCTCTAGATCAGTCAGGTTTCTGGGCTGTCGCTGAGAAACACGGAGTTTGAGCTCCCTCCAAAGATTCTCTATTGGGTTCAGGTCTGGAGACTGGCTAGGCCACGCCAGAACCTTGATATGCTTCTTACAGAGCCACTCCTTGGTTATCCTGGCTGTGTGCTTCGGGTCATTGTCATGTTGGAAGACCCAGCCTCGACCCATCTTCAATGCTCTAACTGAGGGAAGGAGGTTGTTCCCCAAAATCTCGCAATACATGGCCCCGGTCATCCTCTCCTTAATACAGTGCAGTCGCCCTGTCCCATGTGCAGAAAAACACCCCCAAAGCATGATGCTACCACCCTCATGCTTCACAGTAGGGATGGTGTTCTTGGGATGGTACTCATCATTCTTCTTCCTCCAAACACGGTTAGTGGAATTATGACCAAAAAGTTCTGTTTTGGTCTCATCTGACCACATGACTTTCTCCCATGACTCCTCTGGATCATCCAAATGGTCATTGGCAAACTTAAGACGGGCCTTGACATGTGCTGGTTTAAGCAGGGGAACCTTCTGTGCCATGCATGATTTCAAACCGTGACGTCTTAGTGTATTACCAACAGTAACCTTGGAAACGGTGGTCCCAGCTCTTTTCAGGTCATTGACCAGCTCCTCCCGTGTAGTCCTGGGCTGATTTCTCACCTTTCTTAGGATCATTGAGACCCCACGAGGTGAGATCTTGCATGGAGCCCGAGTCCGAGGGAGATTGACAGTCATGTTTAGCTTCTTCCATTTTCTAATGATTGCTCCAACAGTGGACCTTTTTTCACCAAGCTGCTTGACAATTTCCCCGTAGCCCTTTCCAGCCTTGTGGAGGTGTACAATTTTGACTCTAGTGTCTTTGGACAGCTCTTTGATCTTGGCCATGTTAGTAGTTGGATTCTTACTGATTGTATGGGGTGGACAGGTGTCTTTATGCAGCTACCGACCTCAAACAGGTGCATCTAAATTAGGATAATAAATGGAGTGGAGGTGGACATTTTAAAGGCAGACTAACAGGTCTTTGAGGGTCAGAATTCTAGCTGATAGACAGGTGTTCAAATACTTATTTGCAGCTGTATCATACAAATAAATAGTTAAAAAATCATACATTGTGATTTCTGGATTTTAGTTTTTAGATTATGTCTCTCACAGTGGACATGCACCTACGATGAAAATTTCAGACCCCTCCATGATTTCCAAGTGGGAGAACTTGCAAAATAGCAGGGTGTTCAAATACTTATTTTCCTCACTGTATATATATATATATATATATATATATATATATATATATATATATATATATATATATATATATATATATATTAGTAGCCTAAAAACACAGTGATAAATTAAATAGTAATAAAAATCACATATTACAAGAGAGATAAATAGACCGCTAAATACCTTTCTTATTGCTTTCAGGATGATAAGCTGCCCTCTTCCTTAATAGAAGCACCGCTTGGTTTATGTCCACCAGTGTTGAGCTACACACCTCTTTTTACAAAAACAAAACAAAACAAATACTATGAATCTGTATCACCAGTACAAAACCAAGTAATGCTGTAGTGTATTGTATAATAGATCCATAGGTTTTTACCTTGCTGTATAATTGTCTCATCAGCTACTGTAGCAACATTGTCCTGGCTCTTTATAGAATTACCTAATGATGCAAACTACATAAAGTATATGCCACTTAAACGTTTTAATACACGAATGTCTGAATGAATTAAATATCTTACAACATGCTAAAACAAAAGATCTGCTTTTAAAATGTACTTACCAATTGTAGATGTTGCTGAAAAACGAATCCTCTTTGCTTTCACAAAAAAAGAATAAAAAAAAAAAGTACATTGCAGGAGAGCTTTGTTAGTGGAAAAACGTGATAGCAAGGCAGCTATCAACACAGCTAAAATGGTTTGTTAAAAAAGTGAACAAGATAGCATGCAAAAAGGGGTGCTATTAAAACGATGTAATGTGCTATGCTGAAAAACGAATCCTCTTTGCTTTCACAAAAATAATTTAAAAAAAAAGAACACCAGCTGGTATGGGTGTTGAAGGCCGAGAAAAAACGTGGTAACAAGTTAGCTAGCTAACAGACTAGCCAGCTAACAGCCTATCTAAAATGGTTTGTTAAAAAAGAGAGCAAAATGTGGAAGGTTGAGAAAAAAACGTGGTAACAAGCTAGCTAGATAGCTAACAGACTAGTTAAAAATGGTTTGTTAAAAAGTGAGCAAACTACCCAAATAGTACGACAGTGTGACCTCGGTCGATCTGTCTGCTAGATGCAACAGCTCCCTCGGTCACTAAAGGTCCACACACACACACACAACAGTCCCGCGAGATGTGCTCCCGGCATTACGAACGCTAGAGGCAATCCCAGGTTCGACCGCTAGAGACACAGACGCAGAGCGAACGTGAGGATGCGTTGTCGTTATTACGCCATTTGCGGACCCTATGACGACGTCATTACGCACACAGGAGGCACATTACTTTTTCAGACATGTTGAGACATAGCCTAACAGACTCCCTTTTAGGAATACATGATTTTAAAACTCCACCATACACGGACTTCCCTTCCCTTTAGGGGGGCACTACAAACCGGGCGATATCGATTTCATTTATTTTGGCGTTTTAAAAAAAATTAATTTATTGTTTTATTTTTATTTGATTTTTTCCCTTGCTGCGCGCGCAGCTCAAGCGCCCGACCAATCACAATGCTAGAAAGACATGAGCGTACCAATCAAAGGGGCACGTGCACGCATGTGCACGTGAGGACCGCACGTGCACGCGCATACCTGCCCCGTATACGTGCACGCGCATACCTGCCCCTTATATACTATTATTATTCATGTGGCAGTGATTGTTACTGTTATATTGCTGTATGAAAACTGCTATTCATATAGTTGTTAGAAGTTTGATGAATATATTACGGCAGTTGTTGAGATTATTCAAAAAGGCTGATACCCCAGTTACCCTGTCGGTGGATTTGCCGACTTCTGATCCTGTTGCCTTGTTGACCGCCTGAGGGGCTCTACCTTCGCTGACCTGTTCCCGCCAGTGGGGAATCCGTCTTTGCCCGAACCCGACGGGACCCAACTTTCACATTAGCAAGTGACTGACCTATCTGGTTGCGTTTTGAGATGCCTGATGAAGTTCAACGTTGTTGATCTGGCATCATTTATCTTGGTACCACACACTAGAGGGCTGCATTGGGATTGGGTCCCGCGGGACCCAACAAAAATCTTGCGGGAGCGGCCGGTTTTAACTTTGCTGCAGGCGGGACCGGGCGGCTAAAAAAAACATTGCGGGATCGGGATGTAGCCTGAAATCCACCCACACCAGCAGAAACCATAGATATACATATATACTGACTGAGTATATACTGTATAGCCCATCTATGAGCAGACACCAGCGTGTCAGAGCCTCCCAGGACGGGGAGCTCCAAGCCAAGGCTCCGTCCACCGTTCGCCCGCTCCCTCATCCTCGGCTCCTTCCTCCCCCTCTCTCCCTCTCCCTCTGCTCCTTCCTCCCCGTCAAACAGCAGCAAGCATCTGCCTTCTTTGCCTGCATCTTCTCCCTATTAACTTATAAAATGACGTGTTTTCTCATGCGGGACGGGAGAAGACACAACATCAATGCATCTCTATTATTGTGCGGGCATAAATTCTCAGAGTTTTGTGGGTGCGGGCGGGAGTGGACATACACATTGCGGGAGCGGGCGGGAGTGTAACACACACGTTGCGGGTGCGGGCGGTAATGGTCAGAAATTTGCCGGAAGCAGGCAGGAGCGGGATGAAGAAAACAGTCCCGCGCAGGGCTCTACCACACACCTTGCATGTATCTGTTCGCTTACTGCCACTGTTTACAAAGTTATTGAAAGCAAAACTAATGACAAAAGGCACAACTCCAGGAGGACTTTGTGTCGCCATCGTCAATGCATTTTTTGATATGTGAGTGCGCTCACATAAGGCATATCTCATGCGTTACGTTGCACATTATGGCAAATGGCAGGGGACATGCAGCTCGTCATACGTTTCCCCATCGTATATGCACCAATAAAAGAAAATAGAAATACATGAATACATTTAGATTTAAAAAGCAATAGTTGCATGAAAACCGGTTGTTGAAGAGTCTCGAAGCTCAAGTCCGAGTCAAGTCTGAAGTCAGCTGTTTGTGCGACTTAAGTGCAACTCGAATCCGAGTCTCAGATCTCTGGTCGATAGGATTAAATTCAGTCAAGTCTCTACCCTTTTAGTTGCTCAGGGTCTCCCACTGTTTCTCTTTAGAAATAAATACTTTGTTCACATCAAGGATAGAAATGTATTCCAATTTTACCATCTTCTCTACGCAAGCTGAATTCTCCAACTGTTCTTCAGATGACTCCCCGATTTGGAGTGCTGCCTCGGGTAAATGTATTCCTTCGAGGGCAAGAAATGTATTCTATATCCAAGTCCTATTCCCATCATTTTCTTTTCCCCCTTAGTAATAAAACATTATTCATGATGTGTCTCCCTGGAAACTGGTGATGCCATGATAGAAGTAAGATAGTGTTTATGTGTGTCACTGCAGAGGATGATTAGAGCATTCCTGGGAGTGGGTGTTTAAGTATGAGTGTTAACATGCAGTCACGTTTTTGAATGTATGGGATTGTACGTGTGTATCTGTGTGAGTGAGTGTGTGTGTTTGTTTGTGTGTGTGTGTGTGTGTGTGTGTGTGTGTGTGTGTGTGTGTGTGTGTGTGTGTGTGTGTGCGTGTGCGTGCGGATGTGTGTGTGTGTCTCTCAAGGCAGTGACTTGTATTCCTTCAGAGGCAGGGCTGCCAGCACTTGGAGGGTTGCTGGCTCAATTCCCAGAGACCCTGAAGGAAAGGCACCTATTGATGGATTAAAAACTCCCACAGTGCTTTGCTTCCTGTGTTCACAAAGCCCACCGAGTCTGCAACCTCTCTGAGCCCACACACTGGTTTGGAAACAGCGTTTCTCTTTTCTTTATACATCTCCTATGACTTTATGTCTTGTAGTTTAAAATAGTTAATACCTACAGTTTCCCTTTTCCCTATTTGCCTCCTTGTGTTGTAACAACTAGCTAGATAGCTATGTATCACTTACGCATTATTGTGCATCCCATTCAACTTCTGGGCAAGTCCCGCCCTACGAAGCAGCTCGATTGGTTGGGGTTAGGCATTGACAGTTGAGTGGTTAAGGTTAGGATAGCCGATTGGTCAGGGGATAGGACCTGAACAAATCAGGTTACGCTATCTTGCCTGGACGATTGGCCAATAGTAGTGTGTGAATGCTATTGAAGGGCGGGTCTTGCCTAGAAGTTGCGTGCGTTCCATAATAACGCATCACTTACTGTCAGCCCACACAGCAAAAGGACTCCGCGGCAGATCCACCGCGGAGGTATTGCGGCTTCCGGAACGGACCCGCAAAGCGGACCCATATCGGCGTCCACTTGCGCGTGTGGTATCACAGCATTACTATTAAAAGTCACCACACGCGCAGTGACGGATCTGCAACAAAGGCGGATCGCGGACCCGCCGTGGCTCCGCGCTGCATCTGCTCCGCATCCGCGATTAAAACCTTACCTCCGCGGCGCGTCCGTTTGAGATCCGCAAATTCATATATACATCCGCCGCGGACCCATAATGGACTCATAAAAATCCTGGTTCATCTGGCCCGGGTCCATTTTGGACCCGTTGATGTCATTTTCAAAATCCCCTCTGTTCTTGCTGTAGGATAAAATAGGATAAACTAAAACTATCACTAGGCCTAGTCTAGGCTACTACAGCAATATAGGCCTAATCTTAAATCTGCATTGCCTTGTATTTTTAACCTAACAATATTGTCAATAGGCCTAACAGAAAAGCTTCAAGTCAAGACATCAATTTACTGTACAAAAGTAATCACTACTCAATGGAAATATAACATTGTCATTTACATTTATGGAAAGTTATAGGTTATAGCCTATTCTGTTTTTGTTAAGTAGCCTACGTTGGCTAAGCTACTCTACATTCATTTTGTGGTCAAAACCTAATTTAGTGCTTTATAGGCCTAGGTCGGTGCAGACATAAAATATTTTATCTATTAAGCTACAACTTCAATGAAAGGCACAGCTAAAATATCAGAAAATGAATAACTGGTGAACGACAAGAAGTTCATTAAAAAGATTGTTTATTGCTTATTTCTCCTATTACTCAGTTTGTGTGGCTTGAGTCGGGACACGTCTCCTCGTTGCTTGTTCCACTGCCAGGTTGAACCACCTGATTGCATGCTTGGTGACCTCAGCGTCCGTGGCTGACAGTGTCACCGTTTTCCTCACAGCACCTGTAATCAAACAGACAGATATGTTTATGGTATGTGGCATCCAAAGCCAAGTATGCTTACACAATACAATATATGAGATAGGTATTAAGGAGATTAAATTAAAAAAGAAACATGACTTATAAAGTTATGAACATGGTTGTGGTGGTTAAAATAAGAGGTGGGTAAACTATGAATTCGTGATCAGGGTAAGGTTTGCCACGCCTTTCGCTATCGGATGTTTAAAAAACACATCCAAAATGTTCAAACAATATCAGTGGTATTAAATGGCTCCTTGATCAGAGCACATATTGTATGTGGATAAATCAGTGTGGTTGTGTAATGTTTTAAGTTTGGTAGGGTCCTACATAGATTCTATTTGGAGGTAAACTCTTAACAAGTGGTTAAACTCTTATTTCTGACATTTGAGCGGTGGGTAAACTCCATTTACTTGCATTTAGTCTCCACTACAGCCCTGGGTAACATTACATTACATCATTTAGCAGATGCTTTTATCCAAAGCAACTTAACATTCAAGCTATATGTTGCAGCAGAGACCTTAGTGTTAGATTAATCATTCCAAAAGCAACACTAAATTAAAATACAACTCACATGGTCATTTACAACCCACACAAAACTGCATTCCATCAGTGTTTATTATTATTATGGAGAGCCAAGACAAATGTACACGAGCGAAGCTATCACAACCACCAGGCAGCCAATACATTTGCGTGTGTTTACTTTGATAACATAATGGGCCTGTTGCCCACACCTGGGGTGCGTTTCTCTTGACATGACAATGTTGACAAAATTGTGCCAGAAGTTGGCATCTCCACTTTCTAGAAGCGCACCCATGGTCAACGCCGTTTACAGTGCCAGCAACAAACTGAAGGAATCAAAAGGAGGGAGTCTCACAGCAGAGGGGATCCCACAGCAATTTCAATGATTTACTACATGTCAGAAAGGTAGGCTTTTTATTATTATCATTATTGCACTGCCCTTTTAGTTAACAGGAATATTTTAGTAGCCAGTGTCAGGTTTTTACTAACGCACTAACTATTGCATTGTGTTAAATATAACATCAGGCATAGGCCTTCCTGATTGAAAATGTGCGTATGCAAAGTAGCCATCAGCTGCTCAGGGAGTAATTTCAAGTTAAAAAAAAAAAAGTCTATGGTATAGTAGCCAGTCTAAAAAAGGCTACACTGTCATATTGGTATGATGGTTGCTACGATTTTTAAGGCTGCCCCAACATTTACAAACTATTTACTTTGAACGTATTTAATATTACTTTGAATTATATACTTACTGAAAAGCAAGGTCTTCGTTGCCATCCTGCTGAAGGGCTTTTTGTTATTAACACCCTTCCAGTTTATCTGATGAGATACCTCATCTGTGAAGAGCCTGCCCAGGATGTTCCAGGTCACCCTCTTTACATCCTGACCTCCAATGGTGGCCAAAGAAGAAATCTAAAAGGCAAAGACATCTTGTTTTAAATAGACAGCAAGGTAAACATTTCTAAGCTTAAGTTGCATTTAAATGTTTTAGTTCCTGTTGAAAGCATCCTGAAATGTAGAAAGACATAGAAAAACTTCTATGTTTCTACTTTTTTCTGTAAAAAGAAAAAATCCTGTTCTCTTGGATTATTTTTTCTCTCAACATGCACTTGGCTCACTCCCTCATTAACCTGTGCTACCTTTACACACAATGTCAAACGACGGAGATTGTCTCACTGACAGAATCTTACCACTGGGAAAAGGTGGTTCAGGACAGGCCTGTTCAGGGCTGCTTCAATAGAATATTTGCAATAATCATGGACAATCAATAAACCTAATGCCACGATTCATATTAAGTAAGAAAACTCAGCACTCTCTGTCGAACTGGGCCATTTGACAGTTCCTTTAAAAACATTTCAAATGCCTCCACTGCCTCCAATTGTTCCAGGGGAAACTGGATATTGTCGGGCATCTCAACATCTGGCCCCGGGGTGCTGTTCAGCCTGCTGCTGAGGTAGTTCACCCTTGCCACAAGCTGGTGTTGTTGCTGTTTAATGGTCTCCAGCAGGCTAAGAATGTGGACCTCAGCCGCTGTTGACACACATGAAATATAACTAAAATGTAGTGTATAAAATATATCACGTTTCAGTGTTTATCCTCATTACTCATAATATAGACATTAGTTATTGACATTAGTTAATGACAAAAGTTACTGACAAAGTTTGAAGAAAATATGTGATGGTTGTGGGATTTATTTTCCAAAATCTGTGGCACAGAATGACCCTCCAGTATTTGTCAGTTATTACTCACCAGAGCAGGTTCGGTCATTCTTCCCCCTCGCCATGTTGGTCTGTAGGCCAGGCTTGAAGAGGGCTCCTCTGTTCGCCGCATGTTGAGGGCTGGTGCGGGGGGTGGAGGGGGTTGGGGAGGGACTGCCATTCCTGGCCCATAGTGAGGTGGGCGATGTGCGAGAGGGGGAAAAAATTGTATTAATGGTATTCATCTGTTAACCATGACTAATAATACACTTTGGGGCCTTCCAATTCACTAATATTTCAGAAATTAGTCCCTACCTTGAGTAACTCTCCGCATGTTAAATGCAGGTGCAGGGAGTTGAGGTGGTGAAGGGTGTTGCGGTCCGGCCCCATGGTCAGGTGCTAAGGGAGAGAAATTCTCTCCCTTAGCACCTGGTCTCCCTTAAAAAATCTCTGGTCATGCTGAACGTGAATTTGTATGTTTCAACATTTTGGTATGCACTACCTATTTGAACCCCATGAATGGATTGACATTGAAAAACAATGTGTTTCACTGCAATTTTTATGATGATGAATGATGAATTTAATATAGCATGCTGGATGCTGAGACTTTTCAGGCAATATTGCATGAATGCAGATGTTTTTAACTGACAAAATATTTGGCTAAGATTTTGATCTTTTGAAAGTTACAATTTCATTAGAGTGGAAATGCAGATGCAATCTGTTAATTTGAAACAGAGTGACCATTGCTGTGTTAATCTAGATGGGGCCACTTTACCTAGACAGTTTCCTCCAGGTTGAGGAGTAGTGACTCTGCTGCCTGGCACTCGGCGAGATGGTGGAGCTGGAGGAATGGATAAAAGGAGAGGGGAATATCTTTAGCACTAACAATGTAAACCATATCTATATTATTAATTTGATTGTTGAATTTGATGTTAAGAGATTACTCCTTACTCTGCCAGTGTAATTGGCTTGGGTTTGAGACTTCAACTGATACACCAGGTGAGTTGGAAGGTCGTGGTAACCTCAGAGAAGCTAAGTCACAATTTCCTGGCTCTTCTTCACTCTCATCAGAGTCCCCAAAACGATGGCTGTTAAGTAACCATATCATTTTGGTTATTGCAATCCCAAAATTGGCAAATATACATATAGTACATATAGTATGTTTGAACACTACAGTAAATAATCTTCCTATTACTGTAGAAACATAAAAAAGACTGAACACACTTACACTGGCTTCCTGACTCTTTTCTCTGGCAGCTCACCCTCCTGCTCTGCCTCAGACTGTAGCTCAGAGGTATTGCAGCCGGTCTGATATTGATTCATTAGCCTGATGGCGTCTTTGTAGTTGTCTAAAATTGAATAGGTTAAAATGAACATGAGTTTCAAATTAGCTGTAGAGCTGCACAGAATATTATTATTGATGATGATGATGATTATAATGGTTAGTATTATCTTTATTTAACCAGGTTGGTCTCATTGAGAACACAAAATATCTCTTACAAGAGAGACCTGGCCAAGAATAGCATCAAAAGATATAAATGGAACATTTTAAACAATGCAAGGCAAAGACAATTTCATGTGCATTTTCAGAAAATAGAAAGAATGGGTTATTCCAAGCAGAAGGAGGAGCAACCATTACATTATTTTTAAACAAGAATTTTATGAATTGGCATACCACAAGTTCTGACGACCTTTACGTCATATCTTGGCCAGTTTGGCTCATGCTTCTCCTCGTTAGCAGCTGCCCGTTTCACACATCATCACAGTGCTCTTAAAGCTGGGCCAGTACACCATCCTGTCATCATACCAGTCAACTGGCACAACAGCAATGTCCTTGCTTGTTTGAAATTCAATTAGATGAAAAGGCATCCTCAATGTAGAAAGAAAGAAAAGGGGTATTTATTTATCATCAAAAAAGGAATAACATGGACTAAAGCGTGCACAAGTGTACAATGTATACAAATAAGCAAGTAAGATGGGCTGAAAGTTAACCTGAATAGTGCCCCAAGGTGGGAAGAAGTATAAGGAAGGAAAAAGTACAGGTCATAATGGTCAAGTAGAACTTCAGCTCAACCGTAGAGTACTATTGCAATATTGTAATTTTGGCAGAATGTGTTGGGGTGTTGTTTCATAATCTCACAAAAATCATTGCATAATGCTAATAATATAGTCGACTATGTACGGTCAATGGTATTGAGAAAGGTGGGACATGTATCAATGCATGTTAAATTCAGCATAAAATATCATTTCCCCTGGCATTTTGAGGGATAATATTTCATCTCATATTTTGAAAACATTAATTCATGGGTGTAGTGTATACATGCAAAAATACCAACTTTTGTGAAATACTTACAGCAAATTTTCATCCAGAGTAATGGAAGTCATAGTCAAGTCAGTAGTCAACTATATTATTATATTGGAGTTTTTAACTTGAACTGATTGTTTAAACTGATTGATTGATTGAACTGATTGATTTTTTTTTTCATTTAGTGGAGGAGGGGTATGGCCACGAAACCATCCCTGTACGGCAAGGCTACACATTTCTGTCGCAGCGCTAACACTTCAACCGACTTCAGCTCGTCAGATGCATTATTTACAACAAATATGTTCATTCTGTCGGAGTTGAAGGGGTAGGTATAGAATGGAGACTGCTGGGAAAATTCAGTGTAAATAGCATACACACCATTATCATTTTGGATAATGTTTTTGATAAGGCAGACTTTTTTCCCCCACCAGAAACATGTCCCCTGTTGTTAATTTGACGGTCCACCTTTCACATCGCATTTCCCCATATTGCGCATGAACTCCCATGCCAACAACAATTGGGCCCACAAAATGCTCCTTTTTCAGTGTAATGTCTGCATCAGCATCCAATTTCGTAGCTGTAACCTCCGAAAGGCGCCGAATGAGCTGAGCTAGTGGGAACTCTGAAAAATAGTCCAGACAGCCATGCCTCTTCACCTCGTCTGCCAGGTGGACCAGACAGTGGACATTGTACACAATCTGGTCTGTACCATACAGCTCACCAAAATGGTTTACAAAAGATTTTAGCATTTGTCCGGCATATTCAGCAAGGTTGAGATGTTCAGGGCTTACCAAAATGGATATAGCAGTTGACAGGACCATGAAATTGCAGTACATGTCCCGGTCCAGGAATCCCACCAGCACCACAGGGCCAGTGTACAGTAAGAACTGTTGGAATTCAGTCGCCTTCCAACGGTCCAATTCCCTAAGCAACTGTGGTCTCCTGGCAAACTCAATTGGCACGTAGGGCCTCATTCACTGGAGTTTGCTTGACATCCTGTCTTGTGATGGTCGGAGTCGGCTGGCTGTGAGTTTTCTGCTTTTGTTTACCCTTTTTTTCTATTTCATTGCCCGGTTAGTTTTCTCTCCTGTGTTTTTTCTGTTGGACTCTCTCTCTCTCTCCCTGTGCCGATCCTGCTCTTCCCCTCCCACTGCTGCTGCCAGCTGACTGAGCGCACCTGATCATCATCTCATCATCACCGTCTCCCAGCGCACACACCTGCCTCTCATCTACAATCAAGACCTGTATTTCTACCCCGACTCAACAGACCATCTCCGCTTGATTGTTGCTCCAGACACCCTGGTGAAACGCTAAGCCAAATCCTCTCTAAGAAACCTTGTTGTTCTTTTTCTTACCCTTTTCCTAATGTTCACTTACCTGTTTTGTGTCTTTTCATTCCCAGTTACCACCTTCAACCCCAACTGTCATCTCCAGTCAGCTGGCTTCGCTTCATGGACCCCCATCGGCACTCCGCTCCAGCCGCTCCTCGCTTTCTCTGCTCTCCAGTTCCAGTGTCTCTCCCTCGGCTCCTCGGCTACGGCTTCCCCGCGCTTCCCTGAGAATCCTGCCTCCCCTCGCTCCCCGTACTCTCCAGCCCCAGTGTCACTCCTGTGGCTCCCCTGAGTATCCTCGCCCTCCAGTTTCTCAATCCTCCCCTTAGCTGCTTCTCCGTTCCTGGCGTCTGCCTCCCCACTCCCCCTTTTCCCCTATCCTTAATAAACCTATTTTTTGTGAGCTCTGCTCCTGAGTCTGTTCTGTCCTTCCTTGTAACACTGTCTACTATTAATGCCGGCAGTCTTACTGTTAACGGACCCCGGAGCCAGGTCTGCAGCAGTTTCCTTACGATGCCCAAACACACTAGATGCATATAATACAAGGGGAACTGTGATACCATGCCAACTTTGACGTTTTTAAATGGATGCGGACCCTCATGGTGGTGTAGTTCATCAACCATCAGGTTGAATGAGATGTCCGTTCTCT
The DNA here is from genome assembly GCA_023566125.1 of Zingel zingel. Lineage (NCBI taxonomy): Eukaryota > Metazoa > Chordata > Actinopteri > Perciformes > Percidae > Zingel > Zingel zingel. The sequence continues at coordinate 9,426,840 of CM042323.1, forward strand.
GGGGACGCTCTGGTCCAGGGAACGTCATACGCCGGTTCTGGTATTGCCCTGGGTGTAGGCACTTATCGCATCCATGGTAAGCATTATGGGCCTTTGTTTTTTTCACAAAGGCCCATGCAGGGGCATCACAGACTACCATGTGAAGCTCAATTTTAAGGTTCTTATCTCCAAAGCAAAACCCAGCCTCTAGCTCCTGTAGTTCATTGACAAAATCAGATAGGAACTCTGTGGCCGAACTAGGTTTTTTTTGGTCCACAGTATGCCCCAATGACCACAGGTTCCTTCATGGGGATGGTAACCAGTAAGTCAAGGATGGGCCACAGCTGGACAGTGGAACTTTTAAATAAAGGTAGACCATCTATATTAATCTGCAGCCCAAATGTCATGCCCTCTGCCAGTGTTTTGGCATATTTGCTTATAGTGGCCTTCAAGGAGGAAAGGATGCCAAAGGATAGTAGATCCCCCCAGCCTTCTCCTGAATAGCATAATACGTTTTCGTCCTTAGAAGGGTCCTACCATCCTTTGGCAGATTGGGATGGGTTATATGGAGTATACTCAACAGTGCCGTCAGGGCAACGATGGAAATGCCAAAACGCACTGCCCAGTTGGCAATGTTATCAGAAAGTGATGTTAGGTCATCATCATTTTCAGAATCCGAACCTGATGTCCCATCACTATCACAATACACATCATCAAAATCTGCCTCCAATTCCATGTCCTCTTCAGTAACAACTTGCACTTCTGGCATTGCATGTGCAGCTGAAGAGGGTCGGGCAGTGTCCTCAGAAAGAACTCTGTCATCTGCCCCTATTCCAGTCATGTCCATGTCAGTCAAGTCTGTCCTAATTTGATGAAGCCTTTTTTGAACGTCTACACGTGTCCTTCGTCTTAAGGTTGATAAGGAGACAGGCACAGTCTTTCTATTCATTTTTGTTCTAAAAGAGACATTTCAGAAAGACAGGTTGATCAGGTGTGTAACATGTATCATTTCTAATGTTGTATTTAAATAAATACATTGTTGAATGGTGGTGTTGTCTGTTTCATTGCTACAAACTAGACAAGAACAGAGAAATAGAGCAATATAACACTTCTTGATTCGGCCCCATTGAAAATTAATGCGTTTCAAAAAAATCTCCATCCAGGTGGGACGTGTTTTTCGTGGTCTATCTGCTTGGCCTTGACATTTCCTTTGTTTGTGTGATTATTGTTTTGGTTAAAGTTTTGTTCTCTGCACTTGGTAACACAATATATAAATATATATAAGCCATTGGCTGTTGTTGACGTAGGACATTCAAAATGTGTTAATGTGATATGTGATATTTTTCATCATGCATTTAATCATGCATTGACATGGGAACACAGCTATATACGTACACCTGCTGCCATATATATGTATTTAACTGGTCTTCACAACATGTCGGTGCTATGAAATTAAATATGAAATACATAATATGAAATAGGGCAGACGCACAACAGGGTTTCCGCTATGTACACCGCGCACCGCCGCTCCTTCAGCTGTTTATGAAAAGTCATAAAGTCGTAATTAAACGACTGCAGAGCCGTGTGCTCTACTGAACTCAAGCTAACAGTCATCCGCTGTCTCTCCCCTTTTTAGGGTGAGCAAATGGAACAGTGACAGGACGTCATCACTCGCAAAGTCATGGCAACCAAATAAACAACGGGGCGAGTACTACTAGCTAGGCAAAGTGACAAACAGCGACGAAAGCCGCAACATGAAATCCGCGCTCACGGGTCCCATGAAATATGACCGCTACAGTTTATTGGAAAATACCATTGTGGACACTGAATTAGATGAATTTACTGTTTATCAGACCCCAGATGAAACAAGAAGCTAACGTAAGCTAACGTAAGCTAACGTAAGCGAACGCTGCGGTGACTGTCCCTCTGCCTTTGACTCCCCGCTGCATTCCTCCATATTAGCTAGTTAATGTTACTGTTTTAAAACTGTTTTCTAGGTTAGTGGGGGTGCATACCGCTCAAAACCAGCATGAAAAACGTAGCTAGTAATGTTGACTCAGCGTTTTTTGTTGTTGTTAAACTGTGTGTAAAATGAGCGGTGACGTTAAATCACCATAGGTACCGTGTATTTGCTGGGTGGTTTCAAGGTAATGGTCGGTAGCAACCATTAGCAGATAAGCCCGTACTTTTTGATGTTCAAACAGGTGCCAATACCCATTAGTTGTCTGAACCGACTTAAACAGTAATTAAAATGCCGAAGCTTAATTTTCATTATAAAGAGGATGGCAGATAGACACTACACATGAGACCAAACTTGCCAAAATGCAAACTTAACAATGCACAGCTAGCTAGAAGCTAAACATGCTAAAGTTGTACCTGCTAGCTATCATAGTAGACAAGTGCTTCACTGACTGTACTATTGACCCCACTTAATTGACTGAAATACCAGTGCCAATTTATCAGCTTGATCTATAGGTTTGCATCGCAAACGTGAACTCAAACATATAGCTAGCCATATAGCTAGGCATTAGCAATAACTTATTATATATAGTAAAATGATGCAATCACGCCTAGCAGCATGCTAGCTAGCAGGTACATGCCGCTAACATAGCATAAGCTACATATGGATAACAGCAACACATTAAAACAGGCCAAACCAAATAAGTGTTTTTTTTAATCACACTACCATAACATATTTTGCCGAAATTACTATCCCATTTTAAATCAAATAGGCTACATGATCATCACCTCTCAGTTAACAATAGCATGTTGCACAAAATGACAAATGTAGCTAAAGTTCTACTGCTAGTCCTAATATCAAACAACGTCATTACACTCATTAATATACATGATGATTAAAAAACCACAAAGGCCAATGTTTGCTATGAATGTCGCAATATATCAATAAATCAATACACTTACTCAGAGGGTTCAGCGCAACCGTGTCACAGGGAAGAAAATCTCAACTGATATGACTCTTGTTCCGGCTCTTGGTGTAGCAACTGTAGTTCAACCGTTACAGTAAAGGCACGTCTGCGGATCCGACACGGGTCCACTCAGAATTCGCTGTTTGACAGTAGAATTTACGCCGCCGCCCGGAGGCGGAGGTGATCCTCTGGGCGGCCCCAAAACGTATGTGACAGTCACACGGGTTTGGCGACTTGAAGGC